>JASVEL010005245.1:0-355726 GCA_032618575.1 Nicotiana noctiflora
TGCTGTGAACAGGTCCTATTTCCCCTAGGATTTCCCCTGCTGCTGTGAACGATTACGCGCGACCTTCTGCTGTGAACAACGATTACAACCTTCTGCTATGAACGATTACAACCTATTGCTGTGAACGATTACAACCTGCTATTATTCCCCTGCTGTGAATGATTAGTTTGGTAGCTTCCATTGATAACTACTCAATATCAAGTTTCTTCTCTTCGACTTTCTTCTCAGGTAAGATTCGAATTACTCAATAAAGCTAGGGTTTTAAGGGCAAAATTGTTCTCTGCACTTGAGTTTTTTTTTTCGATTTTCTATTTGCGTTTTGAATTTCAAAAAAGGAATTGCAATTGTACGCCTTGTTGATTCATTAGTTTCTCTGTCGATTACAATTGTATGCCCTGTTGATCTTCTATTCGCGTTTCACATTTTGACAAATATATATATATATATATATATATATATATATATATATATATATATATATATATATATATATATATATATATATATATATATATATATATATATATATATATATATCTCCCAGTACAACCTTCCTCGCTTAGTATTTGCACATTTGTTTTCAACATTATCTGGATTTGTAATGATAATGTCAATAAATATCGATCAATATGTTCTCTTCACTACATATGATTACTACACAACCATAGTGACAATAGCACCTATGTTAAAGGCATTAAGTTCAAGTTATGACTAGAGAATCTCAACATAGTTATGGGAGTCATGAATCTCGACCTTGTGTTAAGTATTGATTCTACACCACATTTTATTAATAAGGGTAACTATAACGAAAGAGGAAGATAGAAAAGTGAGATATATCAAATTTCATGTATATGATGATCATGAAGAAAGTGATTTTTGAAACATTCAAGGGCACTCTAGTTAAATATTCCATCGCTAGTACAAACAAGAAGGGGATAATGGATACCTTGCCTCGGGTCTTTCTTGGCATCAAATGGTGTAGTGGGCCTCCCATTAACAAGAATAGAGTCACTGTCTTCAAGCAACTCATGATCCATCTATAAATCTATCAGGAAAAGTCAACACTATAAGTATTTGTTCTATGAACACCCGTTCCAAGGAATCATACGCATTTTGCATGTCTAGCTTGATCATACATTTAGGCGGTACAACTTTTTTCAATACCCTTTAACTAGTTCATGCCCCATAATAATGTTGTCTGTAATGACTCTCCCTCATTGGGACAAAAGCTGACTGGCAGTTATCAACAAGATCATCCATAATTTCCAGTAGTCTTTTGGTTAGGATTTTAGAGATGATTTTATATATTGTTGTGCAACAAGATATAGGTCCAAAGTCCTTGACAGTTGAAGGGTTCTTGGCCTTGGGAATTAGTGTCACTGATGTGCAGTTTATGGCTGGGCTTTCTTGTATTAAAAAATTGTAGAACAACCTGTGTAACTTAATCACCTATAATTGGCCGGGCTTTCTTGAAGAAATACGCATTAAGACCGTCACACCCGGGGGCCTTTGTATCATTAATATTGTCAAATGCTTGAACTACTTCCTCATTACTGATCTGACTAATTAGCTGCTTCTGCTGATTTTTGTTAATTACAGCCCCATAGCCCCATCTTGAATAACTGTAGGATTAATTATGGGTAAAGATTCAACAGATGTGCCCAAAAGACTCCTATAAAAAATCACTGTTTCCTTTGTATGAGCTTTAGTATGTAGCAATGCCCCTTGAAGTGATTGTAGATTCCTAATGGAGTTATGCCACACATGTTCTTCATATTAGCAAAGAAATAAGCAGAGTTAGAACCTCCTAAAGCAAGCCATTTGATTCTAGATTTCTGTTTGTGTATACTTTCCTCAATTGCTCCCCATTTCTTTCGCCGAGGGTCGATTGGAAACAGCCTCTTTGCCCTATCGGGTAGGGGTAAGACCTGCGTACATATTACCCTCCCAGACCCCACCTTGTGGGACTATACTGGGTAGTTATTGTTATTGTTGTTGTTGTTGTATCTTCTTAAGTAGATTGATTAATATTCCTTAGTAAATGTGACTAATATGTTTTTGCTCGCTTATGTTCATTTCTTGTTCACTGCCATACTAATAGTTTTTGGTTGACTATATATGTATATCAATTTCGTGTATACACCAGATTATGGCATCTGATAAGCAATGGATGGAACTTATTAATGATCGCCTTGATAACGCTTACATACTTGGGATGGAGAACTTTCTTGATTATGCTTTTAAAAGATTGGGAGAAACACGCAAAATACGTTGTCCATGCGTCAAATGTTGTAATGCAATTTCAGGAACACGTGAGCTGGTTAGGTCACATTTAATAGTACATGGAATGGTCCAAAATTATACCCTTTGGTATCACTATGGGGAGAGATTAGGCGAGTCTTCTTCAGAATATGAATTTGTAGGTGATAAGATCAACAAAGAGGGTGATGATGAGGATGAAATACATGAAATTTTAAGAGATTTATATCCTACTTTTGAACGAGACAATATGAACAATGATGGTGATGGGCTGTTTGAGGAGGAACCAAATATTGAAGCAAAACGATTCTATAGGATCTTAGAAGATTTTGAGCAACCATTGCACCAAGATTCAAAAGTTTCTAAACTTTCTACTTTAGTAAAGTTGCTTCATATCAAAAGTATTGGTAATTGGAGTAACGCATCATTTACAATGTTGTTGAATCTCTTGAAGGAAGATTTATTGCCGGATGGATCAAACTTGCCAGATTCATATTACGAAGCAAAGAAGGTAATTCGGCACCTAGGGCTTTCTTACAAGAAGATTTATGCATGGAAGAATGATTGTATGTTATACCGGAATGATGATAAGTCTCTTGAGTCTTGCAAAGTTTGTGGTGCATCTAGATGGAAGGAGGATACATGTAGCGGGGAAACAAAATTTAAAAATGGGAAAAAGATACCATACAAGATTTTACGTTATTTCCCTCTAAAGCCAAGACTTCAAAGATTATTTATGTCCTCGAAAATATCTACTCTGATGAGATGGAACCACGACAAAAGAGTTGATGATGGAATAATGAGGCACCCAGCTGATTCAATAGCGTGGAAAACATTTGACGAACTTCATCAATCTTTTGCATCCGAGCCTCGTAATGTTCGACTTGGACTTGCTAGTGATGGTTTTCAACCATTTGGAAATTCCAAAACTCCATATAGCATTTGGCCTATGGTACTTATTCCTTATAATTTACCACCTTGGCTATGCATGAAGAAAGAAAATTTTATTTTGTCGATGATTATTCCTAGTCCTGAGAGTCATGGAGATGCTATTGATGTCTATCTCCGGCCTTTGATAGAGGAATTAAAGGAATTGTGGGAATCTGGAGTGAAGACCTTTGATGCGTCAACTAAACAAAACTTTGTGTTACATGCATCTTTGTTATGGACCATTAATGCCTTTCCCGCCTAGGCAAATTTTTCTGGATGGAGTACAAAGGGAAAACTAGCGTGCCCATGCTGCAATAAAGAAACTCACTCAATTAGGTTACAAAATTGTAAAAAACAGTGCTATATGGGCCATAGACGCTTTCTTCCTCTTAATCACAAATGGAGGAATGATAAAGCATCATTTGATGGCACTAAGGAGAAAAGATTACCACCAAAACAGTTGTCTGGTGATGATATACTTGATCTAGCGGCTGATTTAGATGGGTTGCAACTAACAAAGGATCCAAAGAAGAAGATTAAAATATCACATGAGAGTAGGGGTGATAATTGGAATAAGAAGAGTATTTTCTTTGATCTCCCATATTGGAAAACTCTTTTATTGCGGCATAACTTAGATATAATGCACATTGAAAAAAATATATGTGATAATATTTTGGGGACAATCTTAAATATCAAAGGAAAAACCAAAGACACCATAAACACTCGGTTGGATTTGCAAGCAATGAACATTAGGAAAGAATTGCATCCAATAAAAATTGGGGATAAATATGACTTACCAACGGCATGTTACACATTATCTCCTGAAGAGAAGCACAGGTTCTTCAGTTTCTTGAAGAACTTAAAGGTCCCAGGTGGATTTTCATCAAATATTTCCCAGTGTATCAACCTTAAAGATCGCAAAATTTCAGGTATAAAAAGTCATGATTGTCATGTTCTTCTACAACATTTACTCCTACTTGCCCTACGGGGCATGCTATGCAAATCTGTGTGTGAACCACTTATTGAGTTGTCTTTGTTTTTCAACGTACTTGGATCGAAATGTTTAAGTGTGGATGACTTAGAGCAGATAGATGCCCAAATCCCAATAACTGAGTGCAAGCTAGAAAAAGTATTCCCCCCGACATTTTTTGATGTCATGGAGCACTTGCCAATTCATTTAGCTAATGAAGCTAAGATTGCTGGACCTTCTCAATATCGATGGATGAATCCAATGGAGCGATATATTTATTTTATGAAACCATTTATTCGTAATAGGGCTTGCGCAGAAGGTTCTATTGCAGAGGGATATTTAGCAACTGAATGTATGACCTTATGTTCAAGATATATACATACAATGGAAACAAAGTTTAATCGCCTTGAACAAAATTATGATGGTGGTAATATAGAATCTGATGGAGGTTTAACAATTTTTTGTCATCCCGGAGAGCTTTAAGAGGTGGCAAACCACACAAACTCGATTCAAATGAAATGGAGCAAACACATATTTATATTTTGAAGAATTGTGATGAAATTCAACCATTTCTCGAGTAAGTAATGAGTTGTTTCAATAATTTACTTTTATGTACCTTTTCTATTTTTTTCATTAAAATAATATGTTATTGTGCTTTAATTATATGTAGAGAGTTTTCACTAACTCCAGTTGATACCTCTCAAGAAAATTCTGATAGGCAATTCATTGGTTGGTTAAAAGAAAGGGTGAGTACTAGTTAATATTAATATTTTTCAAACCAAGTATGTAAATATTATTTGCTAAATTATGTGCTTGATATTGATAGGTTGCAGGATTACACAAAAGCAATGACAGTAAAGAAATGGCAGATTTTCTATCATTGTCAGGTGGTCCCATGCCATACGTGACACATCATCGAAGCTTCCTTATTAATGGATATAGATTTCACGTGAAAGATTATGATAAAGGTTTGAGAACTCAGAACCGCGGGGTGGTTGTTATTGGAGAAACAGATGAAGAGAATAACAATACTGATTACTATGGAGAACTAACAGATATACTAGAATTACAATTTATTGGTGGAGGAAGAATAGTTTTATTTCGATGCACGTGGTTTGATGTGTATGACCAAGAAAAGGGATTTAAAATAGATGAATATGGATTTGTAAGTGTTAACCGCCATCGATTTTTGAAAACAATAGAGCCTTTTGTATTAGCCAACCAAGCATCACAAGTTTTTTACGTTGACGATCTATCCAATAAAGGTTGGCATGTTGTACGAAAAGTTCAACCTCGTGATACTTTTGAGGTTTTGTACGAAAATATTGATGATTTAGAGGAGTTAGATCATTCTTCACTACTGAAAAGGAAAAGAACTCATGAAGATTTGGATATTTATCAACTCCTTTATTTAATTAGGCAACTTACTTGTGATGAGGAAAGTGTCGTACTGGATTTCATTTGATTTAAAAGTTCAGAAAAGATTTTAAAACTATATTAACTGATTATATGTTCTTATATGATGAATATGACTTGATAAATATTTGGTTATCTCCAGGTTTGTATCCGTCATTTTCTTGTAAATTATCTTTATTACTGTTGTCTATAGCCATGTAACTTCCTAGCTTCTTTCAAAGACCTTCATATGTTTATATATGATAATACTAACATGTTAGACATCTGTTACTCAATTTCTTTTTGTGCCAGGTTGACATGAATCCATCAAAATACCAGAAGTCTAAAATGGAATCAAGTTTGAATACTGTTAAGCATGTGTACGTTCCACCTGGTACTTTAGCAAGGGGCGAGGACAGAGCTTTAGAGCATTGGGTTCTGTAAGAGTAAATGCTGAACAACGAGATTTGATTGGCAAAAGTAAAGCTTTTAACTTATTAGCTTCTGATATTAATAACCTAGCTCATAATGATAGTCTTGCACCTTTTGGTTTTGATCAAATATTTGAAGGTGATACTCTTTTTCCTCACGAAGAAGAAGAGATGCAGGGCACCCGGAGAAGTGAAATAAGTATTTTATTATCTCTAGCTGTATGATTTTTTTATTATTATTGTACAATATCTTTCTTTATATTTGTGTTAAATTGGAATTTGCAGGGCTTTGTGATTCTGAAAAGGTAAAAAATTGAGGGGAACGAATTGGTGTAAAAATGTTGCAGGACTCAAAGTTGGAGAAAATGTTGTGCCCCATGGTGTTGATACTGATCTTTTTCCTCAGGAAGAAGAAGAGATGCAAGGTACTCAGAAAGTACTTTATTATCTCAAGCTATAAGATTTTTTCCTTGTTATTGTACAAGATCTATTTTTATATTTGAGTTAAATTGGAATTTGCAGGGCTTTGTGAATCCGAAAAGGTTAAAAAGGTAAGGGGAATGAATAGGTATAAAAAAGGTGCAGGACTCAGAGTTGGAGAAAACGTAGCGCCTCCTGGTTTTGATCAAATATTTGAAGGTGATACTCTTTTTCCTCATGATGAAGAAGAGATGCAGGACGCACAAAGAAGTGAAATAAGTATTTTATTATCTCAAGCTATATGATTTTTTTATTATTATTGTACTATATATATTTTTATATTTGTGTTAAATTGTAATTTGCAGGGCTTTGTGAATCTGAAAAGGTAAAAAAATTGAGAGGAACGAATTGGGGTGAAAATGCTACAGGACTCAAAGTTGGAGAAAATGTTGTGCGTCCTAGTTTTGATCAAATATTTGAAAGTGATACTGATCTTTTTCCTCAGGAAGAAGAAGAGATACAAGGTACTCAGAAAGTATTTTATTATCTCAAGCTATAAGATTTTTTTCTTGTCATTGTACAAGATCTATTTTTATATTTGAATTAAATTGGAATTTGCAGGGCTTTGTGAATCTGAAAAGATAAAAAAGGTAAGGGGAATGAATAGGTATAAAAAAGGTGCAGGACTCAGAACTGGAGAAAATGTTGCGCCTCCTGATTTTGATCAAATATTTGAAGGTGATACTCTTTTTCCTCATGAAGAAGAAGAGATGCATGGCGCACAGAGAAGTGAAATAAGTATTTTATTATCTCAAGCTATATGATTTTTTTTGTTATTATTGTACGATATCTATTTTTATATTTGGCTTAAATTGAAATTTGCAGGGTCATGTAAATCTGAAAAGGTAAAAAAGGTGAGAGGAACAAATAGGTGTAAAAAGTTACAGGACTCAAAGCTGGAGAAAAGTTGCGCGTCACTTTCTACCATAATAGGGTTGTTGGGCAGCATCAAGTCTCATTTACGAGACACTTAGGTATATTGGTCCGTGATCGTAATATGTGTCCATTGCGTGTACACTCATGGGCAGACATCGAGGAATACAAACTACAACACATGTGGGAAGCTGTTACGGTAAAGATTTAAAGCATTACTTTCTTATTTTTCCTTCTCTATCTCTACTTGTTTCAGTATCTTTCATCATGGACCTTGAACATGTTACGATCATCAGCATTTACGTGGTAAGTGGTCCTTACTTGCATATAAGGTCTTGATGTTCAATAATATACTTTAGATGTATACGTAGAAACGGGTGTCTTTGCTTGAAGCTACTCAAGAACAACAACATGTGTTAATCTACAAAGTACTAATGACCCTGTCAACCATTGTTATATCACACTGGGTATGTTGTTATTGTTGTTTCATATTTAATGATAATTGTTAACTATTGTAGGACAAATTTGACAGTGATGACATATATGATCAACGAGATAATGTCTTGAAACATATGAGAAAATTATGGAACAATTGGAGAGGATCGATGCACAAGAATATTAAGTCTAAGCCATTCTGTTATGCTATAAAAGAAGTGCCACAGGGGGTAGACAAGAGTGATTGGGTATGGCTGGTCAAGGAGCATTTTTTCTGTCACGCCCCAAATCGAGGGACATGACCGGCGCCTGACCGGGTTGCCCCAGTCAAGCGGACCTGGGTGCCTTCCATTCCCACGCGTTACCCCTGTGTTGACTGTTACTCATTAACCAAAATATCTTACCAACAATGACTGATTTCACAATGCATAAACATAACCATGTGATTTATTTACTAACAAGTTCATAATTTATATTTACAACGCCCCATACATATACATAGGCCACAATCCCACAGTTTACATGTCTACGGAGCCTCTAGGATACAAAAGGGAAATACAATACTTGCCGGTAACAAGGCTCCGGCTATACCTTACAAAACCAAAATGAAATCTAAACCGAGTGGCATGAACCACACAAGGCCCCGAGGAAGAAAGGGGCTCACCAAAACGGGCAGAGGAAGGAGAAGGATACTACTGCCGATGAGCTGAAGTGCCTGCTACTGATCCACCTACAATCATGACACGAATGTAGCGCCCCCGGCAAAAGGGACGTCAGTACACTTGAATTGTACCGGTATGTATGGACAAACTTTGTCCCAAGTAAACTCAAGCCATTAAATTACATCAACAATTAATTAAGCCAGCCCAACCATGTTTCCACATTTTTCCTCATTTCAAATAATTCTCACACAAAGCACTTTCTACAACCAACCAATTTAACAATAACCAATCAATCACGTAAAGCACAAGTAGTCAAACAAAGGGGCAATCAGTGCCCCACAGGTTGCAAACTCTCCTGCTGTCTCCTTTCACAATTTCACATTATTGATTTATGTATCAATTTTTAATAGCGATTTCGATCGCTTTCCATCCTTATTGCCCCCTGACCACCCTTATTACCTCGGCCACCCTTATCACCCCAACCCACACCTTATTTCACCACGTCGCGGCGCGCGACACGACCCCGCCTTACAGTTGAAAACACAACAATTTCAAACAGCAGATAAGGTACTACACACAATTTCAACAAGTTCAAATAAGCAACTTGCACATTGTTTCATGTTCTCAATTACTTCTCAAGCCAATATCACAACCAAGTTACAATGTTTCCACATTCAAGAATATTCACACATGTATATTCAGCAATTTTCCATAATTCAAGTGTTTCATTTCTTTCCACAATAAACCAATTCTCAAGTGTTTCGATTTCTTTTCCACAAGGTGCCATATAGGCCATCATAATCATTATTCACAAATTCTTTACCCAATTCAACTCTCATTTACCTTTCGGTTCATATTTCTTACCACAACACTCATAGTTCAACAACAACTTTGAATATCCAACAACAACATCAATTAATCACATACAATTTCTCAAATCAACACATGCCAAACAATTTTACACATAAGGGCGATTTCACAAGAATCAAAATTAGCCATACATACCTGGTGATGAGTTTTCTTCCATTAACTTCCTACTTTATGCTTACCCAAGCTATCTTACTCTTGCCAACCTTGTTCTTGAAGACTCTTACTTCTACTCACTTCTTTTTACTAGAAATCAAGTTCAATAATCATGCATGAGTGTAAAAATTCTATTTTTTAAAAGCTATTATATGCAAACCTCTCTTTACCCAATTAAAACTGAAAATCAAAGAAAATAGTTAGGGTTTTTACCTTGAAAATATTGGGGAAGTTGAATCCTTGCCCTAGAATCCCTTGGAATTAAGTAGTTGAAACAATCCTTGAAGATGAAGAACTTCTCTCTCTAAAAACCCTCTCTTCTCTCTCTAATTTTTGGTAAGATAATATGATAAAATGAAGAAGAAGTGTGTTATATTAAAGAAGAGATCGGGTCAAAATGTCACAAAATCTGGGCCGGGGTCGAATATGCGGTCACTATGCGACCGCAGAACCCACATGCGGTCCGCAAAGTGACCGCAGAATGGCCTCAAAGTTGAGCAGTTTCTGTTAAGGAATGCGGTCACTATGCGGACCGCATGTCTGATATGCGGTCGCAAAATGCACCGCAGATTGACATGCGATCGCATATCGACCGCACATTTGACACGGATTTGGGCAACTCTCTGGAACGATTTGCGGTCACTATGCGGACCGCATGTTGATTCTCGCGGTCGCAAAAGTGCACCGCAGATTGACATTTTTCTGGAAAAAATTTTATTCTACATTTTGAAACTTAAATCACTACCAAGGGTCCGAACCGCGGCTCGCAAGCTCGCCGCGAAGAATTCTACGCATTCCTAACACATCATTCGGACCATGACACCACATCTACTAGGTTTTATGCACAAAAATTTCACGGGGCCTTACATCCTCCCCCCCTTAAGATCATTCGTCCTCGAATGAGGATTTTGAAATAAATGAGTTGATTTTGAAAGACATGATATGCAACCCTCAAAATTTTGACTAACTCTTATATTTTAGAAAAATTTCGCCAGAGTTTCCTTTGTATTATGGACATATCCACCTGTCAGAGGGCCCCCGAAACACATCACCAAACAACAATATACAACAACAACACTATTCACAACCGGTATACACCTTCTTACCTCAACGAATGCACATATTCTATCACATTGTTACAATTGCACATAAACTAGTCACTTCAATGAATTCTTACCTTATTTAACCATTTTAACACACCATGTACGCTTAACAAATCATTACCAATCTACACTTACTATTAGTTGTTTATTAAACACGTAAATCTTTATAAGGCTTTCATTTATCAAGAACGGTTCAAGTGACCCAAGGTAACAACACATTTAACTCATTACAAAATGAAGGGGACTTTACTAATACTGAGAGGGAAACAACTTAGACAAGATGACAGTTACTAGGAATAGAAGGGTCACCTAATTTCTTCTAGGCTTGATCAAACAAATGGGGGTACTTTTCTTTCATCTCTTTTTCTCCTTCCCATGTGGCCTCCTCAACTTGTTGACTTCGCCACAATACTTTAACAGAGGCAACTTCCTTATTTCTCAACTTACGGACTTGCCTATCAAGAATGGCGACCGGAACTTCTTCATATGACAAATCTTCATTAACCTCTATAGCCTCGACTGGCATGATGGTGGATGGATCTCCAATCACTTTCTTCAACATGGACACATGGAATACCGGATGCACCTGATGACATCTCAGGAGGCAACTCTAGCCTATAAGCAACTTGACCAACCCTTTGAATGATCCGATATGGCCCGACATACCTAGGGCTCAATTTCCCTTTCTTTCCGAATCGCATGACTCCCTTCATAGGAGATACCCTCAAGAACACCCAATCATCGACTTGAAACTCCAAATCCCTTCGACGAACGTCCGCATAGGACTTTTGACGACTCTGTGCTGTTTTCATTCTCTCCTGAATAACCTTGACCTTTTCCATAGCTTCGTACACCATATCCTGGCCCTAGCAATTCCGCTTCACCTACCTCAAACCACCCGATTGGCAATCTACATCTTCTCCCGTACAATGCCTCAAACGGGGCCATTTGAATGCTAGCATGATAGCTGTTATTGTAAGCAAATTCTATCAGTGGCAAGTGTTCATCCCAATTACCTTTAAAATCTAAGACACAAGCCCGCAACATATCTTCAAGCGTCCGAATGGTCCGCTCGGCCTGTCCATCGGTCTGTGGATGGAAAGCTGTGCTGAGATTCACCTGAGTTCCCAAACCTTGCTGAAACTTCTTCCAAAAGTTAGCGGTGAACCGAGCCCCGCGATCTGAGATGATAGAAAGTGGAGTACCATGAAGCCTTACTATCTCTCTGATGTACAATCTTGCATATTGCTCCGCAGTATTAGTGGACTTGACAGGCAGGAAGTGAGCTGATTTGGTGAGTCGATCTACTACCACCCATATTGAGTCAAACTTACGCCGAGTGCGAGGTAACCCCACCACGAAATCCATATTGATCATCTCCCATTTCCACCTTGGTATTTCTATAGCTGAGTTAATCCACCAGGCCGTTGATGCTCGGCCTTCACTTGTTGACAGTTCGGACATTTAGCTACAAAGCCTGCCACATCCCTTTTCATACCGTTCCACCAATAAATCTCCTTGAGATTGTGATACATTTTCGTTGAACCAGGGTGCACAGAATACCTGGAAGTATGAGCCTCTGCCATCATCTTTCCCGAAGCTCGTCCACATCCGGAACACATAGCCTATCTTGACACCGCAATACACCATCTTCGCCGCTGAGTACAAATGCTGAGGTCTTGTCATTCATGACTGCTTCCTTCACCCGAACAAATGCTGGATCCACGAACTGTTTTTCCTTGATTTCCGCGACCAATGATGATTCTGCTCCATTATGCACCAAAACATTCCCCTCGTCTGACGCAGAGATACGAACCCCCAAACTGGCTAATTGGTAAACCTCTCGAGACTGGGGTCTCCGATACATACCCAAATGAGCCAAACTACCCATGGATCTCCGACTAAGAGCATCGGCTACCACATTTGCCTTCCCTGGATGGTACAATATGTTCATCTCATAGTCCTTGAGCAATTCTAACCACCGCCGCTGCCTCAGATTTAGCTCCTTCTGCTTGAACAAATACTGGAGGCTCTTGTGGTCTGAAAACACATCTACATGAACTCCATAAAGATAATACCGCCATATTTCAAAGCAGACACAACCGTCGCAAGCTCCAAATCATGTGTCGGGTAATTCTTCTCGTGATTTTTGAGTTATCTCAAAGCATACTCTATAACCTTTCCGTGCTGCATCAACACACACCCTAACCAACCATGGAGGCATAACTTTCACCTTAATACTTTACATCGATAGCGGAACATCCTTACTATATTCCTCATACATAAGACCTTCCACGAATTGAGTTCCACTATAATTTCCTTGATGTGGTTACGACCCCATGTGAACAATTGCTACTAACTCTTCATAATTCTTAACCCAAGGCATTGCTGAATGAGTTTTCTCATATGACCTCCTATCTCAAATGAATAGCACTGGCTAACTTTGCACATATACCCCGAATAACACTAACTTGCACGGCATTGTATCGAATGTAAAGTAGCATTGTGCTCTAACTTTTCTTAACCAACCTCTTTCTCCCCATATGTGCATTATAGACTTTAAGAAACCGCACTACTTCCCCTGTGAAATTTCCTACCATCCCTCATTACGGTTAAACACCTCTCAAAACGTATATCAACAACCTTTATATGCATATGACTTACGAAGGGTCACTATCCCGAGAAGGGTATTCTCTGAAACTTTAAATCCTCCTCAATACTTCAACAATAACTTTTGGTTTCACTCTTAAGTGTAAGGCTTAGTCCACTTGATTCTATCTTGGATGAGTAACTCGCCTTATTCCCCATGTTATAGTTATCAATGAAGTTCCCTGATATTGCCGCTTAAGAGTTATCATGCCAAACACGCCTAGTCTGTCACAAGTTTTCATCCTCTTTCAATCCATTCCGAACCTTTCATTCCCATCTTTTTTTGCGGATAGTGCATAATTAATAGCTTTAATGTTCCACACATTTGTCTGCCTCCTGTGAACTTGAAAAATCATTATGTCTTGTTTAATCATTTTACAGTACCACAACCTCACCAACGATAACCTCGCTTCCCATTGTGTGTAGACATGAACTATCTCTAGACCCCTTTAGTCGATATTCGGTGTCACCCATGTCCGTTGCATTGCGGTTAATCCCTCATAACCTTTATTAACACTTGTGCCCTAAGTGAGTCCACCATTCTGATGCAAAAATTATTTTAAATAACCATGACCATCTCAATTTAAAGGTTTTCTCACCATTTCTTCTCACCTCATTCTTCCTAGTTAGTGAATAGCCACGCACTCTTCCATATATTACGTGGTCTCTTACCTTAGGCATTCCATCCGGCTCACCTCTTAACTCTTATTGGGACATATGTAGCAAGGAGTGTTCGTCTGAACATCATTTAACACTTATCTATTTGTAAGGCTCTTTAGAGGCTCTCTATCAAGCCCCAATTACCATCTTGGGTTGTCGTGGCAACACATTCATTTCTCCCACTCGTTTTGGCTTTCTTAGTATCCCAAAACTTTGTTTAAATCACAAATCTATGATTAGCCCATTCTAGGAACTCACAATCGTTCACATTTGACATATGGTACCTCCTTGGGTCCCATTTCTCCCGACCTTATGACAAGTAAAAGTCTCTTTACAAACATACTCTTATTTTCTAGAATCGTTGACCCCATCAGTCATATTGCCATGCGTGAAGAATTTACATTCCTTAATCTCTTTTCTAGACCACACATGTCTTCACCAAAATATTCAAATATCATAGCTACATGGTCTCGCTCTTGTTTCATTGTATTTAAGTGGCCTCACGGTGGTCCTCCCTCTCCCACATGGGGAAAATGTCCTGGATCTTGACACAAGTCTTGAGTTTAGAAACTTTAGGAACATATGCCTCATATATCTATACCTCTTATATGCATACTCGACTATTAGGAAAGTTTAAGTCACCATAGTATTGATCTCATAAGTTCCCTTCTCCTATTCAGCCACGTAGGTATGGGATTCCAAGTCCCCACGCATATCCTTTATGAGTGTAACGCAACTTCGTACATTTCTGGGTCCTTATAACGTTCGTAAGACAAGGGTCTTCTCACCTAGGGTCCAATTGAGTCTTATTTCATAACTTTTTACCTCATATGAGAGACTTACACCCTCCCCATTAATCTCTTAGTCATTATCTCATATATCACGTGCTTATATAACCAATATTCTTTCACACCTTACGATCAATTACATACTCCTCGCACTAACCACGTGTGCTACTCAAGCTTACATATCAATTATCAAATCAATGCCTCTTCGTGCGGGTAATCACTTTTAATCCTTTCCTCAAATAAAGTATACTTGTAGTACTATGTACTTATGCTATATATATTCATACAGTTTATTCAACAAGATACATGTGCAATCTCCATAACACCCATGTCTTTTCCCATTGGTCATGACATATGACAACACTACATGAAATAGACGAAAGAGCATTTAAACTTACCTTGAATCTCAACGCACGGGTTACAAAACAATCTTATAGTCAAGCTTTATCGCACGATTTGGAGTGATGAAGAAGGGTAATATTCCTAAATGTCCGTGCAGCCCCCTACTTATATGATGTGGTCGACAACACACCTATAAGAAGGGCACTACTAGACACGACTCCGAGACATCCTAGGACACTTTAAAACCTTAAGCTCTGATACCAAGTTTGTCACGCCCCAAATCGAGGGACATGACCGGCGCCTGACCGGGTTGCCCCAGTCAAGCGGACCTGGGTGCCTTCCATTCCCACGCGTTACCCCTGTGTTGACTGTTACTCATTAACCAAAATATCTTACCAACAATGACTGATTTCACAATGCATAAACATAACCATGTGATTTATTTACTAACAAGTTCATAATTTATATTTACAACGCCCCATACATATACATAGGCCACAATCCCACAATTTACATGTCTACGGAGCCTCTAGGATACAAAAAGGGAAATACAATACTTGCCGGTAAGGCTCCGGCTATACCTTACAAAACCAAAATGAAATCTAAACCGAGTGGCATGAACCACACAAGGCCCCGAGGAAGAAAGGGGCTCACCAAAACGGGCAGTGGAAGGAGAAGGATACTACCGCCGATGAGCTGAAGTGCCTGCTACTGATCCACCTACAATCATGACACGAATGTAGCGCCCCCGGCAAAAGGGACGTCAGTACACTTGAATTGTACCGGTATGTATGGACAAACTTTGTCCCAAGTAAACTCAAGCCATTAAATTACATCAACAATTAATTAAGCCAGAGCCAACCATGTTTCCACATTTTTCCTCATTTCAAATAATTCTCACACAAAGCACTTTCTACAACCAACCAATTTAACAATAACCAATCAATCACGTAAAGCACAAGTAGTCAAACAAAGGGGCAATCAGTGCCCCACAGGTTGCAAACTCTCCTGCCGTCTCCTTTCACAATTTCACATTATTGATTTATGTATCAATTTTTAATAGCGATTTCGATCGCTTTCCATCCTTATTGCCCCTGACCACCCTTATTACCTCGGCCACCCTTATCACCCCAACCCACACCTTATTTCCTCACGTTGCGGCGCGCAACACGACCCCGCCTTACAGTTTAAAACACAACAAGTTCAAACAAGCAGATAAGGTACTACACACAATTTCAACAAGTTCAAATAAGCAACTTGCACATTGTTTCATGTTCTCAATTACTTCTCAAGCCAATATCACAACCAAGTTACAATGTTTCCACATTCAAGAATATTCACACATGTATATTCAGCAATTTTCCATAATTCAAGTGTTTCATTTCTTTCCACAATAAACCAATTCTCAAGTGTTTCGATTTCTTTTCCACAAGGTGCCATATAGGCCATCATAATCATTATTCACAAATTCTTTACCCAATTCAACTCTCATTTACCTTTCGGTTCATATTTCTTACCACAACACTCATAGTTCAACAACAACTTTGAATATCCAACAACAACATCAATTAATCACATACAATTTCTCAAATCAACACATGCCAAACAATTTTACACATAAGTAGGCGATTTCACAAGAATCAAAATTAGCCATACATACCTGGTGATGAGTTTTCTTCCATTAACTTCCTACTTTATGCTTACCCAAGCTATCTTACTCTTGCCAACCTTGTTCTTGAAGACTCTTACTTCTACTCACTTCTTTTTACTAGAAATCAAGTTCAATAATCATGCATGAGTGTAAAAATTCTATTTTTTAAAAGCTATTATATGCAAACCTCTCTTTACCCAATTAAAACTGAAAATCAAAGAAAATAGTTAGGGTTTTTACCTTGAAAATATTGGGGAAGTTGAATCCTTGCCCTAGAATCCCTTGGAATTAAGTAGTTGAAACAATCCTTGAAGATGAAGAACTTCTCTCTCTAAAAACCCTCTCTTCTCTCTCTAATTTTTGGTAAGATAATATGATAAAATGAAGAAGAAGTGTGTTATATTAAAGAAGAGATCGGGTCAAAATGTTACAAAATCTGGGCCGGGGTCGAATATGCGGTCACTATGCGACCGCAGAACCCACATGCGGTCCGCAAAGTGACCGCAGAATGGCCTCAAAGTTGAGCAGCTTCTGTTAAGGAATGCGGTCACTATGCGGACCGCATGTCTGATATGCGGTCGCAAAATGCACCGCAGATTGACATGCGATCGCATATCGACCGCACATTTGACACGGATTTGGGCAACTCTCTGGAACGATTTGCGGTCACTATGCGGACCGCATGTTGATTCTGCGGTCGCAAAAGTGCACCGCAGATTGACATTTTTCTGGAAAAAATTTTATTCTACATTTTGAAACTTAAATCACTACCAAGGGTCCGAACCGCGGCTCGCAAGCTCGCCGCGAAGAATTCTACGCATTCCTAACACATCATTCGGACCATGACACCACATCTACTAGGTTTTATGCACAAAAATTTCACGGGGCCTTACATTTTCACTGAAAAATTTAAGGTATGATTTCATAGATATTTATTAACATTGTGTTATATTAAGTGGCTAACAAGAATTTTTTTTGGTATATTGTTAATTTAGGAGAAAAGCACAAGAAACTCAGTCAATAGGTCTAAGTTAAGTATGCCACATCGTACGGCTAGTAAACCGATTAGGGAGATCATTTATGAATTGGTGAGTAAATCTTATAATTCTATTAAGAAACCTTATCTTTGTTACAAAAATTTCTTTGACTTGTTTATTGTAATGTGAAGGGAGGTCAAGATGGTAATCCACCAGATATGGCAACTATTATTTTTGAGACTCGTAAGAAGAATAACAAGTTTGTCGAACCTGAAACCAGTGAGAAATATGTATGTTTATTGATAGATTTAAATTTATATTATTTATTTATCGTGTTGTATTATTTTAATTAAATAATTTTTTATTTTACAAGATCGAATCAAAGAATTGGTGCAATCTGAATCGTCTCTTACAAACATTGAGGTTGTAGAAAGTTGCTTCGGACCTCAACAAAAGAGTCATGTAGTTGGATTTGGTGGTGGGATAACCGCTAAGGAGTTGAAAGGTGTTAACTCCTCTAAAGGTGCATTGTTGGAAAAGTTGAATGCTACTTTAAAAGAAAATGAATCACTAAAGGGACGTTTGGAAGGGCTAGAGGATAAATATGATGACCTAGGGAGTAAATACACTCAACTTGCAAAGATAGTGTTTGGTCAGCCTTCATCACCATCTTCGAGTGATCAATAGATTGAATCATCCCCTGAAAAAGTAAGTCAGCTGAAGCAATTTTCTCATCCTTTATTTGTTATTATGTGTGTTTTATTGGTTCTGTAGTTTCTCCTCTTCTTAGATATAGTATATATGTATATATATATGTGATGTTGATCCATTTCTCATATGGCTTCAATTTGTGCTTCGCGAAGCTCACATTTACCTCTTGGATCTCTCTGTTTCATCGAGTAACGTAGTATGTTCTTATGCATTATCCTTATATCTGTCTTATGAAGTATATGTCTGATTTGGAATACTCTCTTTATATCAAATGTAATTAGAACTTGAAAGCGTCTCAAAATATAGGCCTTTCAGTTGGATTGCTTCATGATATTGTTGGTCAACTCTTATTATGAGTTCTTATTTTTGGTTAACATTGCTTGACTCTAACTGGAAAGAACTTTAAATAACCAATATACTCCAGACACCAGTTGTTTGTTTAATATCTAATATTAATATAAACACAATACTTCCAGCATTTTATAGTTGTGACTCCTAATATGTTGTATGAATCTCAGTTGGCTTCCTCAGCAACTTCTCCTGCTTCCCACTTACCTAAACCACACAGATTTAGACAAGTATGGCAAATTTCATATTGAACTAATGTTGAAAAGATGGTTACACTACTCGTTGTAAACCAAAATCTTGGCAGTGTATTGACGAGAAGAGGGTTGGAAACAGTTGATCATGCTAAAGAAGAGATTTATTTTCTGTATAACTGCTTAGCTGACATTTATGAAATCTTTCTAAGATCTTCTAAGAATAGTAACATCCAGGATGATAGAATACGCTGTCGCAGTGAAATGTGGTCATGGTCCAATCAGATTTTCCCGCGCCTCTACCCTTCTATTCGTTACATCAAGATCCAATCTGGTGTGTTAGTGCTAAGTAATGGGGGTGGTGAATGAATTTGAGAGGGGGCGGGAATTATCTACTTTGGTTGGTGGTCGGAGTTTAACTCTCTGCTTACCCTTGAGTAGTCTTATTGTTCTGGTAAGTTGCGCCATTACTGTGATGGCTATTGGTCAAAACTTCAATTGCTTGATCCTGTAATATTTGTGAAGTAATAGTCTGTAAATGTTGAAATTAGGCTGATAATCTGCTATTTCTTGGGAGACATCTCTGATAATTGATGTTTGTAAGTATGAGATTTTGCTGAATGATGAATGTGAGAATTGCTGTTAGCTGTTGAAAAGGAACAGTGAAGAATAGTCTGTGAATGATGAATGTGAGAATGATGAATGTGAGAATTGCTTTGCTGTTACGGTGGGTGTCCACTGTAAGACTTCCCAACCCCCCGGAAGGTGGAGCGTTAGAAACTGAAAAAATAGTTCTGTGTGAACCCACATTCTGAATTATCATAGTTCTGTGTGAACCCACATTCTGAATTCACTATTTAGCTTCACCAAAGAAGGTTGTAATTTTGTTCTGGATTTAGCTTTGTTTTGTCGCATTGTTTTTCCCCACCCTTCATATTTTGGTTATGTTAGACGAGTAAAGCTTATGCAAAATGAGAAGTTGTTAGCTTCATAACCAAATTATTTCATATTGATGTAATGTGCTGCTGTCTGCTAAAGCTTATGAAGTTGTCATTTGAAGTAATGTGACAACTTGGGTGGGGAAGTTGTTAGCTTATAATCCTCTTGCATGAATATCTCTTATTTGTGTGAACTTATATTTACATGAGTAACACGATGAGGCCTAGGATGAAGATCCAGTTTGACTTGGCTTACGACAGAGGTTAGCTTAAATAGTCCTAGATAGATTTTACGTAGTACGTGTTTTTTTCTCATTAATATCTGTTGGGAATAAAAACAATAATGGATTTCAACAAAGCTGAAAAGGGGGAAAAAGGATTAATCCCAAAAACATGGGAGAGATGTAAATCTTTTGGTCGAAATAACTCATCAGAAAATCGACATGCTCTGACGACCAAAAAGACCAGAAAAAGAGTTCGAGTTGCTACATAAGGTTATTTCTCAGTCTATGTCGGAAAACAGAAGCAACGATTTGTGATAAGGACTGAGTATGTGAATCATCCCATCTTCAAGATACTGCTTGAAGAAGCTGAATTAGAGTTTGGTTATAACAGTAAAGGTCCTTTGGTCCTGCCTTGTGATGTTGATATCATAACCAAATTACCAGCGAATGTGACAACTTGGGTGGGGAAGTAATGCAAAAGATTGATGAAGTCCTCGCTGGTACTTGGGTGGGGAAGTTGTTAGCTTCATAACCAAATTATTTCATATTGAAGTAATGTGCTGCTGTCTGCTAAAGCTTATGAAGTTGTCACTTTTTTTGCTAGGCAACTTCTCGTGAATAACAACAACAACAACAACTACCCAGTATAGTCCCACAAGGTGGGGTCTGGGGAGGGTAATATGTAGATAAGCCTTACCCCTACCCAAAGGGTAGAGAGGCTGTTTCCAATCGACCCTCGGCTTAGAAAAGGAAGGGGAAAGAGGCAACTTCTCGTGAATATGGTTATGTATGTGTGCATTCGATAATTTAAGGTGTTGTCTTTTCATTTCACCTTTAAAGTGTCCATTTTCTTCTTTAGTTGTTTATTCTTTGTGACTAACTGCCATAAATTTGTTATTTTAACAGATTAAAAATTTGAAGTCCGAAGAGCCTATCCTTGAAGAAAGTGTAGAGCAAGTACAAGAGATTTTTGGTTCGTCGGCAGTGATTTAAAGACACCTGTCTTATGTACATGTGGAATTTTACTTTTTTCTTTTTAGGAATTATTTAAAATGATGCTTAACTCACCTCATTTTATGTTTCCAGTTGTCTCCTTGCTGGGTTTATGTTATTTTTATTTTTCATTGTTTTAGTAAGATGGATTGTTACAATTTGGATTGCAGGTTTATGGTAAAAATGATACTTTAGTGAATTGTATTAACAAATATGAAGTGTTTGGTTTATTTCCAATGTTGTTGAGCGTGTATGAAAGCATGTAAATAATTATTACCATTCATGTAATTAAATATTTCTTAATTATATTTATGATATTTTTATATTAGCGAAGAAAAATGTGATCATAAAACTCCTTAACGACAGTCTCCTCAAATAGATAAATGACTATTAACAAAAAGAGTATTGGTTGTTAAAAGTAATTATATAATTAGCGAAGGGAATAGCGGTTACTAAAAGCACTCGAATTGACTCAATATATTGTTGTCATTAAAGATTTTTACCGACCGAATAACAAATTAGTGAGGGGAAAATTATGTCGCTAAAAAGCATGTATAACGACCGGAAACAAAGTCGTCGCTAAAGATCCTTTAACGACCGAACTGTAAACCGATCGTTAACTTTTAACGTCGGGACTTTTAACGACCGGTGACGACCGGATTTTTTTCGATCGTTATCAACTTATAACAAATTGGACTTTCAACGACCAAATTTCCTTTCACTAAAGCCCCGTTTTCTTGTAATGTTTATTGCTACTTCCTTTTGATTGTTTCTCCCACATTGGTCACATTCACTTTAAAGTTATTAGTAAGAATTTGAATCTTTTGTCCCTGCCTTAATCAGTAAACAATTTATTAGTTATAAAATGATGGTTAGCAACTCGCATTCTTTTATGGCCTTGCTTCCACCGTTTGTCTTATCTTGCTTCGTACTGCTTTGCCGTTTTTGCCTAATCGTCTTCCCAATTCTTTCTTGTAATCCCCTTATATTTTCTCTTTTTGTTTCTTTTATCTTTTATTCCTTTTGGCTATGTGATCACCTTGTGTTATTTTGAAGGACCTAGTATTATTGTGCCATCCAACATGAGAAGCTAGTAGTTAGCTTTTAACTAGCAATGGATTTTGAATAAAATGAAATGCAATGACCCTGAATTTAGGGGTGAGGATATTTTTGAAGTGAAAGGCAGAACTTATTTGGGTAGGAAAGTTGATTCCTTTGACCTTGCCATGCATTTGAATATCCGACCCAGTCTGTCCAATCAAATCGTTGCTGACTTAATTTCTCCTTTCATCAACCCAAATCTTACTTGTGTTGCCATTTCTATTTTATCAGGTCATTCCTCACTTTCGCCTTATGGTGCCTGTGAGGGTTTTCACCAATAAGACTCTCTCATTTTTATTTTCTCTCAACTCACATTCGCCTTATGGTGCCCGTGAGGGTTTTCACCAATAAGACTCTCTCATTTTTTGTAACGACCCGACCGGTCGTTTTAGAAGATTACGCCCCAATCCCTAATTTAACTGTTCCCCTAAGTTCATTTCTGCTATTGTGAGTTGCCGGGAGAGTCGGTTCCAAAATTTGAGCATTTTGGGACACTTAGTCCCTAAATAAGAGCTTTGAAACTAGAAAACGGTCCGTAGCCGGAACAGTGTTAAGACGATCTCGGAACGGAAATCCGATGGTTCCATTAGCTCCGTTAGGTGATTTCGAGGTTAGGAGCGCGTTCGGGATGTATTTTGGAGGTCCGTAGCTCAATTAGGCTTGAAATGCCGAAGGTTGAAATTTTGGCGAATCCGATCGATAGGTGAGATTTTGATCCGGGGGTCAGAATGGAATTCCGACAATTTCTGTAGCTTCGTTATGTGATTTTGGATATGTCCGCAAATTTTCAGGTCATTCTGACGTCGTTTGGACGGGTTTTTGATTGAATGTGTAATTTGGAATGTTTTAAGGAATTTAGGCTTGAATCCGTGGTTAATTGGTGATTTTGATGTTTAGGATAGTGTTTTTATGATTGGAACAAGTTCGAATAAGGAATTAGGATGTGTTGGTGTGTTTGAATGAGGTCCCGGGGGCCTCGGGGTGTTTTCGGAGGGTTAATCGGGAGAAAAATATGGAAAATTGCAGAAAATAGTGCACTGCTTCTGTTGTTTCCGCTCCTGCGGAATTATGGGCGCAGGAGCGGGTGCGCTGAAGCGGAAAGGAACCGCAGAAGCGGAGCATTTTCCGCTGAAGCGGAATCGCGGAAGCGGAAATGGAGCCGCAGAAGCGGCCAAGGGCTGTGGGGTGAGGGATCGCAGAAGCGGAAGGGAAGCCGCTTAGGCGAGTCCGCAGAGGCGAGCGGAAATATCCGCAGGAGCGATCGAATCTCCGCAGAAGCGGACGCGTAGGAGCGGAAATTCTTCCGCAGAAGCGAAAATCGCTGTAAGTAAGTGTATCAGAAGTTAGAAAATTTCAGAAACATTTTAACATTTGGGGGTCTCGACTTAAGGGCGATTTTGGGCGATTTTGAGGAGGAAATCAAGGGAAATCATCATGTAATCAACTATGAACTCATATTATGATTAGTATTGATAATATCATGCAATTATATCATGAAAATGGAGGAATTTGGGGTAATTATGGAGGATTTAGCCCTAGTCTTGGACTTTAGAAAATCAAGGTTTTGAATGGGCAAATGGAGTCCGATTTTGGTAAAATTGATATGCTTAGACTCGTATTGAAACGAGGGTTCCGAATATGTGACTTTCGTGATTTTTCGATAAGCGTACCGAAAGTCGGGTTTTGGCAACTTGTGGGTTTTGGTGTATTTTGGAGTTATTTTGATTGGGTAATGCCCAATTGGCCTATTTTGATGTGATTCTATTGATTTTTATCAGATTCTACACTTGTGGAGGCCGACATTCGTGGCAAGAGGGTTATTGCTTAGCGGTTTTGTACCGGAATTGAGGTAAGTGGCTTGTCTAACCTCGTGTGGGGGAACTTTCACCCCTAGGATATTATGTGATAGTTTAAATGCCCTGTACGCGAGGTGACGGGCGTGTACATGCGCTGGTTGTTGTAACACACACCATACTTGAATTGTCCGATTAGTGATATTCCTGCTCTTAGGTGATAAAAGCGTTACTTTACCCAGTATTAGTTAGAAAAGCATGATTAGCTAGGATTCAACATGTTTAATTGCCTAGTTGACTTACTTGAACTTCTTGATAAATAGTTGGCACTAGCTTCGGTGAAGTTGTAATTAAACATATTATACTCTCCCCGTGTGTTTTCTTGATTTGATGTGTTGGTGGACTGCGGGTTCAATTCCCGGAGATCCCAGGGCTGTGGGTTCGATTCCCAGAGACCCGAAGTGATATTTGTAGGGACTGCGGGTTCGATTCCCGAGATCCTGAGTTATTTGTAGGGACTACGGGTTCGATTCCCGAGATCCTGAGTTATTGGTAGGGACTACGGGTTCGATTCCCGAGATCCCGAGTTATTGGTAGGGACTACGGGTTCGATTCCCGGAGATCCTGAGTTATTAAGATATTATTGAGACATGGGCTGCGGGTTCGATTCCTGGAGACCCAGTGGTGCTGTTAATGGGACTGTGGGTTCAATTCCCACAGGTTCTGGACTTGTTTTATTGAGTTGGTTATTTGTTGTTAGCTTAAATTGTAGACGGTTGCAGTAATCATTTTATTATTGTTATTGCGGAAATTATTATCATTTAAACTGTTTATTATTGTTATTATCACTATATTAATTCCCACAGATCCTGGATTTGTTTATTTGAGTTGGTTATTTGTTGTTAGCTTAATCGTAGACAGTTGCAGTAATTATCATAATGTTGTTATTTCGGAAATTATTATCATTTAAACTGTTTATTTTGTTTTCATCATTATATTATTGTTTCTCAGTAGGGCCCTGACCTACCTCGTCACTACTCCATCGAGGTTAGGCTTGGCACTTACCGAGTACCGCCGTGGTGTACTCATGCTACTCTTCTGCACACTTTTGTTGTGCAGATCCAGGTACATCAGAGCAGGCTCGTACTAGGTGATTCTGCAGCTTTCTGGGAGACTTCGAGGTATGATCCGCTACGTCCGCGGATCCGGAGGCTTCCCTTCTATTCTAGTATTACTAGTTGGCATTTTTCTTCATTTCGTTGTTAGATACTCTTTACACATAGAGCCACAGTTGTATTTCCCTTTTAGTCTGTGTTACCGTGGGGTTCCGGATCTTGGTAGTGTTTTATTTATTGTGTGACGGATGTATGTGCCAAGTGGCACGGATTACATATCTTTTATGTTATTTTCCGCTGTTTCTTATTTAAGTAATTATAATTTATAGATTCCGCAACGTGTTAGGCTTACCTAGTCGTGGGGACCGGGTGCCATCACGACATGTTCACAATTGGTGAACTAGGGTCGTGACAAGTTGGTATTAGAGCTCTAGGTTCGTAGGAGTCACGGGACACACGATTTAGAGTCTCGCTGATCGATACGGAGACGTCCGTATTTATCTACGAGGGCTATGTAACTGTTAGGAAAATCTTCATTTCTTTTGAATTCCTTGTCGTGTGATATTTTGACACTGAATCTAAACTTTTGTCTTCTATTATCTCACAGATGGTGAGGACACATGCTATACGCGAGGATCAGGAACCTGTGCCGCTTGCTGCTGCCGCCAGAGGCTGAGGCTGGGGTAGAGGTCGAGGACGCGCCCGAGGTGCAGCCATAGCATCCGCACGCGCTACTGTTGAGGCTCCACCGGTGGATCAGGTTGGAGCCCAGGCACCTGGGACACCTACTATAGCTACTACGACTCCAGCACTCCAGGAATCCCTGTCTCAGTTGATGAGTATGTACACTACTTTGGCTCAGGCGGGGTTGCTTCCTCTCGCTCCAGCCATATCTCAAGCCGGGGTAGTGGCCCAGACTCCTGCAGCCTGCACTCCCGAGCAGCGAGTGCCCATGGAGCACGTTCCAGGGGTTATTCCTATACCGCCTACCGCACCAGTACAGCCCGGAGGTGGGTCTGTTGCCTCTGAGGACGAGCAGCGTAGATTGGAGAGGTTCAAGAAATATGAACCTCCAGTGTTCAGTGGTTTGGCTTCAGATAATGCATTGGATTTTCTGGAGGATTGTCATCGTATTCTTTGTACTATGGGGATTGTGGAGACCAACGGGGTTTCCTTTACTGCTTTTCAGTTTCATGGGGCCGCTTATGATTGGTGGCGCACGTATGAGTTGGATAGTCCGGAGGAGTCTGCTTCATTGACTTGGACGCAGTTTTCAGATCTGTTTTTGAGGGAGTTTGTTCCACAGAGCCTTAGGGATTCTTGGCGCTCGGAGTTTGAGCGGTTGCGACAGGGCTCCATGTCAGTATCGGAGTATGCCATCAGTTTCACCCGTCTGGCTAGGCATGCACCGGCCTTGGTAGCCACGGTTCGGGAGAGAGTACGGAGATTTGTTGAGGGCCTGATTCCGCCTATCCGATCCAGCATGGCCAGAGAGTTGGAGACAGATATATCTTATCAGCAGGCAGTTAGCATTGCCAGGAGGATCGAGAGTATGCTCCCTAGAGAGCGGGGAGAGAGGGAGGCTAAGAGGTCTCGTGAGTCGGGCCATTTCTTTGGTGCCCGCACTTCAGCAGCCGGTCGTTTTGGCAGGGGTTATTCCGGTCGACCAGTTCACTCAGGATTGCCAGCAGTCGGTAGTACCCCAGCTCTTCCAGCACCTTAGGAGCCTTATTATGCTCCCACAGTTTCCAGTGCACCTCCTACGCGGGGTACCTCCAGGGGTCAGACTAGTGGGGGTGAGGACGGGCAGTTGTAGCCACCGCGTCCTCCCAGAGCTTGTTTTGAGTGCGGGGATACTCGCCATCTGGTTAGGGAGTGCCCCAAGCGTAGGAGAGGAGCACCTCCTCAGTCTTCGCAGCCTCAGCGTGGTTCTTAGGGCCAGCAGGCCATCATTCCAGCTCCAGCTGCCACCCCACCTGCCCAGCCAGCCAGGGGCAGGAATCACGGTGCTAGAGGCAGCCCTCGAGAGAGGGGACAGGACAGATTCTATGTTATTCCTGATCGCGCCGCAACTATTGCATCTGATTCTGTTATCACAGGTATTATTGTGGTTAGTCACAGGGAGGCATCGGTTCTATTCAACCTCGGTTCCACTTTTTCATATGTGTCTTCTTACTTTGCTTCTCATCTTATGTTTCCACTCCGGTGGGTGATTCTTTGGCTGTGGACCGCGTATATCGGTCGTGGACCGCGTATATCGGTCGTGTTTGGTTACCATTTGTGATTTTGAGACCAGAGCGGATCTATTGCTGCTCGGGATGGTCGATTTTGATATTATTCTGGGCATGGACTGGTTGTCGCCCCATTATGCTATTCTTGATTGTCACGCCAAGACCGTGACGCTGGCTATGCGAAGCATTCCACGTATTGAGTGGAGTGGTACTCTAGATCACACCCCTAGCCGTGTTATTTCTTTTCTGAGAGCTCAGCGTATGGTTGAGAAGGGGTGTGCTGCTTATCTAGCCTATGTGCGGGACGTCAGTGTTGACACTCCCTCTATTGATTCTGTTCATGTGGTACGTGACTTTGCTGATGTATTTCCAGCCGATCTTCCGGGCATGCCGCCCGACAGAGATATTGACTTTGCTATTGACTTGTTGCCGGGCACTCAGCCCATTTCTATTCCACCGTACCGTATGGCTCCTCCTGAGTTGAAGGAGTTGAAGGATCAATTACAGGAGTTATTGGGCAAGGGTTTTATTCGACCCAGTGTTTTGCCTTGGGGTGCTCCTGTATTATTTGTGAAGAAAAAAGGACGGTTCTATGCGTATGTGTATTGACTATCGTCAGCTGAACAAGGTTACAATGAAGAACCGGTATCCTTTGCCCCGTATTGATGATTTATTTGACCAGCTACAGGGCGCACAGGTGTTTTCTAAGATTGATTTGCGCTCTGGGTATCACCAGCTGAAGATTCGGGAGCCAGATATCCCGAAGACTGCCTTCAGGACCCGGTATGGTCACTATGAGTTCCTCGTGATGTCTTTTGGGTCGACTAATGCCCCAGCAGCATTTATGCATTTGATGCACAGTGTGTTCAGGCCTTATCTGGACTCGTTCGTGATTGTCTTCATTGATGATATTCTAGTATATTCTCGGAGCCGGGAAGAGCATGAGCAACATTTGAGGATAGTGCTTCAGATCCTGAGGGAGAAGCAACTTTATGCCAAGTTCTCTAAATGTGAATTTTGGTTGAGTTCTGTGGCATTTTTGGGCCACGTGGTGTCGAGTGATGGTATTCGAGTAGATCCGAGGAAGGTGGAGGCCGTGCAGAGTTGGCCCAGACCCTCCTCCGCTACTGAGATACGCAGCTTCCTTGGTTTGGCGGGCTACTACCGTCGTTTCGTAGAGGGGTTCTCTTCGATTGCAGCACCTATGACTAGATTGACCCAAAAGGGTGCCCCTTTTCAGTGGACAGACGAGTGTGAGGCGAGCTTTCAGAAGCTCAAGACAGCTTTGACTTCGGCCCCTATATTGATGTTGCCTACAGGTTCGGGGTCCTATACCGTATATTGTGATGCCTCACGAGTTGGACTCGGTGCGGTATTGATGCAGGACGGTAGGGTGATTGCCTACGCGTCGAGACAGAGCTGAAGGTGCATGAGAAGAATTACCCTGTTCATGATTTGGAGCTAGCCGCCATTGTTCACGCCTTGAAAATTTGGCGTCATTATTTATATGGGGTTCCTTCTGAGATCTACACTGATCACCGGAGCTTGCAACACTTGCTTAAGCAGAAGGACCTGAATATGCGTCAGAGGAGATGGTTGGAACTACTGAAGGACTATGATATTACTATTCTCTATCATCCGGGCAAGGCTAATGTAGTTGCCGATGCCTTGAGTCACCGGGCAGAGAGTTTGGGGAGTTTGGCATATCTACCAGCTTCGGAGAGGCCTATGGCGATGGATGTTTAGGTCTTAGCCAGGCAGTTTGTTAGACTGGATCTTTCGGAGCCCAGCCGGGTTCTGGCCTGTGTGGTTTCTCGCTCTTCTCTATTTGACCGCATCAGGGAGCGTCAGTTCGACGACCCTCATTTGCTTGTCCTTCAGGATATAGTTCGGCGTGGTGATGCTCGAGATGTTACCATCGGGGATGATGGAGTTATGAGGATGCAGGGCCGTATCTGTGTGCCCAATGTAGATGATCTTCGAGAGCCGATTCTAGCAGAGGCCCATAGTTCGCGGTATTCCATCCATCCGGGTGCCGCGAAGATGTATCAGGACTTGAAACAACATTACTGGTGGAGGCGGATGAAGAGGGATATAGTTGATTATGTTTCTAGATGCCTCAACTGCCAGCAGGTGAAGTATGAGCATCAGCGTCCGGGTGGATTGATGCAGCGGATTGAGATTCCAGAGTGGAAATGAGAGCGCATCACCATGGACTTTGTATCTGGGCTTCCACGGACTATTAGGAAGTTTGATTCTATTTGGGTTATTGTGGATCGGCTGACCAAGTCCGCCCATTTTATACCGGTGAGCACTAATTATTCATCGGAGCGACCGGCGGAGATCTATATCAAGGAGATAGTTCGGCTGCATGGTATTCCAGTTTCCATCATTTCAGATAGAGGCACTCAGTTCACTTCACGGTTTCGGAGAGCCGTACAGCAGGAGTTAGGTACTCGGGTGGAGCTGAGCACAGCCTTTCACCCCCAGACTGATGGGCAGTCCGAGCGCACTATTCGGATTTTGGAGGATATGCTCCGTGCGTGCGTGATTGAGTTTGGAGGTTCATGGGATCACTTCTTGCCACTGGCGGAGTTTGCTTATAACAACAGCTACCAGTCTAGTATTCAGATGGCACCGTACGAGGCCCTATATGGTAGGAGGTGCGGGTCTCCCGTGGGTTGGTTTGAGCCGGGCGAGGCCAGGTTACTAGGTACTGATATGGTTCAGGAGGCTATGGACAAGGTCAAGGTGATTCAGGACAGACTTCGTGCGGCCCAGTCTAGACAGAAGAGTTATGCGGACAAGAAGGTTCGCGATGTGGCTTTTATGGTGGGTGAGCGGGTTCTGCTTCGAGTCTCGCCCATGAAGGGCGTTATGAGGTTTGGGAAGAAAGGGAAGCTAAGTCCTAGATTTATTGGCCCTTTTGAGATTTTGAGGCGTGTTGGGGAGGTTGCTTATGAGTTGGCCCTACCTCCCAGCCTAGCCGGAGTTCACCCCGTATTTCATGTCTCCATGCTCCGGAGATACCATGGTGACCCGTCGCACGTGTTGGATTTCACATCTGTTCAGCTAGACAAGGATCTTTCTTATGTTGAGGAGCCAGTAGCCATTCTAGACAGGCAAGTCAGGAAGCTAAGGTCAAAGAACATCGCTTCGGTAAAGGTTCAGTGGCGGGGCCAGCCGGTCGAGGAGGCGACTTGGGAGACCGAGCAGGATATGCGCAGCCAGTACCCTCATCTTTTCACTACTCCGGTATGTTTTCTATGCTCGTTCAAGGACGAACGAATCTTTTAAGTGTGGGAAGATGTAACGACCCGACCGGTCGTTTTAGAAAACTACGCCCCAATCCCTAATTTAACTGTTCCCCTAAGTTCATTTCTGCTATTGTGGGTTGTCGGGAGAGTCGGTTCCAAAAATTTGAGCATTTTGGGACACTTAGTCCCTAAATAAGAGCTTTGAAGCTAGAAAACGGTCCGTAGCCGGAACAGTGTTAAGCCGATCTCGGAACGGAAATCCGATGGTTCCATTAGCTCCGTTAGGTGATTTCGGGGTTAGGAGCGCGTTCGGGATGTATTTCGGAGGTCCGTAGCTCAATTAGGCTTGAAATGCCGAAGGTTGAAATTTTGGCGAATCCGATCGATAGGTGAGATTTTGATCCGGGGTTCGGAATGGAATTCCGACAATTTCTGTAGCTTCGTTATGTGATTTTGGATATGTCCGCAAATTTTCAGGTCATTCGGACGTCGTTTGGACGGGTTTTTGATTGAATGTGTAATTTGGAATGTTTTAAGGAATTTAGGCTTGAATCCGTGGTTAATTGGTGATTTTGATGTTTAGGATAGTGTTTTTATGATTGGAACAAGTTCGAATAAGGAATTAGGATGTGTTGGTGTGTTTGAATGAGGTCCGGGGGCCTCGGGGTGTTTTCGGATGGTTAATCGGGAGAAATATGGAAAATTGCAGAAAATTTGTGCACTGCCTCTGTTGTTTCCGCTCCTGCGGAATTATGGGCGCAGGAGCGGGTGCGCTGAAGCGGAAAGGAGCCGCAGAAGCGGCGACCGCAGAAGCGGAAAGGGAGCCGCTGAAGCGGAAGCGCGGAAGCGGACGGGGAGCCGCGGAAGCGGCCTTCGCAGAAGCGGAAGGGGAGCCGCTTGGGCGAGTCCGCAGAAGCGGACGTCTAGCCGCAGAAGCGGAACTATCCGCAGAAGCGGTCCAATCTCCGCAGAAGCGGACGCGTAGGAGCGGAAATATTTCCGCAGAAGCGGAAATCGCTGTAAGTTAAGTGTATCAGAAGTTAGAAAATTTCAGAAACATTTTAACATTTGGGGGTCTCGGCTTAAGGGCGACTTTGGGCGATTTTGAGGAGGAAATCAAGGGAAATCATCAGGTAATCAACTATGAACTCATATTATGATTAGTATTGATAATATCATGCAATTATATCATGAAAATGGAGGAATTTGGGGTAATTATGGAGGATTTAGCCCTAGTCTTGGACTTTAGAAAATTAAGGTTTTGAATGGGCAAATGGAGTCCGATTTTGGTAAAATTGATATACTTAGACTCGTATTGAAATGAGGGTTCCGAATATGTGACTTTCGTGATTTTTCGATAAGCGTACCGAAAGTCGGGTTTTGGCAACTTGTGGGTTTTGGTGTATTTTGGAGTTATTTTGATTGGGTAATGCCCAATTGGCCTATTTTGATGTGATTCTATTGATTTTTATCAGATTCTACACTTGTGGAGGCCGACATTCGTGGCAAGAGGGTTATTGCTTAGCGGTTTTGTACCGGAATTGAGGTAAGTGGCTTGTCTAACCTCGTGTGGGGGAACTTTCACCCCTAGGATATTATGTGATAGTTTAAATGCCCTGTACGCGAGGTGACGGGCGTGTACATGCGCTGGTTGTTGTAACACACACCATACTTGAATTGTCCGATTAGTGATATTCCTGCTCTTAGGTGATAAAAGCGTTACTTTACCTGGTATTAGTTAGAAAAGCATGATTAGCTAGGATTCAACATGTTTAATTGCCTAGTTGATTTACTTGAACTTCTTGATAAATAGTTGGCACTAGCTTCGGTGAAGTTGTAATTAAACATATTATACTCTCCCCTGTGTGTTTTCTTGATTTGATGTGTTGGTGGACTGCGGGTTCAATTCCCGGAGATCCCAGGGCTGTGGGTTCGATTCCCAGAGACCCGAAGTGATATTTGTAGGGACTGCGGGTTCGATTCCCGAGATCCTGAGTTATTGGTAGGGACTACGGGTTCGATTCCCGAGATCCCGAGTTATTGGTAGGGACTACGGGTTCGATTCCCGAGACCCGACGTGATATTGGTAGGGACTACGGGTTCGATTCCCGAGATCCTGAGTTATTGGTAGGGACTACGGGTTCGATTCCCGAGATCCCGAGTTATTGGTAGGGACTACGGGTTCGATTCCCGAGATCCTGAGTTATTGGTAGGGACTACGGGTTCGATTCCCGAGATCCTGAGTTATTGGTAGGGACTGCGGGTTCGATTCCCGGAGATCCTGAGTTATTGGTAGGGACTGCGGGTTCGATTCCCGGAGATCCTGAGTTATTGAGATATTATTGAGACATGGGCTGCGGGTTCGATTCCCGGAGACCCAGAGGCACTGAGAATGGGACTGTGGGTTCAATTCCCACAGATCCTGGATTTGTTTATTTGAGTTGGTTATTTGTTGTTAGCTTAATCGTAGACGGTTGCAGTAATTTTCATAATGTTGTTATTTCGGAAATTATTATCATTTAAACTGTTTATTTTGTTTTCATCATTATATTATTGTTTCTCAATAGGGCCCCGACCTACCTCGTCACTACTCCATCGAGGTTAGGCTTGGCACTTACTGAGTACCGCCGTGGTGTACTCATGCTACTCTTCTGCACACTTTTGTTGTGCAGATCCAGGTACATCAGAGCAGGCTCGTACTAGGTGATTCTGCAGCTTTCTGGGAGACTTCGAGGTATGATCTGCTACGTCCGCGGATCCGGAGGCTTCCCTTCTATTCTAGTATTACTAGTTGGCATTTTTCTTCATTTCGTTGTTAGATACTCTTTACACATAGAGCCACAGTTGTATTTCCCTTTTAGTCTGTGTTACAGTGGGGTTCCGGATCTTGGTAGTGTTTATTTATTGTGTGACGGATGTATGTGCCAAGTGGCACGGATTACATATCTTTTATGTTATTTTCCGCTGTTTCTTATTTAAGAAATTATAATTTATAGATTCCGCAACGTGTTAGGCTTACCTAGTCGTGGGGACTGGGTGCCATCACGACATGTTCACAATTGGTGAACTAGGGTCGTGACATTTTTATTTTCTCCATCAACTCACATTCGCCTTGTGGTGCCCGTGAGGGTTTTCACCAATAAGACTCTCTTATTTTTATTTTCTTATATTTTTCTATCTTCAAACTCTGGGGTACTATCTGTGATATGTTTTTCCTTTATTTCCATTGCATTGTCATTTTCTTGAATTAATCAGAAGATCTTCCTTTGGACCGTAATGTGGCTTTTGGATGGGTTTAGAAAGAAGGGTATAAAGGCTCAAATTTAAACGTGGGTTCAAAAATAATTACAACTCTTGGAATCATAAAAACATAACTTCTGCCCCAGTTTCAATTTTTGGGGAAACTTGGATTTTATTTCTTATCGTGACTGAACCTCATTGAGACTGCCTACGTACCCTTTTGAGATCAAGACAGACGTAGTTCATACTCTAAGGTTTCTTTGTCATTTGACTTTTTCCCGATTTTCTTCTTTTTGTATAAATTTTTTTTTCTCTTTTTTTCATATCTTTTCTTTTTCTCTCTTTTTTTTCCTTCCTTTTTTTTCAAAATTTTCTTCTTTCTACCCCTTTTCATCATCATTTTTTCATTTCAATCTTCTCTTTTTCTTTTCTTTTCATTTCATCATTCATTTCAACTTCATTATTGATTCCGAGAGAGGGGTATAAAAGAATAATGCAATAAGGTTTAAAGGAGTAGCAATGGGTAAAGTGTTTGGATAGAGAAATAAAATGCCTTCATCATTTCAATCTCAAAATTATGACAAATACAATTGTATACATGAAAGTAATCATACATAGTATCTCTTGACTGCATCAGAGTTGATAACAGTCTCTACACATTTTCCTTCCATATCTGTTAGATATAGGGCTCCGTTGGACAATACTAGGATACCATGAATGGCCCTTGCCAATTAGGCGCAAACTTTCCTTTTGCTTCGGCCCGGTGTGGTAAAATACGCCTTAACACCAATTGTCCCACCTCGAATTTCCGTGGACATACTTTCTCTTTATATGCTCTGGCCATCCTTCATTGGTACAGCTATCCGTGACATACTGCTGCTAATATTTTCTCATCGATCAGGCTCAATTGCTCTAATCGGGCCTTTACCCATTCATCATCCTCAATTTCAGCCTCAGCTATAATCTGGAGGGAAGGTATTTCAATTTCTGCAGGTATCACTGCCTCTGTTCCATACACCAATGAGTAAGGGGTTGCACCAATTAAAGTACGCACAGTAGTACGATAACCCATTAGAGCAAATGGTAATTTTTCATGCCACTGTCTCGACTCCTCTACCATTTTTCGAAGAATCTTCTTAATATTCTTATTTGCAGCTTCAACTGCTTCGTTTGCTTTAGGCCTATAAGGTGTAGAATTATGGTGCAAGATTTTAAACTTCTGACATGCCTCCGCCATGAGATGACTATTAAGATTTGCTCCATTATCCGCAATAATCACCTTGGGAATTCCGAAGCGGCAAATGATATTTGTATGTACGAAATCCACTACTACCTTCTTTGTTACTGCTTTAAACGTCTTCGCCTCCACCCATTTAGTGAAATAATCAATGGCCACCAGGATAAACCTGTGCCCGTTAAATGCTGTGGGTTCTATCGGACCGATGACATCCATGTCCCAGGCGACAAAACGCCATGGTGCTGACATTGTATGCAACTCGTATGGAGGGGAATGAATCAAGTCCCCGTGTATCTGGCATTGATGGCATTTCCGCACATATCTAATGCAATCTCACTCCATTGTGAGCCAATAGTATCCAGCCCTTAGTATTTTCTTGGCCAAAACATATCCACACATATGAGGTCCACAAGCTCTTACATGTATTTCAGCCATGATTGTAGTGGCCTGTTGTGCATCTATGCATCTCAGTAAACCCAAATCCAGGGTTCTCTTGTATACAATCCCTCCACTGAAGAAGAATCCACTCGCTAGTCGCCTTATAGCCCTTTCTGATCTCCCGTAGCTTGCACTGGGTACACCCCTATCCTCAAATATTCTTTAATATCATGGAACCATGGTTCACCATCAAGTTCCTCTTCTACCGTGAAATAATAAGCATTTTGATCACTAACTTGTATTTGCAATGGATCTATATAAGCTTTGTCCGGATGGTGCAACATGGACGATAATGTGGCCAGGGCATCTGCAATTTTGTTGTGCATTCTTGGGATATGCTTGAACTCTATAGACTGAAACCTTTAAGATAGTTCATGTAGGCACTGTCGGTATGGTATAAGTTTCAAATCCCTTGTCTCCCATTCTCCCTGAATTTGATGTATCAAGAGATCCGAGTCACCCATGACCAAAATCTCTTGAACACCCATGTCTATTTCCATTCTTAATTCCAATATACATGCTTCGTACTCGGCCATGTTATTAGTACAGAAAAATTGGAGTTGAGCGGTAACAGGATAATGCTGGCCCGTTTCTAATATGAGCACTGCTCCAATTCCGACCCCTTTGCTATTGACAGCCCCATCAAAGTATAATTTCCAGCCCGGCTTTTCGTCTTGTTCCAATTCTTCAAGAATCATTGTCTCCTCATCAGGAAAGTATGTCTTCAGCGGTTCATACTCATCATCAACTGGATTTTCTGCCAAATGATCAGCGACTGCTTGTGCCTTCATTGCAGTGAGGGTTACATAAACAATATCAAACTCCGTAAGTAGAATTTTCCATTTAGCGAGCCTTCCTATGGGCATAGGCTTCTGGAAGATGTATTTCAGTGGATCCAAACGAGATATAAGATAAGTGGTATAAGCCGACAAATAATGTTTCAACTTTTGTGCAACCCATGTTAAAGCACAACATGTCCTTTCCAGCTGAGTGTATTTTACCTCGTAAGATGTAAATTTATTACTGAGATAGTATACTGCTTGCTATTTCTTCCCCGTTTCATCATGCTGCCCCAGTACACAGCCAAAAGAATTATCCAATATGGTCAAATAAAGGATTAGCGGCCTTCCAGGTGCTGGAGGAACCAACACAGGAGGATTGGCCAGATATTCCTTGATTTTGTCAAATGCATCTTGACATTCCTCAGTCTAATTCACCTTAGCATCTTTCTTAAATAATTTGAAAATGGGCTCACAGGTCGATGTCAGCTGAGCAATAAATCTACTAATATAATTCAACCTGCCCAACAAACTAATCACCTCTTTCTTGCTCTTTAGCGGAGGCAAATTATGAATTGCTTTTATCTTTGACGGGTCTAGTTCAATACCACGCCAGCTTACCACAAACCCCAATAACTTTTCTGATGGTACTCCAAAAGCACATTTTGCTGGATTGAGCTTGGGATTGTATCTTCGAAGCCTCTGGAAGAACTTTCTCAAGTCTTCGACATGATCACACTGCTTTTTGGATTTGATAATAACATCATCCACATACACCTCAATCTCTCGATGTATAATGTCATGAAACATAGTGGTCATTACTCTTATATATGTAGGTCCAGCATTGTTCAACCCAAACGACATTACTCTGTAGCAATATGTTACCCAAGGTGTGATAAAGGCCAACTTTTCTGCATATTCCTCGTCCATCAAGATCTGATGATAACCCGCATAACAATCCACAAAAGAACCAATCTCATGTTTGGCACAATTGTCAATCAATATGTGGATGTTTGGCAATGGAAAATCATCCTACAGACTGGCTTTATTGAGGTCTCGATAATCAACACACACTCTGGTTTTTCCATCTTTCTTTGGAACAGGCACAACATTGGCTAACCAAATGGGATACTTGGTGACCCGTATGACCTTTGCCACAAACTGCTTATTGACCTCTTCTTTTATTTTCACACTGATGTCTGTTTTGAAATTTCTTAACTTTTGCCTAACCGGCCGACATTCTGCATAAGGGGGCAACTTATGTACCACCAAGTCGGTACTGAGCCCAGGCATGTCATCATAAGACCAAGCAAATATATCTTTGTACTCATGTAATAACCTGATCAAATCCTCTTTGAGTGAAGCCTTTAAATGCACACTAATCTTGGTTTCCTGAATATTCTCCTTATTTCCAAAATTAATAGACTCTGTCTCATTTAAGTTTGGTTTGGGTTTCTCTTCATAATGGCTCAAATCCTTACTAACTTCCTCCCAAACTTCCTCATCCTCATATTCCACTTCATTATCATTTTCAATTTCTTGTATAACTATCTGATTATCAAGACTAGACCAGTAATCCTTCATGCATGACACATCATTGAAATCAGCAAAAACTAGACTGTACAAAGAAAGAAAATAAAATAAAATAAGGCTATAAAAATAGAGGAGGAAAGAAATTGCATTTCATTAAACTTTAAAAGGTAACAAGGTTTGGATACATTTGACTAGACGAAACATAGGATTACAATTTTTAAAACAAGACAGATTTTAGGAATGGAACATTAAAAGCTAACTACCACAACTCCCTCATAATTGGAAGAGGAGTAGCTTCCCAGTTATTTAGCCTGATCTGGGGTCCAACAAACTGAACATCCATCTTGCTTGTTCCCTCGGCTGCCTCTATCATATTCACACCTTCAAACAACCTCTCAAACCTTACTAATAGCTCTTTATTTGGCCTTATCTATGCATGGCCCGGCATGACAGTCGTCGGACGTCTTTGTGTACCAGGCTTGACGAAGGAGTAGGACAGTTTTGGGATAGGTTTGGGGAGGGTCCAACCTATTTTTTTCAATCTTTTGGCTCTCTGTATATCGTCGATGGTTGGCTTGAAACCCAGGCCGAAAGTATTAGTGCTACCCAGAAAATGAACTGGTTGTGTTATACCCTGCAAAGCAACTCCTAGACCTTTTCCCGGAGAGAACCCATTCTTTATCATTTCCTTGGCAACCATGACCGCTGCAGGGGTTACTTTGGGTGCTCGGATGCTTTCTCCTTCATATATTTTGTTCACAGTCACAGTGTCCATCACTTGGTACACCCAAGGACCTTTGTCTCCTTCGACTTCTTCGAATGGCGTGATGTCATTACAAATATTATCCTCACCGTGCACTACTATCTCTTGCTGATCCTATTCAAACTTCACCATTTGATGTAGTAAAGAATGCATCACTTTTGCATCATGGATCCATGGACATCCTAACGGGAGGTTATAAGACACAGCCACGTCCAACACTTGAAACTCCATGGTGAATTCCACCGGTCCGATGGCGAGTTCTAGTATGATATCTCCCACGGTGTTCTTTCCACCCCCGTCGAACCCCCTCACACATATGTTGTTTCTGTAGATCCTTTCGTGATCAATCTTCAGTTTTCCTAGAGTAGACAAAGGACAAATATTAGCAGTCAACCCATTATCGACCAAAACACGAGTCACCACTGATTCGTCACACTTTACTGTAAGGTATAATGCCTTATTGTGCTCTGTCCCTTCTAGTGGTAGTTCATCATCTGAGAATGTTATCCTATTTGCCTCAAAAATTTTGTTTGTAATCTTCTCCAAATGACACACCGTGATCTTTTCAGGTACATGAGCTTCATTTAGGATCTTTATTAACGCCCTTTGGTGTTCATCGGAATGAATCAGCAGAGATAGCAAAGATATTTGAGCTTGTGTCTTCCTCAATTGCTCGACTATGGAGTAATCTTGAGCTTTCATTTTCTTTAGGAACTCATCAGCTTCTTCCTCGATGACCGCTTTCTTCACATGGGCCAAATTTTCTTTCACAACTTTCGCTTTCCTCAAATCGTCAGGAGCAAATCATTGCCCAGACCGGGTTAAACCATGGGTTTCGCATATTTTCCCTTCGACTTCTTTCCCTTTGTACATGACAGTTACCTTGTCATAATTCCAAGGTACAGCTTCGATGTTCACAATCAGCATTTGAACGACCGGCTTGATAACAACTGGTTCTATGTGTTCCTCTTTCACAGTCAATATGGGCTTCACCCCAGGTACCATCACTTTTACTGGCTCAGGTTCAATTATCACTGCTGGTTGTCTTGCAGGTGGCTCCACTGACACTTTCTCACTCCCAACTTTCTCCTTCGTCTTGCTGTTCGCTTTGATTGTCATCATAGTCTGAGAGGGTTTTTTGTTGCTTTCTCCCTGTACTAGCTCTATCATATGTGTTTCATGGTGCACTGGCAAAGGATGTTACGTTATGTTGGGAGTCTTGGGTGCTTGCACCTCAATTCTTCTGGAGTCAATGAGCTCTTGTATCGCATACTTTAGGTGCCAACATTTTTCTGTGTCATGTCCCGGTGCCCCAGAACAATATTCACAATGGATGGATTGGTCTAAGTTTCTCGGTGGAGGGTTGCGAATTTTAGGTTCAATAGGACTCAGCATCCCGAATTGTCTTAATTGGTGAAAGAGGCTGGTATATGATTCTCCCAGAGGAGTGAATCTTTTCTTTCTCTAAGCCCTGTCACTTATAATTTCAAGATCGGGGCGGAAACTGGTTCGGTTAGGATTTCTGTAGGTTTTTGGTGGTGGGTAGGTATTTTGGGCATGGTAGTCATTTTGAAGGGCTGGGGCCCGCCATGAAGGAGGAGGTGGTGGGTAATATTGGGCATGCTAGACCGAAAACTGAGGACCAGTTGAAGGATAATAATGTTGAGGTGGGTTATACGGTGTTGGTGGGTATGGTTGATATGGGCGAGGCTGATGATGATATGGGTTGGGGCCCCGGGACCAAGATCTTCCCTCTATAACTGCCACTTCTTCTTTCTTTTTCTTCCCAATTGATCCTTCCGTCCCCGTCTGAATTTCTTGATTTGTAGCCTTGATGGCTGAATAACTCATGATCTTATTCATTTTCAAACCTTCTTCCATAAAACTCACCCTTCTTCACTACTTCATTAAAGGTCTTTCCGATTGCAGACACCAGATGCCGTAGTATGTCGGCTCCAAAGCTTGTAAGAAACAATCTACCATTTCTCCTTCTTTCATTAGTGGATCCACACGGGCCGCCTATTCTCTCCACCTAAAACTATACTCCCAAAAACTTTCTCCGGGCTTCTTTTCCAGTTTGGTTAGTGACAATCTATACGGGATGATTTCCAGATTATATTGAAAATGGTTTGCAAATGATTGAGCCAAATCGTCCCAAATGAACCATCGAGTGTAATCTTGACGGGTGTACCATTCCAGTGCTGAGCCGCTGAGGCTTTGACTGAACTAAGACATAAGTAGTTCATCATTTCCCCCAGCTCCACGCATTTTGCTGCAAAATCCTCTCAGATGGGCCACTGGATCACCATGGACATCATACATGTCAAATTTTGGCAATTTAAACCCAGCAGGTAGCTATACCTCAGGGAACAAACACAAGTCCTTGTATGCAACACTAACTTGGCATCCCAGACCCTGCATATTGCGAAATGACTGCTCAAGGCTCTTCATTTTCCTAGCCATCTCCTCTTGTTCAGGGTTTCTAGCAGGTTTCTCCTCCTCCGTCATATCGATAATTGGGGTGTAAGAATCATGTTGTCTAAAGGTGGGTTCCGGAGGGTAGTAACGATTATCCTGGATATGAAATACGGGCTCACTAGAGGATTTGTGTAAAGTGGCTGGTAGTGGTTCCACATACACTGGAGCAGCCTGAGGTGGTGGTAGTGGAGCTTCTTTAGGAAGTGAGGGTGGTACTTGAGATGTAGTGGCGTAATAGTGTGGGTATGTAGGGTATGTAGAAGATGCGTTCATGGTGGGTGGGTCTTGGTTCGGGTTTGAGGGAGGAATATATGTGGGGATGGCTAGGTAAGTAGGTAAGGGTTTCCCCTCGACCAAGCCTGATACATTTTCGACATCTGCTATTTAAGCTTATACAGTTCTTCCTTCATGCTATTCACGTCTACTACTTCCTCCTCCTGCACGGGATCCATGATTGTCGACTCAATTTCTTGGCTCACTGCTTTTGTCATGCTTTAAGAACGAGGGTTGTAGTTGTGATGTGCCAGAATGCCAGTTGATAACTATTTTATCCGATACTCATCAACGACAAAAACTTGTTAATAGTTAGATCATAATAGATGAACATCACAAGTTTTAAAAACACAACGTTTGCCTTGCAATAATGCTTCATTCCGGCATTATTGTCTTTCTTTTGACCTGCCAATTCTCTTTTCGGCTTTTCTTTTTCTTTTCTTTTGTTTCCACCCATATTTTCATTGTTTTTATTATTTCTTTTTCTCTTTTTTCTTTTTGTTTTTTGATCCTATATGTTTGCCTAAGCAATTGTATGTAAGGAAAATAATGACAACTTTTGGATTTTCAATTTCATTGATATTCAAACATTGATTACAAAAGATAATGTTGTACTACAACCTTCTAGGTGCAAAAAATAAAAATACAAAAATGCACGTCCTATGAATACATTAAAGCTCCTAGTGCCCGCGAGACATCGTTCGGTCTTACCGCGGGCCTATATGCTAATCCCTCTTGGAGTTTGTCCAGGTCGGTCATCACTTGTTTCTCAAAGATCATTGCTGTTGTGGTAAATGTGGACTGGGTCATATCCTTGCACAGTTGGCATTTCCGCGTATTGTAGTGAGAAATATTGACAATTCTTTCCCTAGTGATCCCTTTCTCTTGAAGCAACCTCCCAATCTGTTCGGCACTAGCATCCAAGGTTTGCTGGCACTTCTTTTGAAGTTGTTGTAGCTCCAATTCTAATCGGGCCATGGCCATGTAGCAATGCTCTCTCTCTATGTCAAGTTCTTTTGTTTTGTTTGCTACTTTTGACCTCGGCTGTGACAATCTTTTTCCGTAGCCGAGCAACCTCAACATTATGTTCATCCTTTAACTGTTGAATCATTAGAGCCCTTTCTTCGGCATTCTTGGCCATTTGTCTCTGAACCCCAATTAATTCCTTCTCAGCTCTATCTAGATCAAAGCTATAATCGTTCAACTTGCACCGCAAATTATCAATTAGCTTTTCATCTCGGGTAAGTCGAATTGGGGTTTCGGTTGCTGCTCTCATCTTCACAATCTGATCCTTCAAGGTTCCATTTATTTCATCAGCTGTTTCTTTTCACCCTCATCGGTTGCTGCTTGTAAGCTGCTTTCGAATTTGAGGTTCTGAAATTGCTTCTCCAACATGTTGATTTTGGCTTGATATTCATTCTCCTTGGCCAGCCAATCCCATTGTTCCTTTGATAGCTTGGCAAATTCTTGAATATGAGGTCTCTTCGTCAGTCTTTCATGCTCAAAATCTCTACGGTACCATGCGGCATACCCCGATAACACTTCACCTCTAGCCCGATCTCTCACACAAGTGTCCACTCTCAGACATTGGCACTCATTCCATATTTGCCGAATTTTTGCTTCCAGGAATTTCCCATCAGGACTGATCTCTATTGCTTGAAGGCTGAGGTCCTCATCTTTCAGCACAATTTGATATCTTTCGAGTTTCTGTAGTACTCGGTATGACGCATAAGGTTGGATACTCTTGAGACCCATTAATAGGAAATATGACCCTTCTGCTGGCATATATATGACTTTATTGATGGGCAACCATCCGTATGCCCATTCTATCTGGCTAGCAGTAAGTGATCAGAAATATGTGATCCAACCTTTCGACCCTTTTGGCAACTTGGCCTCTTTTGTCCTCATGTAGAATTCTTCGTTACAAGTCTTTTCAGATGATCCATAGCTCGAAAACTGAGGGTGGCAGCGTAAATGCTCTATCATCCACATATGAAGTAGTAGATTACACCCCTCTAAGAAATCTTCTCCAGATTTGCAGGCTGTGAGAGCACGAAAGATATCGGCCACTATCATTGGTGCCAACGTACTTTTGTCCTATGTAAGGAGAGCACTGGAAATCCCAACAACTCTGATGTCGATGTTCTCGTCTTTCCTTGGAAATATTATTAACCCCAGAAAGGCTACCATGAAGGCAAAACGCATGTGTTCCTCCCATTTAGCCCGGTTCGCTTTGCTGTAGAGTTTGTTCGTTGGAACATTGAATCCTCCAACGTGGCCATATCTGCGGTATATAAAGTTCATGGTGCAAAACCCGTTGACCAAATCTTCATTGTGAATATTTCTGGCTATTTTCAAGGAGTCGAGGAATCTATGCACAGTGATGGCCCTTGGAGCAACCGGATATTTGTCTTTTAAGGGAACCTACGGTACTTGTTCAAACAGAAGGAGTTGAATCTACGACAGCGGAGATGGTTAGAGTTGCTAAAAGACTATGATGTTACTATCTTATATCATCCAGGTAAGGCCAATGTGGTGGCCGATGCTTTGAGTAGAAAGTATGCCGGCATGGGTAGTCTTGCATACATTCCGGTCAGTCAGAGACCATTAGCTCTAGATGTCCAGGCCTTAGCCAACCGGTTCGTGAGATTAGACATTTCTGAGCCTAGCAGAGTGTTAGCTTGCACGGTCGCTCGTTCTTCGTTATTAGAGCGTATCCGTGCGAGGCAATTTGATGATCCTCATTTGCGTGAGTTGAGAGATACAGTACAGCGGGGAGGTGCCACACAGGTAAACCTAGATGATGATGGGGTATTGAAATTGCAGGGTCGAGTTTGTGTACCCAATGTCGAAGGGATTCGAGAGTTGATCTTAGCAGAGGCCCACAGTTCGCGGTATTCTATTCACCCAGGCGCCGCGAAGATGTACCAGGACTTACGGCAACACTATTGGTGGCGCGGAATGAAGAAAGATATCGTTGCATATGTCGCTCGGTGTCTAAATTGTCAGCAGGTGAAATATGATCACCAGAGACCTGGTGGTGTGTTCCAGAGGATTGAAATTCCCGAGTGGAAATGGGAGCGGATCACTATGGACTTCGTTACTCGACTTCCTTTGACTCAGAGAAAATTTGATGCTATTTGGGTCATTGTTGATAGACTGACCAAATCAGCACACTTTATTCCAGTATCTGTCTCCTACTCGTCGGAGAGGTTAGCGGAGGCTTACATTAGGGAGATTGTTCGTCTCCATGGAGTGCCAGTATCTATTATCTCCGATCGGGGAACGCAGTTTACCTCGCGGTTCTGGAGAGCGGTCCAGCGGGAGTTAGGCACTCAAGTTCAGTTGAGTACAGCATTTCATCCTCAGACAGATGGCCAGTCCGAGAGGACTATTCAGATTCTTGAGGACATGCTTCGAGCCTGTGTTATTGATTTCGGAGGCTCGTGGGATCGGTTTCTACCATTAGCAGAGTTCGCCTACAATAACAGTTACCAATCTAGCATCCAGATGGCTCCGTATGAGGCATTGTATGGTAGGCGATGTCGATCACCGGTTGGATGGTTTGAACCGGGAGAGGCTCGGTTGTTGGGTACAGACTTAGTTCAGAGGCCTTAGATAAGGTCAAGACTATTCAGGAGAGATTGCGTTCAGCTCAGTCTAGGCAAAAGACTTATGCGGATCATAAGGTTCGAGATGTAGATTTCATGGTTGGTGAACGAGTATTGCTCCGAGTGTCGCCTATGAAGGGCGTGATGAGGTTTGGGAAGAAGGGCAAGCTCAGCCCTAGGTATATTGGTCCATTTGAGATTCTAGACCGAGTGGGAGGGGTGGCTTACAGACTAGCTCTGCCGCCTAGCTTATCAACCGTGCATCTAGTTTTTCATGTATCTATGCTTCGGAGATACCACGGCGATCCCACACATGTGTTAGACTTCAGTACTGTCCAATTGGACAATGATCTATCCTACGAGGAGGAGCCGGTGGCTATTCTAGACCGGCAGGTTCGACAGTTGAGGTCGAAGAGTTATCCTTCTGTGCGTATTCAGTGGAGAGGTCAGCCTCCTAAGGCATCGACCTGGGAGTCCGAGTCCGATATGCGGAGCCGCTACCCACACTTGTTTCCTGACTCAGGTACTTCTTTCTTTTGTCCGTTCGAGGACGAACGGTTGTTTTAGAGGTTCGGACCTTGTGACGACCCAAAGGGTCATCACCTGTTTTCCTCACTTGTTCCGTACTTTCGAGGCCTTGAAAACCTTATTCTATGTTGCCTCGATTTACGTGCACGATCCGAGCATGTAGCCGGAAAGATTTTGTGATAGAAAATATGAATTCTATGAGAAATTTGGATAAAAATGATATTAATATTGATATGGTTGACTTCGGTCAACATTTTTGGTAAACGGATCCGGACCCGAGATTGGATGGTCCCGAGAGGTCCGTAGGAAAATATGGGACTTGGACATGCGTCCGGAGTCGAATTCGGAGGCCTAGAGCCCAAGTTATGAATTTTTATGTGAAATTGTTTTTGATGCAATTATTAAAGGAAATAAATTAATTGACCTTGGTATCGGGCTCGTATTTTGGTTCCGACGCCCGGTACAAGTCTTAAATATTATATATGTGATTTCCGTAAAGTTTGGTGACATTTGGATGTCGTTTGAGATGTTTTGGACCTTGAGTCCCAAGTTTGAAAGTTTTGAAAACTAAAGGTATGAAAATCATGCATTTGAGGCTTGATTTGATGAAAACGAGGTGATATTGGCGACGTGATCGCACGAACAAGTTCATAATGTGTTTTTGAGGTTATGTGCATATTTGGTTTGGAGCCCCGAGGGCTCGGGTGAACTTTGGATAGGCCACGAGATCAATTTTTCATGTTAGAAGTTGATGTCTGCAACTGGTCTGCAGAGTTCGCAAATGCGAACAATAGTTCGCAAATGCGAACTCCCAACTATTCTGCAGAGTTCGCAAATGCGAACTCCCCCCCTATTGTGTCCTGTGTTCGCAAATGCGAACAATAGTTCGCAAATGCGAACTTGACCCTTCAGTGCCTGTGTTCGCAAATGCGAGCTATAGTTCGCAAATGCGAACTGGCCACTATTCCGCCTGGGTTCGCAAATGCGAACAATAGTTCGCAAATGCGAACCTCCCCATATTTAGCCTGTGTTCGCAATTGCGAACAATAGTTTGCAAATGCGAACTTCGAAGAAATGTTCGCAAATGCGAACTTCCCACCCTTAGCTTATTTTTCAAACTCCAGAAATTGGTCGGGGTTCGCAATTGCGAACACAGAGACCTGAAAAACATGGATTTCAGTCATTTCTTCATATTTTTACAAAACCAAAACACCCATTTGCGATTCTTCAAGGATTTCTTCTTCATCAAATCGATTGTAAGTCACTTTTTACTTAATTCTTTCAATTCCTAACATCATTAAACATGTTTTTCATTAGAAATCAAATGTTTTCATGGTAAAATTCTTGTTTTTGTTAGAAAATAGGGTTTTTCATAAATTGAGGAATTGGACCTCGAATTGAGGTCCGATTTTGAAACAAATTATATACATGAACTCGTGGGGAGATGGGTAACCGGATTTTGGTCCTAACCCCGAATTCCGACCATGTGGGCCCGGGGTTGAAATTTACTATTCATGGCATAATGTTGTAAAAGTGGTATTTGGTATTAAGAATTAGTTTGTTGAGTAGAATTGATGATATTAAATCAATTGTGTATAGATACGGTTGGATTGGAGCCAAATTGAAAGAAAAGACATTTCCACGGATTGGATTGTTCATAAGCATTCGAGGTAAGTGTTTGTTCTATCCTAGCTTCAGGGAATAGGATTATGTGTTATGTGTTATGTGATCGAGTGCGGTGTATGGGCTGTGGTGACGAGCATCCATACACTGGCGTCTAGTATGACCGTGAGTCGTTGGAAAATGATATTTTGAAATATATTACAGGTGAATTGTTATTGTTCTCCCTTGTTGGGACTTGTTGTGAAGATAATTATTGATTGCCCTTGATGGGACGATTTATGAATTGTTGTTTCTTTCTCTGCCCTTAACCGTGATTGTTATTTGGGTGAGGAAGAGTGATAATGCACGAAGGGTGATGCCGTGCCATGTTTATTTATTTATGCACGAAGGTTAATGCCGTGCCATGTTTATTTATTGATTATGCACGAAGGATCATGCCGTGCTCTGTTATTGAACCATGTACGAACGATCATGCCGTACTATGGATGTGAGGATGAGAGTAAAAGCACGAAGGGTGATGCCGTGTACTTTATTTGTTTATTTGGTGAGGATGAGAGTAAAAGCACGAAGGGTGATGCCGTGCAATTGTTTGCTATTCCTTGACTTGATATTACTTGTTTTTCCATTATATTTTATTTGGGTGATGCCGTACAATTGTTTGCCATTTCTTGACTTGATATTACTTGTGTTTCCATTATACCTTGTTTTCCTTGTGAACTTATTTGATTGTTATTTGGGTGAGGAAGAGTGATAATGCACGAATGGTGATGCCGTGCCATGTTTATTTATTTATTTATGCACGAAGGATCATGTCGTGCCCTATTATTGAACCATGTACGAAGGATCATGCCGTACCATGGATGTGAGGATGAGAGTAAAAGCACGAAGGGTGATGCCGTGTACTTTATTTGCTTATTTGGTGAGGATGAGAGTAAAAGCACGAAGGGTGATGCCCTGTGCAACTGTTTGCTATTTCTTGAATTGATATTACCTGTGTTTACATTACACTTTGTTTTTCCTTGTGAAATTATTAACTGTGGTTAATTGTTGAATTCTTTAAGATATTCCTTATGGTGTTAATACTTGATTAATTCTTGTTATTTTGTGGTACATATATATATATATATATATATATTGAATTGCACAGGTTTATGTGGGTGTCTGGTCCTAGGCTTGTCACTACTTCGCCGGGATAGGCCAGGCACTTACCAGCACATGGGGTCGGTTGTGCTGATGATACACTTCTGTGCGTTTTTGCACAGGTCCAGGTTACGATCAGGAGCAGCAGCAGCAGTAAATAGATCGCGTGGGAGTTGATCACATTTGAGACCGAGGTAGCTTGCAGACGTCCGCAGGCCCGGCGTCTCTTTCTTTATTTATGCTATTAGGTGTAGTCTCTTTGTTCCGAGACAAACAGAATTATGTTATATTTCCGTCAGACTTTTATGTGTAGTATTCCATAGTAGTTTGTGAGTTGGTGACTCCATGTCTTGGGTAGAGGATTTCAGTATGATTTCCATATTGTAATTAGTTACTTCTATTTCGATAAAGTATTCCGCATTTATTTAATTGAAATTGTGTTAAAAACAGGATGGTATGAATACAGTGGCTTGCCTAGCTACCACGAGTAGGCGCCATCACGATCCCGATATTGGGGGAAAATCCGGGTCGTGACAAGTTGGTATCAGAGCTCTAGGTTACATAGGTCTCACCACTCACGAACAAGCTTAGTAGAGTTTGAGAGGTAGGTACGGAGACGTCTGTACTTGTCCTCCAGAGTCTATTGAGTTAGGAAAGAGTCTCTCATTTGTTCTTTCTTGTCGTGCGACTTGTTCCTCAAATACCGATTGAATTTCTATTCTGTCCTTTCGCAGATGGTAAGGACACGCGCTTCTTCGTCCGCTGACCAGCAGCCCGAGCCCCAGGCAGCTCCTGTGAGGGGCAGGGGCCAAGGCCGTATCGGAGGCCGTGGTAGGGGTAGAGCTCAGCCCCAGGCAGCTACTCCAGAGGTGGAGCCTCATATTGAGATTGACGAGGAGGTTCCGATTCCAGCAGCTCCAGTGGGCCCAGCTCAGGTCCCAGGAGAGGCTTTAATCACCCCAGATCTCCGGGATGCTTTGGTCAGAATAGCGGGATTTATGGACAGCATTGCCAGAGCGGGTTTATTATCGGTTGCCCCAGCTACTTCTCAGGCTGGAGGAGGGGCCCAGACTCCTATTGCTCATACTCCGGAGCCGGTAGCTCCTCAGCCTCAGGCACCAGTAATTCAGCCAGCTGTGGCCACTCAGTCAGGTACCACAGCTTATGCCGGCGATGGAGCGGCCATGACTTTCGATTCGTTATGGAGGCTTGATCGGTTCTCCAAGCTATTTACCACTACATTCAGTGGAGCCGCATCAGAGGATCCTCAGGACTTTTTATTCGGTTGCCATGAGATTCTCAAGACTATGGGGATCGTGGAGACAAACGGAGTTGACTTCTGTACCTTCAGACTTGCAGGATCCGCCAAGACTTGGTGGAGAGATTATTGCCTGACTCGACCAGCAGGGTCCCCAGCTCTATCATGGGACCGGTTTGCGGAACTATTTATGGAGAAGTTTCTCCCTGCTACTCAGCGGGATTTACTTCGGAGGCAGTTTGAGCGCCTCCATCAGGGCACTATGACAGTTACACGGTATGAGACGAGATTTATTGACTTGGCTCGTCATGCGGTGGTGATACTTCCCACGGAGCGGGAGAGGGTCCGCGGATTTATAGATGGGCTTAATCGACCGATTAGACTCCGGATGGCTATGGGCGTGGGAGTGACATATCATTTCGGGAGGCGGCCTAATGCGACACGTAGAGTTGAGATGGCTCTTGCTAGGGAGGCGGTTATTCTTCGGATAAGAGGCCTCGTCATTCGGGAAGTTTGGTGGTTCTTCCTCCGGTAGCAGAGAATCCTTTGATAGAGGCCGGTCCTCCGGGCCTTTCATTCCGCCCTTCGAGCTTCATAGGGTGGATCGGGTGATCGTGGTTCTCGGGGACATTATTCGGACCAGTATCCTATTAATGCTCGGCCTCTGCGAGTGTTCGTGGAGGCCATTCGGGTCGTCGGGGGCCAGCAGCCCTATCGGTCCAAGAAGCTGCTACGATTGTGGTGACCCGTGTCATTTTATCGAGAATTGCCCTATAGCGGCGGGCAACTCTCAGCAACGAGGTCCTCGTCCCATGATCCAGGCCCCAGCTGACCCTCAGCCTGCCCAGCCAGCCAGAGGCGGGGTAGAGATTTTAGAGGTGGAGGTCGAGACCGTAGAGGTAGAGACCGTCCGGCCAGAGGTAGAGGTCAGCCAGTTGATGGTCGTCCTAGAGACGCAGCTCAGAGGGGAGGTGCAGATCCCCGTTTCTATGCTTTACCAGCCAGGCCAGAGGCAGAGGCATCAGATGCCGTGATTACAGGTACTATTCTTGTGTGTGGCAGAGGTGCTTCAGTATTATTTGACCCTGGATCTACATATTCCTATGTGTCTTCCTACTTCGCACCGTATTTGGCCGTGCCTAGCTATGCTCTGGATATTCCAGTTTATGTGGCTACACCAGTGGGCGACTCCATTGTAGTCGATCGGGTGCATCGTTCGTGCGTAGTTATATTTGGGGGTCTTGAGACCCGTGTCGATCTGTTGCTTTTGGATATGGTAGATTTTGATGTCATATTGGGGATGGACTGGTTGTCCCCATACCATGCTATTCTTGATTGTCATGCTAAGACTGTCACCTTAGCCTTGCCAGAATCACCCCGATTAGAGTGGAAGGGTACCTCGAGCCACTCCGTTCGCACTGTTATTTCTTATGTTAAGGCTCGACGTATGGTCGAGAAGGGTGTCTAGCTTATTTGGCTTATGTTCGTGATTCCAGCGCAGAAGTTCCTTCCATTGAGTCGGTCCCTATTGCACGGGAGTTTCCTGAGGTTTTTCCTTCAGACCTGCCGGGCATGCCACCCGACAGGGATATTGATTTCTGTATTGATCTGGCACCGGGTACTCAGCCCATCTCTATTCCACCCTATCGTATGGCCCCGCCGGAACTAAAAGAGTTGAAAGATCAGTTGCAGGACCTTCTTGAGAAGGGTTTTATCAGGCCCAGTGTTTCCCCCCTGGGGAGCACCTATATTATTTGTAAAGAAGAAGGATGGCTCGATGCGGATGTGTATTGATTACCGGCAGTTAAACAAAGTGACTATCAAAAATAAATATCCACTGCCGAGGATTGATGATTTGTTTGACCAGCTCCAGGGAGCGAGGGTATTCTCTAAGATAGACTTGAGGTCAGGCTACCATCAGCTGAAGATCGTGGCGGCTGACATTCCTAAGACAGCCTTTCGCTCTAGATATAGGCATTATGAGTTCTTGGTCATGTCCTTCGGGTTGACCAATGCTCCAGCAGCATTCATGGAGTTGATGAATCGGGTATTCAGGCCTTACTTAGATCCGTTCGTGATAGTCTTCATAGATGACATCCTGGTGTACTCCCGCAGCCAGGAAGAGCACGAGCAGCACCTCAGAGTGGTTCTTCAGACTCTGAAAGATAACCAGCTATATGCCAAATTTTCTAAATGTGAGTTCTGGCTGAGTTCGGTAGCATTTCTGGGTCACATTGTATCAATGGAAGGTATTCAGGTAGACCCAAAGAAGATTGAGGCGGTCCAAAATTGGCCTCGACCAGCTTCAGTGACTGAGATCCGGAGTTTCTTGGGATTAGCAGGTTACTACCGTCGATTTGTAGAGGGGTTTTCTTCTATTGCGGCCCCGATGACCAGGTTGACCCAGAAGGGTGTCCAGTTTCAGTGGTCAGAGGAGTGTGAGGCGAGCTTTCAGAAGCTCAAGACAGCCTTGACCACCGCACCGGTGTTGGTACTACCTACGGGTGCAGGGCCTTATACAGTTTATTGTGACGCATCTCGTACAGGGCTTGGAGCGGTATTGATGCAGGATGGTAAGGTTATCGCTTATGCTTCGAGGCAGTTAAAGATACATGAGAAGAATTATCCAGTTCATGATCTCGAGTTAGCAGCAGTGGTTCATGCCTTAAAGATCTGGAGGCATTATCTATATGGTGTGACATGTGAGGTGTACACTGATCACAAAAGCCTACAGTACTTGTTCAAGCAGAAGGAGTTGAATCTACGACAGCGGAGATGGTTAGAGTTGCTAAAAGACTATGATGTTACTATCTTATATCACCCGGTAAGGCCAATGTGGTGGCCGATGCTTTGAGTAGAAAGTATGCCAGCATGGGTAGTCTTGCATACATTCCGGTCAGTGAGAGACCATTAGCTCTAGATGTCCAGGCCTTAGCCAACCGGTTCGTGAGATTAGACATTTCTGAGACCTAGCAGAGTGTTAGCTTGCACGGTCGCTCGTTCTTCATTATTAGAGCGTATCCGTGAGAGGCAATTTGATGATCCTCATTTGCGTGAGTTGAGAGATACAGTACAGCGGGGAGGTGCCACACAGGTAAATCTAGATAATGCTGGGGTATTGAAATTGCAAGGTCGAGTTTGTGTGCCCAATGTCGAAGGGATTCAAGAGTTGATCTTAGCGGAGGCCCACAGTTCGCGGTATTCTATTCACCCAAGCGCCGCGAAGATGTACCAGGACTTACGGCAACACTATTGGTGGCGCAGAATGAAGAAAGATATCGTTGCGTATGTCGCTCGGTGTCTGAATTGTCAGCAGGTGAAATATGAGCACCAGAGACCTGGTGGTGTATTCTAGAGGATTGAAATTCCCGAGTGGAAGTGGGAGCAGATCACTATGGACTTCGTTACTGGACTTCCTTTGACTCGGAGGAAATTTGATGCTATTTGAGTCATTGTTGATAGGCTGACCAAATCAGCACACTTTATCCCAGTATCCGTCTCCTACTCGTCGGAGAGGTTAGCGGAGGTTTACATTAGGGAGATTGTTCGTCTCCATGGAGTGCCAGTATCTATTATCTCCGATCGGGGTACGCAGTTTACCTCGCGGTTCTGGAGAGCGGTCCAGCAGGAGTTAGGCACTCAGGTTCAGTTGAGTACAGCATTTCATCCTCAAACGGATGGCCAGTCCGAGAGGACTATTCAGATTCTTAAGGACATGCTTCGAGCCTGTGTTATTGATTTCGGAGGCTCGTGGGATCAGTTTCTACCATTAGCAGAGTTCGCCTACAATAACAGCTACCAATCTAGCATCCGGATGGCTCCGTATGAGGCGTTGTATGGTAGGCGATGTCGATCACCAGTTGGATGGTTTGAACCGGGAGAGGCTCGGTTGTTGGGTACGGACTTAGTTCAGGAGGCCTTAGATAAGGTCAAGACTATTCAGGAGAGATTGCGTTCAGCTCAGTCTAGGCAAAAGACTTATGCGGATCGTAAGGTTCGAGATGTAGATTTCATGGTTGGTGAACGAGTATTGCTCCGAGTGTCGCCTATGAAGGGCGTGATGAGGTTTGGGAAGAAGGGCAAGCTCAGCCCTAGGTATATTGGCCCATTTGAGATTCTAGACAGAGTGGGAGGGGTGGCTTACAGATTAGCTTTGCCGCCTAGCTTATCGGCCGTGCATCCAGTTTTTCATGTATCTATGCTTCGGAGATACCACGGCGATCCCACACATGTGTTAGACTTCAGTACTGTCCAATTGGACAATGATCTATCTTACGAGGAGGAGCCGGTGGCCATTCTAGACCGGCAGGTTCGACAGTTGAGGTCGAAGAGTTATCCTTCCGTGCGTGTTCAGTGGAGAGGTCAGCCTCCTGAGGCATCGACCTGGGAGTCCGAGTCTGATATGCGGAGCCGTTACCCACACTTGTTTCCTGACTCGGTACTTCTTTCTTTTGTCCGTTCGAGGACGAACGGTTGTTTTAGAGGTGGAGATTGTGACGACCCAAAGGGTCATCACTTATTTTATTAATAATTTCGAGCTTCTGAGGCCTTGAAAACCTCATTCTATGTTGCCTCGATTTACGTGCACGATCCGAGCATGTAGTCGGAAAGATTTTGTGATAGAAAATATGAATTCTATGAGAAATTTGGATAAAAATGATATTAATATTGATATGGTTGACTTCGGTCAACATTTTTGGTAAACGGATCCGGACCCGAGATTGGATGGTCCCGAGAGGTCCGTAGGAAAATATGGGACTTGGACATGCGTCCGAAGTCGAATTCCTGAGGCCTAGAGCCCGAGTTATGAATTTTTATGTGAAATTGTTTTTGATGCAATTATTAAAGGAAATAAATTAATTGACCTTGGTATCGGGCTCGTATTTTGGTTCCGACGCCCGGTACAAGTCTTAAATATTATATATGTGATTTCTGTAAAGTTTGGTGACATTTGGATGTCGTTTGAGATGTTTTGGACCTTGAGTCCCAAGTTTGAAAGTTTTGAAAACTAAAGGTATGAAAATCATGCATTTGAGGCTTGATTTGATAAAAACGAGGTGATATTGGCGACGTGATCGCACGAACAAGTTCATAATGTGTTTTTGAGGTTATGTGCATATTTGGTTTGGAGCCCCGAGGGCTCGGGTGAAATTTGGATAGGCCACGAGATCAATTTTTCATGTTAGAAGTTGCTGTCTGCAACTGGTCTGCAGAGTTCGCAAATGCGAACAATAGTTCGCAAATGCGAACTCCCCACTATTCTGCAGAGTTCGCAAATGCGAACAATAGTTCGCAAATGCGAACTCCCCCTATTATGCCTGAGTTCGCAAATGCGAACAATAGTTCGCAAATGCGAACTTGACCCTTCTGTACCTGTGCTCGCAAATGCGAGCTATAGTTCGCAAATGCGAACTGGTCACTATTCCGCCTTGGTTCGCAAATGCGAACAATAGTTCGCAAATGCGAACCTCCCCATATTTAGCTTGTGTTCGCAATTGCGAACAATAGTTCGCAAATGCGAACTTCCCAGTTTTGCCTTGGCTTCGCAAATGCGAAGAAATGTTCGCAAATGCGAACTTCCCACCCTTAGCTTATTTTTCAAACTCCGGAAATTGGTCGGGGTTCGCAATTGCGAACCCATGTTCGCAAATGCGAACACGAGACCTGAAAAACACGGATTTCGGTCATTTCTTCACATTTTTACAAAACCAAAACACCCATTTGCGATTCTTCAAGGATTTCTTCTTCATCAAATCGATTGTAAGTCACTTTTTACTTAATTCTTTCAATTCCTAACATCATTAAACATGTTTTTCATTAGAAATCAAATGTTTTCATGGTAAAATTCTTGTTTTTGTTAAAAATAGGGTTTTTCATAAATTGGGGAATTGGACCTCGAATTGAGGTCCGATTTTGAAACAAATTATATACATGAACTCGTGGGGGATGGGTAACCGGATTTTGGTCCTAACCCCGAATTCCGACCATGTGGGCCCGGGGTTGAAATTTACTATTCATGGCATAATGTTGTAAAAGTGGTATTTGGTATTAAGAATTAGTTTGTTGAGTAGAATTGATGATATTAAATCAATTGTGTATAGATACGGTTGGATTGGAGCCAAATTGAAAGAAAAGACATTTCCACGGATTGGATTGTTCATAAGCATTCGAGGTAAGTGTTTGTTCTATCCTAGCTTGAGGGAATAGGATTATGTGTTATGTGTTATGTGTTATGTGATCGAGTGCGGTGTATGGGGCTGTGGTGACGAGCATCCATACACTAGCGTCTAGTATGACCGTGAGTCGTTGGAAAATGATATTTTGAGATATATTACAGGTGAATTGTTATTGTTCTCCCTTGTTGGGACTTGTTGTGAAGATAATTATTGATTGCCCTTGATGGGACGATTTATGAATTGCTGTTTCTTTCTTGCCCTTAACTGTGATTGTTATTTGGGTGAGGAAGAGTGATAATGCACGAAGGGTGATGCCGTGCCATGTTTATTTATTTATGCACGAAGGTTAATGTCGTGCCATGTTTATTTATTGATTATGCACGAAGGATCATGCCGTGCTCTGTTATTGAACCATGTACGAAGGATCATGCCGTACTCTATGGATGTGAGGATGAGAGTAAAAGCACGAAGGGTGATGCCGTGTACTTTATTTGTTTATTTGGTGAGGATGAGAGTAAAAGCACGAAGGGTGATGCCATGCAATTGTTTGCTATTCCTTGACTTGATATTACTTGTTTTTCCATTATATTTTATTTGGGTGATGCCGATACAATTGTTTGCCATTTCTTGACTTGATATTACTTGTGTTTCCATTATACCTTGTTTTCCTTGTGAACTTATTTGATTGTTATTTGGGTGAGGAAGAGTGATAATGCACGAAGGGTGATGCCGTGCCATGTTTATTTATTTATTTATGCACGAAGGATCATGTCGTGCCCTATTATTGAACCATGTACGAAGGATCATGCCGTACCATGGATGTGAGGATGAGAGTAAAAGCACGAAGGGTGATGCCGTGTACTTTATTTGCTTATTTGGTGAGGATGAGAGTAAAAGCACGAAGGGTGATGCCGTGCAACTGTTTGCTATTTCTTGAATTGATATTACTTGTGTTTACATTACACTTTGTTTTTCCTTGTGAAATTATTAACTGTGGTTAATTGTTGAATTGTTTAAGATATTCCTTATGGTGTTAATACTTGATTCATTCTTGTTATTTTGTGGTACATATATATATATATATTGAATTGCACAGGTTTATGTGGGTGTCTGGTCCTAGGCTTGTCACTACTTCGCGGGATAGGCCAGGCACTTACCAGCACATGGGGTCGGTTGTGCTGATACTACACTTCTGTGCGTTTTTGCACAGGTCCAGGTTACGATCAGGAGTAGCAGCAGTAAATCGATTGCGTGGGAGTTGATCATATTTGAGACCGAGGTAGCTTGCAGACGTCCGCAGGCCCGTCGTCTCTTTCTTTATTTATGTTATTAGCTGTAGTCTCTTTGTTCCGAGACAAACAGAATTATGTTATATTTCCTTGAGACTTTTATGTGTAGTATTCCATAGTAGTTTGTGAGTTGGTGACTCCACGTCTTGGGTAGAGGATTTCAGTATGATTTTCACCTTGTGATTTGTTATTCCATTTCGATAAAGTATTCCGCATTTATTTAATTGAAATTGTGTTAAAAACGGGATAGTATGAATACAGTGGCTTGCCTAGCTACCACGAGTAGGCGCCATCACGATCCCGATGTTGGGGGAAAATCCGGGTCGTGACAATTTGCCTCAAAAATTTTGTTTGTAATCTTCTCCAAATGACACACCGTGATCTTTTCTGGTACATGAGCTTCATTTAGGATCTTTATTAACGCCCTTTGGTGTTCATCGGAATGAATCAGCAGAGATAGCAAAGATATTTGAGCTTGTGTCTTCCTCAATTGCTCGACTATGGAGTAATCTTGAGCTTTCATTTTCTTTAGGAACTCATCAGCTTCTTCCTCGATGACCGCTTTCTTCACATGGGCCAAATTTTCTTTCACAACTTTCGCTTTCCTCAAATCATCAGGAGCAAATCATTGCCCAGACCGGGTTAAACCATGGGTTTCGCATATTTTCCCTTCGACTTCTTTCCCTTTGTACATGACAGTTACCTTGTCATAATTCCAAGGTACAGCTTCGATGTTCACAATCAGCATTTGAACGACCGGCTTGATAACAACTGGTTCTATGTGTTCCTCTTTCACAGTCAATATGGGCTTCACCCCAGGTACCATCACTTTTACTGGCTCAGGTTCAATTATCACTGCTGGTTGTCTTGCAGGTGGCTCCACTGACACTTTCTCACTCCCAACTTTCTCCTTCGTCTTGCTGTTCGCTTTGATTGTCATCATAGTCTGAGAGGGTTTTTTGTTGCTTTCTCCCTGTACTAGCTCTATCATATGTGTTTCATGGTGCACTGGCAAAGGATGTTACGTTATGTTGGGAGTCTTGGGTGCTTGCACCTCAATTCTTCTGGAGTCAATGAGCTCTTGTATCGCATACTTTAGGTGCCAACATTTTTCCGTGTCATGTCCCGGTGCCCCAGAACAATATTCACAATGGATGGATTGGTCTAAGTTTCTCGGTGGAGGGTTGCAAATTTTAGGTTCAATAGGACTCAGCATCCCGAATTGTCTTAATTGGTGAAAGAGGCTGGTATATGATTCTCCCAGAGGAGTGAATCTTTTCTTTCTCTAAGCCCTGTCACTTATAATTTCAAGATCGGGGCGGAAACTGGTTCGGTTAGGATTTCTGTAGGTTTTTGGTGGTGGGTAGGTATTTTGGGCATGGTAGTCATTCTGAGGGGTTGGGGCCCGCCATGAAGGAGGAGGTGGTGGGTAATATTGGGCATGCTAGACCGAAAACTGAGGACCAGTTGAAGGATAATAATGTTGAGGTGGGTTATACGGTGTTGGTGGGTATGGTTGATATGGGCGAGGCTGATGATGATATGGGTTGGGGCCCCGGGACCAAGATCTTCCCTCTATAACTGCCACTTCTTCTTTCTTTTTCTTCCCAATTGATCCTTCCGTCCCCGTCTGAATTTCTTGATTTGTAGCCTTGATGGCTGAATAACTCATGATCTTATTCATTTTCAAACCTTCTTCCATAAAACTCACCCTTCTTCACTACCTCATTAAAGGTCTTTCCGATTGCAGACACCAGATGCCGTAGTATGTCGGCTCCAAAGCTTGTAAGAAACAATCTACCATTTCTCCTTCTTTCATTAGTGGATCCACACGAGCCGCCTATTCTCTCCACCTAAAACTATACTCCCAAAAACTTTCTCCGGGCTTCTTTTCCAGTTTGGTTAGTGACAATCTATACGGGATGATTTCCAGATTATATTGAAAATGGTTTGCAAATGATTGAGCCAAATCATCCCAAATGAACCATCGAGTGTAATCTTGACGGGTGTACCATTCCAGTGCTGAGCCGCTGAGGCTTTGACTGAACTAAGACATAAGTAGTTCATCCTTTCCCCCAGCTCCACGCATTTTGCTGCAAAATCCTCTCAGATGGGCCACTGGATCACCATGGACATCATACATCTCAAATTTTGGCAATTTAAACCCAGCAGGTAGCTATACCTCAGGGAACAAACACAAGTCCTTGTATGCAACACTAACTTGGCATCCCAGACCCTGCATATTGCGAAATGACTGCTCAAGGCTCTTCATTTTCCTAGCCATCTCCTCTTGTTCAGGGTTTCTAGCAGGTTTCTCCTCCTCCGTCATATCGATAATTGGGGTGTAAGAATCATGTTGTCTAAAGGTGGGTTCCGGAGGGTAGTAACGATTATCCTGGATATGAAATACGGGCTCACTAGAGGATTTGTGTAAAGTGGCTGGTAGTGGTTCCACATACACTGGAGCAGCCTGAGGTGGTGGCAGTGGAGCTTCTTTAGGAAGTGAGGGTGGTACTTGAGATGTAGTGGCGTAATAGTGTGGGTATGTAGGGTATGTAGAAGATGCGTTCATGGTGGGTGGGTCTTGGTTCGGGTTTGAGGGAGGAATATATGTGGGGATGGCTAGGTAAGTAGGTAAGGGTTTCCCCTCGACCAAGCCTGATACATTTTCGACATCTGCTATTTAAGCTTATACAGTTCTTCCTTCATGCTATTCACGTCTACTACTTCCTCCTCTTGCACGAGATCCATGATTGTCAGCTCAATTTCTTGTGTCACTGCTTTTGTCATGCTTTTAGAACGAGTGTTGTAGTTGTGATGTGCCAGAATGCCAGTTGCTAACTATTTTATCTGATACTCATCAACGACAAAAACTTGTTAATAGTTAGATCATAATAGATGAACATCACAAGTTTTAAAAACACAACGTTTGCCTTGCAATAATGCTTCATTCCGGCATTATTGTCTTTCTTTTGACCTTCCAATTCTCTTTTCGGCTTTTCTTTTTCTTTTCTTTTGTTTCCACCCATATTTTCATTGTTTTTATTATTTCTTTTTCTCTTTTTTCTTTTTGTTTTTTGATCCTATATGTTTGCCTAAGCAATTGTATGTAAGGAAAATAATGACAACTTTTGGATTTTCAATTTCATTGATATTCAAACATTGATTACAAAAGATAATGTTGTACTACAACCTTCTAGGTGCAAAAAATAAAAATACAAAAATGCACGTCCTATGAATACATTAAAGCTCCTAGTGCCCGCGAGACATCGTTCGGTCTTACCGCGGGCCTATATGCTAATCCCTCTTGGAGTTTGTCCAGGTCGGTCATCACTTGTTTCTCAAAGATCATTGCTGCTGTGGTAAATGTGGACTGGGTCATATCCTTGCACAGTTGGCATTTCCGCGTATTGTAGTGAGAAATGTTGACAATTCTTTCCCTAGTGATCCCTTTCTCTTGAAGCAACCTCCCAATCTGTTCGGCACTAGCATCCAAGGTTTGCTGGCACTTCTTTTGAAGTTGTTGTAGCTCCAATTCTAATCGGGCCATGGCCATGTAGCAATGCTCTCTCTCTATGTCAAATTCTTTTGTTTTGTTTGCTACTTTTGACCTCGGCTGTGACAATCTTTTTCCGTAGCCGAGCAACCTCAACATTATGTTCATCCTTTAACTGTTGAATCATTAGAGCCCTTTCTTCGGCATTCTTGGCCATTTGTCTCTGAACCCCAATTAATTCCTTCTCAGCTCTATCTAGATCAAAGCTATAATCGTTCAACTTGCACCGCAAATTATCAATTAGCTTTTCATCTCGGGTAAGTCGAATTGGGGTTTCGGTTGCTGCTCTCATCTTCACAATCTGATCCTTCAAGGTTCCATTTATTTCATCAGCTGTTTCTTTTCACCCTCATCGGTTGCTGCTTGTAAGCTGCTTTCGAATTTGAGGTTCTGAAATTGCTTCTCCAACATGTTGATTTTGGCTCGATATTCATTCTCCTTGGCCAGCTAATCCCATTGTTCCTTTGATAGCTTGGCAAATTCTTGAATATGAGGTCTCTTCGTCAGTCTTTCATGCTCAAAATCTCTACGGTACCATGCGGCATACCCCGATAACACTTCACCTCTAGCCCGATCTCTCACACAAGTGTCCACTCTCAGACATTGGCACTCATTCCATATTTGCCGAATTTTTGCTTCCAGGAATTTCCCATCAGGACTGATCTCTATTGCTTGAAGGCTGAGGTCCTCATCTTTCAGCACAATTTGATATCTTTCGAGTTTCTGTAGTACTCGGTATGACGCATAAGGTTGGATACTCTTGAGACCCATTAATAGGAAATATGACCCTTCTGCTGGCATATATATGACTTTATTGATGGGCAACCATCCGTATGCCCATTCTATCTGGCTAGCAGTAAGTGATCAGAAATATGTGATCCAACCTTTCGACCCTTTTGGCAACTTGGCCTCTTTTGTCCTCATGTAGAATTCTTCGTTACAAGTCTTTTCAGATGATCCATAGCTCGAAAACTGAGGGTGGCGGCGTAAATGCTCTATCATCCACATATGAAGTAGTAGATTACACCCCTCTAAGAAATCTTCTCCAGATTTGCAGGCTGTGAGAGCACGAAAGATATCGGCCACTATCATTGGTGCCAACGTACTTTTGTCCTATGTAAGGAGAGCACTGGAAATCCCAACAACTCTGATGTCGATGTTCTCGTCTTTCCTTGGAAATATTATTAACCCCAGAAAGGCTACCATGAAGGCAAAATGCATGTGTTCCTCCCATTTAGCCCGGTTCGCTTTGCTGTAGAGTTTGTTCGTTGGAACATTGAATCCTCCAACGTGGCCATATCTGCGGTATATAAAGTTCATTGTGCAAAACCCGTTGACCAAATCTTCATTGTGAATATTTCTGGCTATTTTCAAGGAGTCGAGGAATCTATGCACAGTGATGGCCCTTGGAGCAACCGGATATTTGTCTTTTAAGGGAACCTCATCCTTTTCGATGTAGTTAGCAATTTCCTCCAATGTCGGAATGAGCTCAAAGTCTGAGAAGTGGAGCACGTTGTGTGCGAGATCCCAGCAGGAAAATAAAGCTCGAATAATGTCACCTCAAGGTACGATGTTAAGCAGTCCAGTAAGATCTTTCAAATATTTCCTGACCAATTCCTATCCATCTTGGCCTAAATCATTCCACCACAATCGTAACTCCAAAGGGATCTTATTCATTAGTGAAAAGGATTCATTTTCACTGTGCTCATCCTGCACATTTATTAAAGGCGATGTAAACTCATATTATTTGACTCAAAACTAAAAATCTTTTTTCAAAGAAAATTTTCATTATTTCAGAAGAATCAACCTTTCAATACCTCGTTCGAAGATTTCAAGGCTATTATTATTTAAGGGAAATGACTTCAAAAACGGCCATTTTTGCGCAAACAACCTTCCTACGTCCTTTCGGAACATTCGGCTATTTTCAAAAAAAGCATCACTTCGATTTTATTAAAAACTAAAAAACTTGACATTTTGGTTATTTTTTTAAAAGGGGTGATTGGACCCGTCACGGGTTGCCTACGTATCTCGCCTGGTGGTGAGAATCAAACCAGCATAGTTCGGTCAAATTGTTTTAAAACCAACTATTTCAACAGAAATTATTCCGACTATTTTCAAATTTTTTTCTTTTTCTCAAAATTTTGACAGCATTTCGTCAGTATTTGGGTATTGCTATTCTAGAAATTGCTATTTTTTCTCTCTTTTTTTTCAGGTATTTAGTCGGTCAGCATAATAATCCAGGACAAATAAATGCAACATAAAATCATGCTCGGTCTTTGATATCTGGGTCACCTGTCCTAGACGGACCCAACCCCTGTGTTGAGTTCCCTAAGTCCGATATAATGCAAATAATCATCCTAAATCTAGGCTCAGTATCCTGATTTTCAATGGTACTAGATTGTGTACCCGAATGGACAACTCGGATCGAGGAGGGGGCTACGTACCGGGGACCCACAGGATCGCCCGGCTTTATAACTTTTCCGGCCTCTATTTCTTATTGGGTATGACTTAATAGAAAGGGGAGTCTTAACCAATAAGCACATCCCCAGAGGTAAGAAGAGAAGGGTTTTCGGCACAATTTTATATATACAGTTCACGCAATATCAAAGCAGTAAACATATAGCATATTGATCAAAGCATATAATGAAATCAGGTATAATCAAAATAGCAATTTAAATGAGCTCGAATTGTTAAACCTTGAACCGAAGTTCTGGGTTTCTTTTCCCCAGCAGAGTCGCCAGAGCTGTCAAACCTCCTTTTTATTACTTACCGGAAGGTATGTGCCACTAATTACTACCACACCCCTGGAAGGGATAGAATAATAATAGGGAAGGAGTTTTTTCCAATTAAAGGACATTCGGATCGGGATTTATTTATTAATTATCAGAGTCGCCACTTGGGAAAATAATGGTGTCCCAAGTCACCGATTTAATTCCGAACTAAGGAAATTATGACTCTGTTTAATAGTCCGCAAAATTAGAAATCCGGATAAGGAATTCTGTTAACTCGAGGGAAGGTGTTAGGCACTCCCGGATTCCGTGGTTCTAGCACGGTCGCTCAACTGCCGTATTTGTTTTTATCCGATTTATATTCTTCAATTTTCATGTATTATTAATGTTTTGCTTTGTTGTTTTTTAAGACTTGCGATATTACGAAAATGAATTTCAAGTCACACCGAATCAGTTCGCCTGTGACTTTAGTGCATTTTAGCTTTGCCGGGATTTGAGATTTGGGTCACATAAATGTGCACCCGTATTAGGAATGTAATTTTATTAATCACGCCTACAATGTTTATGTCTTTATTAACTTTAGGAAAGACCGTGAAATTCGCTAAACGGTCCTTCCGGGTCTAGAATTTTACGTTGAAATTTATTTGGGGGCCCCGTGTGTTTTTCATTTTTGTAACGAGGCTCATCCCTTATTTTTAAAGTCCAATTCTATTCATGCACTATATTTTCTATTTTTGTTTTTTCTTCCTAATACATATCTGTTTTTGTGTTAATTCAGACTATATATGATGTTGGAGTCCAGGCCATTATTCATTATTGGGCCTGGACTTCATACTGCTTAACAGTCCAATATCAAATACAGTTGGGCCTTTGGAGCCCAACGTATACCACTGTTTCTACTCGAGAGCATAGGTGCCATATTAATCAGTTCTGGGCATGTATACATAATTAGGCCCAGACTATATAAGCGAAGACAAGCTAACATTTCAACAACACTATTTGAGCAAGTATTATTCAGCATTACTAATTAATCATTTCAAACGTTGCCAAGTTACATTTTTCGACCACTACTAATTTCAAATTTTAACCACTAATTAAACATTCTAAAACAGTAGTTTGTATCGGTATTATTATTCTATATGGCAGGTTCAGATATTCAAGTAGTTATCATAGTACTAGTTTGCAGGATTATTTTGTCACTTTATTTCAACTAAAGAAAAAACAGTGTTCTGAATTAACAAAACATGCTTGAACTACTGAAAATCACAAAGTTTAAAAGCGGATTTTTAGTTAACTCATATTCAGTAGATATAAACAGTAATACAAGCTGAAATACTTATACTTTTGGGTTAAACGATTCCGATTCAGAATTCAAAATGGCTAAGTACCAGTTTATATGTCTAGTTTCAGAACATACTTATATATATTTAAGTGTATTAGCTGTGTATTAGCCTGTTTTAGTTTTAGAATAAGGTGATAAACTATAAACCACGTTTAACTATATTATTATCTACTACTACTTTACTCTAATCAAATGCATATAGTCTATTATTTATTACAACCATTCCTAATGAATTACAAAGGATCTACGAGTTACAACTACAAACAATAAGAAAAATAGAGATAGCTTCAGCGAAAAGCAGTCCAATATTTCATTCCTTCATCAAGTTTTCAATTACATCTTCGAGAGATAGTAGTGTACCTGATCAAACAAAAATAAATTGATGAGTTCTAAGGAGATGAAGGAGAAGAAAAATCAGCAATGGCAGCATCAGAATATCAACAGCAAATAGGAGCAGGTATTAACACAGCAGACTCCCAAACTCAGTAGATAACCAGCAATCAACTCGAGAAATAACAGAAATCCAAGCTAGTTGAGATGAACACAGCAGAAAAACCACCAGCAAAGATCCTATGATTAATACTCGACTCGAAGGCTAAGTAGAAGAATAGTGTAGCTGGAAATCCCAAGAGTTGAATCCCCAGAAATCTAACTCAATATGTGAAATTTTGAACTCTTAAAGTTGGAACCAAATTCAAACTCTAAATTCCAACCCCCTTTTTTCAGGCTTGTAACAGCCTATTTATAGAGTAATTTTGGGGGGAATTTCAAATTAATTATTTCTATTTCCCTCCCCCACTTTTTTCAATTAAATATATTAAGGTCTAGCATAATTGTAACGGAATGCCCTTGAACCCCGGCTAGAAGGTTCTGGGCTGTTCTTTTTTGTTCTATCGGGCAGGTTTTACCTAGTTGCCCCCACTTGCTAAGGTTTATTACACAATTACCTTTTAGTTATGCCTAGTCTACCATTTATCAAGTATTTTCAGAAAAACCAAGTACTAAAGTCATTTATATCCCCACAGGCACTATGTAATCTACAGAAATACCATTTGCCTTTCCCCTTTTACCCCTTGCATTTTATCACATTTACCCAACCTACATTAGGTCTATCAAGACTTGGGTAATTTGAATGTATTTAACATATAGCACCTTAAGACTTGCTTTATAAATTAACCAATCTCAAACTATAGACCTTTGCAATGTTAGCCACTTTTACAAAGATAGCCACTAATCAAAACTCATATTGTGTTTGCACACATAACCATGAAAGCATGTACACATATAACCTAAATACACATAAGCACTCAGAAGTTCAGAAGAAACTAACACACAAATCACATTGCAAATATAGTTATATTCATGTTGTTTTGCACAAGTAACCCTAATCACAACTTAACTTTCAAATTAATCAGAACTCAGAGAGACAAGTTGATAATGGCTGAATTCCAACTAATTAAAACCCTAATCGAGATAGGATCTATTGAACAATCACATGAAGATAGCTAATAGCACATGATTTACAGGTAGCTAATATAAGAACCTAAGAACACTTAGACGATTTCAGGCACATATGAAGTAAAATTCTGGGCTAATATGAACAAGGTATAGAATAGAGATAGATTCAAGTTTTTAAACATGCATGGAAATAGATTCAAGTTCTAAAAAGATGAGAACATTAAACAGAAGCAAGTTTCAGAACAAGTCAGAACATAAGAACCAATGAACAAAAACAGGTTTAGGGTACTTAGCTTTTTAGGGCTTTTTCTTTCTTTTTCCTTTTCTTTCTTTCTTTTCTTCTTTTTTTCTTCTTTCTCTCTTCGTTATTTTATTTTCTTGATTTTTCCAGTGTTTTAGAGACTCGTGGTCTCATGGGTGTCAGATCTTCCAAATAGGTTTCTTGGAAGTTTGATTTGGTTAGGAGAGTGGTGTTTGGGACATAGTATAAGGTTCTGGGTGGTTTTCGTTTTTGGGTGCTCGCCGGAGTAGGGTTCCGGCGAGGTTTTTTCTAATATTCGAAGGGTTGGGGTAATATTTGAGGTATATGGTTATGGTGGGTTGATAGATCATCTCAATACGGTCATGTGGTGTTAAAATGGGAGTCTGGTTCATACTTTGGTGGTCGTCGGCTAGGGTTCCGGCGACCGGAATTTCAAGACTGGGAAGACTGGTAAGTTTTGGATAGGGTTAATAGTGTATTGGGGTTTTTCAAGGTGGAGAAGGGTGTTTGGGGTTGGCCTGAGCCGGGGAAGACGATAGGGGAATGACCACCGGTAAGGTTCCGGTGGTCTCCATGAGAGAAGGGGGGGAGAAGAAGGGAACCTAAGGCGGCTAGGGTTTGTGTAATGAAATGGGAGGGTGTGTATAATGAAGAAATGAACGGGGGAAGGTATGATACATATTAAAATGATATTATTGTTTAACAGCCGTTGGATTGGCTGAGATGAACGGTCCAGATCTTTTGGACCTTAAAGCGATGGCGTATAGTTTAGTGGGGTTTCTTATTAGGTCCGTTAGATCAGATGCTTGAACGGCTGAGATTAATTACTTTACGCGACGTCGTTTGATTAAATGATACCCTAGCCTCATCCGTTTGATTAAGTGTAATGGACAGTTGTGATTAATTCTTTTAGACGACGTCTTTTCATTTATAAAGGCACCGCCTTACTTGATCCGTTGATCATTTGTATCAACGGCCCAGATCTAATCATTTTATACGGTGTCGTTTGGTTTAATGGTTGGGCAGACCGGCTAGTTACTTGGGCTTGGTCTGTGTAGTATTCTATTTGGGCTAAGTCTATCCTATGTATTTGGCCCAATTCAATATTCTTATTGTAATGTTTTTTTTGTATTTTTTGTTGAATTGTATTTGATTTAATTTCTTGTATTTTCCTTTGTATTTCATACTTATTTCCTTTGTATTTATTTTACACTGATGTATTTATTTTATTTTCCAATTTTGTATTTTTTTCCTTGATTTTCTGATTTTTGTATTTTTACTTAATTTTCATTTCCTAGTATTTGTTCTATAATTTTTGTGATATTTTTTTCTAATTAATTTCCTTTTTCTTTTGTATTTTCATTTCAAATTTATTTTTTGCAATTAGAACAGACACTGGTATTTTGTGCACACAAATCAACACAATTGCAAACAAAAAATCATTTTGTATATATTTTTTATTTTATTTTTTGGATTTGATTGCTTGGGCAAAAATCACGTGTTCACAATATTCATCAACAACTTAAAGAAAAAATTGCAAGATTCAAAAGGCAACTGGCCTGAAGTTCTACCAGCTGTGTTGTGGGCTTATCGAACAACTACAAAAACAAGTACGGGCGAAACACCGTTTTCGATGGTTTATGGTGTAGAAGCTCTGATTCCAGTAGAATTAGGAGAACCGAGTATAAGATATGTTCAAACAACGGAGGACTCAAACAACAAAGAGTTACAGGTTAATCTTGATTTGATTGAAGGAAGGAGAGAAGCAGCATTGATAAGGATGGCGGCTAAAAAACAAGTGATTGAACGATACTATAATCGGAAAGCACGTCTCAGGTTCTTCAAAACTGGGGACTTTGTGCTCAAAAAGGTATTTCAATCTACGAAGTCTGCTAATTCAGGAAAGCTAAGTCCAACGAGGGAAAGACCATATAGAATCTGTAACGTTGCAGGAAAAGGTGCGTATGAGCTAGAGACTATGGATGGGAAAATTCTACCTTCACATTAGAATGTTGTCCATTTAAAAAGATATTACTTTTAAGGAAGTGGACATGGTCAGGTATCTTCATGTTAATTTTTTTTCTTTTAAATTATTAAAGTTTTACTAATAATTTTAGATGCTAGGCAAAAACCCTAACCCGTGCCAAATGATGAGTCACAACCTGCATGGCAAAATAGAATATTCTTAAATTCTAAGCCTAAGGTTATATCAATCTGATGGAAATACATGCGGGGTAGGCAGTCTTCATCTAAAATTGTACCTCTGTCATGACCCTAGTTCACCAATCGTGAACATGTCATGACGGCACCCAGTCCCCACGACTAGGTAAGCCTAACACATTGCGGAAATTACACGTTTATGAACTTTAAACAAGAAATAGCGGAAGATAATATAAATAGGAATGTAATGTGTGCCGCTTGGCACATACACTCGTCCAACACACTGTGTAAAAATACCACCAAGACCCGGAATCCCACGGGCAACACAGACTAAAAGAGAATATACAACTGAGGCTCTATGTATAAAAAGTATCTAATAACGAAGTGAAGGAAAGATATCTACTAGTACTAATAGAATAGAAGGAAGGCCTCCGGATCCGCGGACGTAGCAGATCATACCTCGAGGTCTCCCAAAACGCTGTCGAATCCTGATATGAGTCTGTCCTGATGTACCTGGATCTGCACAACAAAAGTGTGCAGAAGAGTAGCATGAGTACACCACGGCGGTACTCAGTAAGTGCCAAGCCTAACCTCGATGGAGTAGTGACGAGGAAGGTCGTGGCCCTACTGAGAGAACAATAACAAAAAGACAATAACAATAATAAGCAGCTCAAATAATAATAAATCCGAAATAGCAATAATAAAGTGATTACTGCAACCGGCAAAAATTAACTAACAACAAGTATCAAACTCAATTAATAAGTCCCGGACCTGTGGGAATTGAACCCACAGTCCCATTAACAGTACCCCTGTGTCCCCGGGAATCGAACCCGCAGCCCATGTCTCAATAAATAATCAATAACTCAGGATCTCCGGGAATCGAACCCGCAGTCCCTACCAATAACTCAGGATCTCGGGAATCGAACCCGTAGTCCCTACCAATAACTCAGGATCTCGGGAATCGAACCCGTAGTCCCTACCAATAACTCGGGATCTCGGGAATCGAACCCGTAGTCCCTACCAATAACTCAGGATCTCGGGAATCGAACCCGTAGTCCCTACCAATAACTCAGGATCTCGGGAATCGAACCCGTAGTCCCTACCAATATCACGCCGGGTCTCCGGGAATCGAACCCACAGCCCTGGGTCTCCGGGAATCGAACCCGCAGTCCACAAGCACAACCAATAAAGGAATCCACAGAGAGAATAATTATGCTTAACTATAACTTCACCGAAAAATAGTGCCAATAATTATCAAGGAGTTCAAATAAGGCAATTAGGCAACTAAACAATTAAGTGCTACCTAATCATGCTTTTCTAACCACTACCGGGTAAAATATCAAATTAACAGCTAAAGACATGAATATCACTCATCGAACATTTTAAATAAAGTACGTATTCAACAACGAGCGCATGTACACGCCCGTCACCTCGCGTACAAGGCATTTAAACTATCACATAATATCCTAGGGGTGAAAATTCCCCCACACGAGGTTAGACAAGCCATTTACCTCAATTCCGGTACAAAACCGCTAAGAAATAGCCCTCTTGCCGCGAATGTCGGCCTCCACAAGTGTAGTATCTGATAAAAATCAATAGAATCACATCAAAATAGGTCAATTGGGCATTACCCAATCAAAATAACTCAAAATACACCAAACCCACAAGTTGCCAAAACCCGACTTTCGGTATGCTTATCGAAAAATCACGAAAATTATATATTCGGGTTCCTTATCTCAATACGAGTCTAGGCATATAAAATTTACCAAAATCGGACTCCATTTGCCCACTCAAATCGGAGATTTTCTAACATTTAGGCCTAGGGCTCAAACCCACCTTTAATCTTCCAATTTCAGTGAAATAATCAAGGATTTCATGATAAACTAACGAATTAAGGTCAAGAGACTTACCCCCGATGATCTCCCGATGATATCCGAGTGTTTCCCCTTCAAAATCCTCTCTTGGAGCTCAAAAATGGCGTTTTGCGAATGAGGGTCGCGGGTTGACCGTTCTGGACTTAAATCCACTGCCGGACATTTTTACTCTATGCGATCGCATGAACACCTGTTGCGATCGCATAGAACAAATTTTTTGACCCTCGCCAAACTACTCTATGCGATCGCATAGTCCTCAATGCGATCGCAATGCTCACCAAAATATACCTATGCGATCGCATACCCTGCTCCGCGATCGCATAGGACAAAAGCTGGACCTGGGACCCCTCTTCTCTATACACTATGCGATCGCATAGGACTGTACGCGATCGCAGAGCACAACTTTCCAGAACTATGCGATCGCATATCCATGCCCGCGATCGCATAGAACAAATACTTGGCCTCTCCAAAACCTTCTATGCGATCGCATTAACCTATTGCGATCGCATAGAGCATTCGTCTGCAGCACACACCAGCAGTTATCAGCATTTCCAAAATGCATGAATTAGCCCGATTGGACCCCCGGATTCATCCCGAGACCCCCGGGATCCCAACGAAAACCACCAACCTATTCCCAAACATGATACGAACTTATTCTAATCATCAAAACACGTCTAACAATATCAAAACCCATAATTCACATCGAATTCAAGCCTAAATTTCTTAAAACTTTCCGAATTGCACATTCGATCTAAAACCCGACCAAACGACGTCCGAATGACCTGAAAATTTGCGGACATATCCAAAATCACATAACGAAGCTACAAAAATTGTCGGAATTCCATTCCGACCCCTGGATCAAAATCTCACCTATCGATCGGATTCGCCAAAATTTCAACCTTCGGCATTTCAAGCCTAATTGAGCTACGGGCCTCCAAAATACATTCCGTACACGCTCCCAACCCCGAAATCACCTAACGGAGCTAATGGAACCTTCGGATTTCCGTTCCGAGATTGTCTTAACACCTGTTCCGGTTACGGACCATTTTCTAACCTTAAAGCTCTCATTTAGGGACTAAGTGTCCCAAAATGTTCCCAATTTCAGAACCGACTCTCCCGGCAAACCACAATAGCAAAAATAAACTTAGGGGAACAGTTAAATTGGGGATTGGGGCGTAATTTTCTAAAACGACCGGTCGGGTCGTTACATCTTCCCACACTTAAAGATTCGTTCGTCCTCGAACGAGCAAAGAAAACATACCTGGAGTAGTGAAAAGATGAGGGTACTGGCTGCACATATCCTGCTCAGTCTCCCAAGTTGCCTCCTCGACCGGCTGACCCCGCCAATGAACCTTTACTGAAGCGATGTTTCTTTGACCTTAGCTTCCTGACCTGCCTGTCTAGAATGGCTACTGGCTCCTCAACATAAGACAGATCCTCGTCTAGCTGAACAGAAGTGAAGTCCAACACATGCGACGGGTCACCATGGTACCTCCGGGCATAGAGGCATGAAATACGGGATGGACTCCGGCTAGGCTGGGAGGTAAGGCCAACTCATAAACAACCTCCCCAACATGCCTCAAAATCTCAAAAGGGCCAATAGATCTAGGACTCAGCTGGGCACATTAGCCTGATATAATCTGAAGATATTCCCTCTTGTTCAACAATTAAGTCTTAGAGCCTAATTCCAACATCCGAAATTCTATGTCAAGCTTGTTTTCATCAAGAGATCACTCAATATTCCTCAAACGCCGTCCTCAAACATGACTGCATAACCTTGCTGGATTCTTACCTTGCAACACTAAATCCACAGGACCACGATAATATTTTATGATCAAATTAGCCAAAAATTCAACGAATCGGATGCTCCCATTGCACCTCACGATCTACATAGGTCTCGTTCCAACTTTTACAATACTGACACGACGGAAGAGATTTGCTGATATCCATAACCAACTACTGAATCAACAATTCATTGGGTCTATACTCCTGACAAGATCCATTACCTTGTCCTAAACCAGAGGATGATCCTTTCCTCTATAATATATTTCATATAATCAGTTGGCACTGACCCCAAATCACATAATCTCATCTCACCCAGTACGAACTGCTCAGGCAATAAGTCACATCAGACGTAATCAAAAGTCCCACAAGATGACACAATGTGCCAGTAGGCTACTGATTCGTACGTGATACAAAAGGAATGCGAACACTAGAGAGAACTATTCAACTCTCACATTAACACGGACCTCCTCAGAAAATAGGAAACAGAACACATAAAAGCAATTATAGACACTGAAATAAACATCACACTGTTGCGGCGTGCAACCCGATCCCAATAATATGACCATGGCGGCGTGCCACCCGATCCCAACAATATATCTATGGCGGCGTGCCACCCGATCCCAACAATATAGACTCACACAAAGAGTCATATGTCGAGTTGAATAGCTCATCACATCAAAATACTGAATATCGATCATAAGCACACTAAGGTGCATGATATCAGACTCAATGAAAACATATAGCGCTATAGGCTATGAACTCAAGCACAACTGAGGTGCGACATAAGATATGAGCCTCAAGAGCCATCATGCTCATATAACATCACCGCTAAGAGGAACCTCAACACATAAGGAACTTACCAAGCCGTCGCACACTCATATGGCGCAATATATCTTTACTTGAATTAACTAACCGCAAAATAAGACCGGGACTATCCCTCCATAAAGGGCGCATTGCTGGAAGAAACATAACTGGCCTGACGCAAGGCTCACTTCCACATTTAAATCTATCCACCGACCTTAAGTCTATCCTGGTCGTGCCAAGCTAAGTCAATAATATTTCACAAGTCTATAACCCACTAAGCAGAGTGCCCTCCAGGCATAAGTTCTCAAATGGATGATATCACCAAAATCCTCATACTTGGTTTAAATTTCTAACCAATCAAGTGACTACAAGTCACACCTATACAATCTTCTTGTGGGTCAAGCTCCCACCATCTTCCGAATAATTAAATGGACATGCACATTTAGCCCACCGGCTGCACTAACACTGAAAAGCGATCAGGAGTCCCTAACGGGATGCAAAGCCTTTCTTACTCAAAATGAACACCGATCTCAAATGATACTGATGTTAATACCCATCTTACTCAAAACAGTGACACTCTTTCCCTGCTCATCCGAGCTCTTTATATCACATTCATTGACCAAATTGTGACCTTGGTCCTTACTTCAAATTTTCATACTACTCACTGTACCCCACGTGCCGATATACGATAGGCACAATTTCCATCATAGCTCTAGAACCGACGATAGGCTAATACTTCATCACATAAGACTTTTCATTAAGCTCACTGCAGGAGAACTATAACAACATACGGCGAATTCTCATAACCATCGAATATGCCAATCCATAAGTAGTGGTCCAAGCCACCATAACCCTTCCCGAGATCCGCCTACTCATAACAAGCCCTTAACAAAAGAATACTTCAGAATAACATCAATCACTGCGGCCGACAAGTCTCAAATGCACCGCCACAAATCACATGCATAATTCGATCACGTCGCATGAACCGATCATTGACACTAATACGCCAACTCAACTATGGCTGATCAATCTACTTCCTTCCAGGTTATCCTTGATTGCCTTAGAAATGTTAATATCTTCCTTCAATACCTAACTTATTCCAACCGCACTTACCCCGAGTGACCTTAAATCATGAGGCCATGCTATCTTAAGAACGACGACCATTTCATGTCTCTCAAATACTATACCACAAGTCAAAACATCATAGATCATTTTGTGCCTTTCTTCATAAGTTGCTTCAAAAGCTTGAGCCTCAACTGTACTTATAGACTCAGAATTATCAAGCACCACACTTTACCTCTTGAATTCACTAGGACCGCTATTGAGAACCATCCGGCCCTGACTTGGCCCAGTACCCAACCAACTCTACTGAATATTTATAACATATGAATACCCTCTCGATAAAGCACCCAGCGGAACCACTTCCCGCGAAGCCTGCACCTATACGAGGCATAAGTCATGAATCTTTCCTCAAGTTTGAACATGAGCCAGTAAGGCTAACCATAACATGCATTCAACAGTACATATACTCAAATTACCACACATGGTCCTTTCCCGTGGCTGCAATAACACAATAATACGCTAGTATCCAGAATTCACACCGGTAATTAACCATGCGACCCAATCTTAAGCGGTGGGACTCTCCCACTTAGCCCAAAGCCACTATTACACGACTCTCGAACACATTAGAACCATTCTCTCGAGTCATTTACTATTATTCAACTGCAACTCACTTGATCCAACGAATATAACCACATGTGCTCTATTAGCACTCTAACATCATAGGGTATGACCTCATCCCAATACAACCAAACATCTTCTCGCTCCATGCACCGAGCATTCTCTACCAAGAACATCTTAAAACATACTATGATTCTCACACGCCTACGAAGCATCATGTAGCCTTTGTCAAATATTTCCCTGCTGATAATAAAATGCAGAGTTTATTAGGGACACAGGAACATCTAAAGTCCCAACATTATACCATACGAGCCTCAACTCTTGCCCATCCGCAAGTTCTCAAGAACTTTGGAATAGCACCTAAATACATCGCAGGCCAAATCCGATACGACACATGACCCATAATTACATCGTTGATAGTGAAATCCTTGCACTTGACACGAAGTCTTAAGATACATCTTGCTAATCCATGATACTAGCCCTTAACATTCGTACGTCTTCATCATAAAACAAGCCAAAGGCATTCGTTTGGTACATGTCCTTCTTACAACAGTTAAACTCATTTTCCCCAGTATCTCTACTGGATGAATCCTTCACTAAATAGATATCTCATATGAACCATATAGTCTTTATTACCACCAACTATCTTTAGATCTACATCCACCTTGTGATTCTACCATTACTGTGACAATTTGGTAGTTAAGTAAGTCTTCTCAAGACCGTACTTATCAATCGAATGTCGGAATCTAGTGCACCCCATGTGCACAATTGAAGATCTCTCAATTCTCTTGCATTATCGATATGGATGACACGCGGTAACAATGGTTGAGTAAATTCTTGACTCCCTTGAAATCCCTCTGCAGCATCACGAACCGTCGGCGCATACTTGATACCGAGTGCGCAATTTCAACACACGAATGGATGCAAAAGAACATATGACATAGGCTCCAACTGAATAAATGGCGCACGATAAGGAATTCAAAGAATTGAAGAGTTTCCTAAACAGTTACATAGGCCCTCGTAGATAAATACAGACGTCTCCGTATCGATCAGCGAGACTCTAAGTAACCGGTCCGTGTCCCGTGACTCCTATGAACCTAGTGCTCTGATACCAACTTGTCACGACCCTAGTTCATCAATCGTGAACATGTCGTGATGGCACCCAGTCCCCACGACTAGGTAAGCCTAACACATTGCGGAAATTACACGTTTATGAACTTTAAACAAGAAATAGCGGAAGATAATATAAATAGGAATGTAATGTGTGCCGCTTGGCACATACACTCGTCCAACACACTGTGTAAAAATACCACCAAGACCCGGAATCCCACGGGCAACACAGACTAAAAGAGAATATACAACTGAGGCTCTATGTATAAAAAGTATTTAATAACGAAGTGAAAGAAAGATATCTACTAGTACTAATAGAATAGAAGGAAGGCCTCCGGATCCGCGGACGTAGCAGATCATACCTCGAGGTCTCCCAAAACGCTGCTGAATCACCTGGTGTGAGCCTGTCCTGATGTACCTGGATCTGCACAACAAAAGTGTGCAGAAGAGTAGCATGAGTACACCACGGCGGTACTCGGTAAGTGCCAAGCCTAACCTCGATGGAGTAGTGACGAGGAAGGTCAGGGCCCTACCGAGAGAACAATAACATAATGATCAAAATAGTAATAAGCAGTTTAACGATAATAATTTCGAAATAACAACAATAAAATGATTACTGCAACCATCTACAATTAACTAACAACAAGTATCAAACTCAATTAATAAGTCCCGGACTTGTGGGAAATTGAACCCGCAGTCCCATTAACAGTACCCCTGGGTCTCCGGGAATCGAACCCGCAGCCCATGTCTCAATAAGTAATCAATAACTCAGGATCTCCGGGAATCGAACCCGCAGTCCCTACCAATAACTCAGGATCTCGGGAATCGAACCCGTAGTCCCTACCAATAACTCGGGATCTCGGGAATCGAACCCGTAGTCCCTACCAATAACTCAGGATCTCGGGAATCGAACCCGTAGTCCCTACCAATAACTCAGGATCTCGGGAATCAAACCCGTAGTCCCTACCAATAACTCAGGATCTCGGGAATCGAACCCGTAGTCCCTACCAATAACTCGGGATCTCGGGAATCGAACCCATAGTCCCTACCAATAACTCAGGATCTCGGGAATCGAACCCACAGCCCTGGGTCTCCGGGAATCGAACCCGCAGTCCACAAGCACAGCCGATAAAGGAATCCACAGAGAGAATAATTATGCTTAACTATAACTTCACCGAAATATAGTGCCAATAATTATCAAGGAGTTCAAATAAGGCAATTAGGCAACTAAACAGTTAAGTGCTACCTAATCATGCTTTTCTAACCACTACCGGGTAAAAATATCAAATTAACAGCCAAAGACAGGAATATCGCTCATCGAACATTTGAAATAAAGTACGTGTTCAACAACCGGCGCATGTACACGCCCGTCACCTCGCGTACAAGGCATTTAAACTATCACATAATATCCTAGGGGTGAAAATTCCCCCACACGAGGTTAGACAAGCCACTTACCTCAATTCCGGTACAAAACCGCTAAGAAATAGCCCTCTTGCCGCGAATGTCGGCCTCCACAAGTGTAGTATCTGATAAAAATCAATAGAATCACATCAAAATAGGTCAACTGGGCATTACCCAATCAAAATAACTCAAAATACACCAAACCCACAAGTTGCCAAAACCCGACTTTCGGTACGCTTATCGAAAAATCACGAAAATTATATATTCGGGTTCCTTATCTCAATACGAGTCTAGGCATATAAAATTTACCAAAATCGGACTCCATTTGCCCACTCAAATCAGAGGTTTTCTAACATTTAGGCCTAGGGCTCAAACCCACCTTTAATCTTCCATTTTCAGTGAAATAATCAAGGATTTCATGATAAACTAACGAATTAAGGTCAAGAGACTTACCCCCGATGATCTCCCGATGATATCCGAGTGTTTCCCCTTCAAAATCCTCTCTTGGAGCTCAAAAATGGCGTTTTGCGAATGAGGGTCGCGGGTTGACCGTTCTGGACTTAAATCCACTCAGACATTTTTACTCTATGCGATCGCATGAACACCGTTGCGATCGCATAGAACAAATTTTTTGACCCTCGCCAAACTACTCTATGCGATCGCATAGTCCTCAATGCGATCGCAATGCTCACCAAAATATACCTATGCGATCGCATACCCATCTCCGCGATCGCATAGGACAAAAGCTGGACCTGGGACCCCTCTTCTCTATACACTATGCGATCGCATAGGACTGTACGCGATCGCAGAGCACAACTTTCCAGAACTATGCGATCGCATATCCATGCCCGCGATTGCATAGAACAAATACTTGGCCTCTCGAAAACCTTCTATGCGATCGCATTAACCCATTGCGATCGCATAGAGCATTCGTCTGCAGCACACACCAACAGTTATCAGCATTTCCAAAATGCATGAATTAGCCCGATTGGACCCCCGGATTCATCCCGAGACCCCCGGGATCCCAACGAAAACCACCAACCTATTCCAAAACATGATAAGAACTTATTCTAATCATCAAAACACGTCTAACAACATCAAAACCCATAATTCACATCGAATTCAAGCCTAAATTTCTTAAAACTTTCCGAATTGCACATTCGATCTAAAACCCGACCAAACGACGTCCGAATGACCTAAAAATTTGCGGACATATCCAAAATCACATAACGAAGCTATAGAAATTGTCGGAATTCCATTTCGACCCACGGATCAAAATCTCACCTATCGATCGGATTCGCCAAAATTTCAACCTTCGGCATTTCAAGCCTAATTGAGCTACGGGCCTCGAAAATACATTTCGTACACGCTCCCAACCCCGAAATCACCTAACGGAGCTAATGGAACCTTCGGATTTCTGTTCCGAGATCGTCTTAACACCTGTTCCGGTTACGGACCATTTTCTAACCTTAAAGCTCTCATTTAGGGACTAAGTGTCCCAAAATGTTCCCAATTTCAGAACCGACTCTCCCGGCAAACCACAATAGCAAAAATAAACTTAGGGGAACAGTTAAATTGGGGATTGGGGCGTAATTTTCTAAAACGACCGGTCGGGTCGTTAGAACCTCCGAGTCCCGTATATTTTCTGTTTCAGGAAAAGGACCAACATGTGAGGACTAAACAAGTGCTCAAGGCTTCATTCTTCAACGCTCACACTTGGGGGACTATACATTATACATAGCTTCGTGCAGAAAAACAGATGCGGGTTCGCAGAAAAACAGATGTGAGTTCGTGCAGAGAAATAGATACGGGTATCAAGAAATCGTGCAGGAAAAAAAAGAGATACGGGTATCAAGCAAAAGTTGACCAAAATTTAGCTGCAAATAGCCACGTATCAAGATTCAGCTGCAAATAGCTACGTATCGAGTTTCAGCTGTAAATAGCCAAGTGTTGCAAGGAAAATGAAGTCACTTAGCATAAAACATTCTTCAATATTGCTTAGCATAAAACATTCTTCAATGTTGCAACCACCTTCCAAATCCTTTCTAAATATATAAAGATAGGGCTATGGTTATGTGCTAAAATATGTTACAATGAAAAACCTTGTATATTTTATATAAGAAATCTGTTACAAGAAAAACAGTTACGAGAAAGTTATAGATGTATTCTAACACATGTAATAGTCAAAGTTTATGAATAGAAACTTCTCACAATAGACGCATACAAAACGTGTGTATTCCTATTTCTTTCATCGTTCTATAACACCATTATGAAGTTAAGACGTCTTCTTCATTATGTGTCTATAAAATAAAAGGGCACTCTTTTAAAAACTTTCATGTTGATATTCCATGAAAAGAATCATGAAAGCATTTTCAAAGAATAAAAATGCAAAGTTATTCTACAAGTCCTAAACACAAAAGGCAAGAATAGAACACAAAGAGGTATTAATTAAAAACCTCTAAACATAAAAGACTAAAGGAAAAGGAAACTTAGTCATTAAAAAATAATTGTCTCTAAACAAATGCCCCATTATGGAAACTGGGGACTTCACCAGAAAAATCCTTTAAAGTAACTAAAGGATTATACCACCAAACATAAAAAAAAAAAAGGAAAAGACTGAAACATTTCTAACTGGTTACTGGAGGAGTTGGAACATGAGAAGTTACAATAGGAGCAGTTTCAACCAAGCTTGGGGTATTAATATCATAAAGGGAAGAAGTAGCCACGTGAACCTCAAATCCCACAAAATGATTCACCCTCGGTCACTTGAATCACCACTTCAGTTGCTCCAGTAACTGCTTCACAATCCACCGGCTCTGTTGCTTCTGGAGTTCCACACGCTGAAGAAGAAATATCAATTGGTTGCTCTGGCGTTTCAACAGGTTGGTTATTCTTTTCAATCGCATCTAAGTTTTTGGCTAACTCAGATTGTAAGTTAAAATTTTCTTGAGTAGCCTCCAATAAAGCATCATGACGCGATCTTAGAAAAGCCCAATTGACTTCATAATTGAAATTCTCCGCAAGAGAATTATATTCCTTCTCCAAGTTTTCATAATCCTTTTCCCATATAGCAAGGGAGTTTTTCATTAACTCTTGCTCAGCTAGATGGGAATTAAGGGAAGTCTTGAGTGTGGTGTTGGAACTCTCTAAAGCGCAAATTTTATCTAAGGAATTCTTCAAGTCAACCCGAGTTTGATTCAAGCTCTAGTCTAGATCTCTGGCATATTCTTCTTTTTTCTGCATAAGTGCTTTGAGCCAATTGATTTCTTCATTAGCCCTTGACAACAATTTGCTCAAAGTATCTTTATCCTTTTTTACCTGACGTAAGGTGTCCTGCTAGATCCCTAAGTCAGTGGATAGAGTACGATTTTGTTGTTCCAAATAGGCTTTATCATCTCGTAGCTCATCAATGCTTATTAAAGCACCTTCAAATTGCTCCTTCCAATTTTGAGCCTCAAGCTGAGCTTGTTCAATGGCTTTTGTAGACTCTTAAGCTTTTCTTTCCAAAGAAGTAACCCTTCTCATTAGCTCAGTGCCAATCAGGTTAGCCTACAAATATAAGACACAAAAATAAGAACCTAAAGTAAAAGGAAAACAAATGCCCGAGATAAAAGAAGTTACCTTCAAGGTCGAATGAACTATATCATTCATCAAAGTCAAGCAACTATGGCTTTGCATCTTCCTCATCTCTATATCTCCGATTAAAGGCTCAAGCCAAACATCAGCACTACCAGTCTTCCTCAAAAGGCTATGAGTAACAGGTACTTCAAGTGTGACTTTTCTCATAGCCATACCTCTGTTACTCGAGCCAGTTTCTAAATGCACGACAGAGGAAGAAGGGGCAGTGGAAGGAGGAGTAGTAGAAGAGGTAAAAATTGCAAGAGGTGCGGTTGCCAAAGCAGGAGCAGAAGAAGTAGGTACGGGAGTCAAAATAGAAATAGAAGGAGTAGGCACGGGTGCTGACATTGGTACGGGAACAGAAGCACTTACCATAAACGAAGGAATAAAAGAAGTCAACACGGGATAAAAACACTTACGGCTGGAGATGGTATAAAAGAGATAGGAGAAATGAGAATTGAGGAAGATAAGGGAATTTCATTTAAAATAGGACCGGGCTCTCCACCTTCAAAATCACCAACAGAGAGACAGTGAATAGATTCACTAATGTCTCTTAGTGCATCTTCATCAATCAGAACAGGCTTGGTAGGAGAGACACGAGCAGGAGTATCTTCTATCTCACTCTCCATAATAACACGTCTCCTTGCCCTAGGACTAGATATTAGTGAGGTACCACCCTCTTTCTCATTCTCGGCATCAATTTCCATTGCTTTCCTTTTTGCTATCATAGATTTAGTCTTGTCCAAATCAAGAGAAGCGTTGGCAGTAGTGCGCATAGCTAAAGCCACTTCAGGCACCATCCATCTCATGCCAAACCCTGATAAAAAAAGGAGATGAATTCAATTTTATAAAGAATTGGGTTTACCGTATGTATTTAAAATAAAAATATACATACCATGTGTTTTCACTTTCCAATCATGAAGAGATGAAATAGATTTCCAAGTTCTTTCCTCTCTGGGAGAAACTTTCAAAATTGAATCTACCCAACCACGAAAGTTGGGAATAGGCTCCACATCTCCCATGGTTGCTACAAAAAACCAAAAAGGGATCAGATTAAAGAGAAAATCAAAATCTCTAAAAATAGACACGGAAAAGTAAATAGAAGCTTACGTGCAAAGTTCCACTTCTCGGAGAAGGGAATGTTTGTTTCACCTAACAAATCCACTATGCGAACAGCAACATAACGAAAATACCATCCACGGTCATTGACATCATCAAGGTTTACCAAAACGTTTTTACTCCACGCAGTTAAGGTGAAAAACCCATGACGTATCAGGTTGGGATGGTATAAATGAATAGATGAGCAAAGGTAAAGCCAATTTTGGCTTTTGTAGATAAAAATCTCGAACAAGCCACTTCCCTCTACACAAAAGGACCAACTTGACCTAAGCAGATGTTGAAGAAACGACAGAAATCAAGGATAACTAGGTCTATGGTAGGCTTTAATCCCCAAGTAAAGGGATAGGTATAAACAAAACAGTCTCTGTTTCTAAAAGAAGAAATCCTCTAATTTATAAAAGGAATTGACAAGCGAAGACTCTCTTTCCTGATAGTTGGTATTGATAGTTCAGTTATAAGAGAAGGGTAAGCATCAATTTTTTCTAATCTTTCAACTTGCTTCTGAAGAGACGTTCTATCGCCCCCAAAAGACAAATCATTTGGTACAATATCCTCAACTAAAGGTTCTTGAGAAGGGTCAGAAATCTCTTTACCTTTAGAAGAAGTGATTTTAGATGAAGAACCTTTGACGCTTGGATTCGGAGAAGGAGAAGCAGAACCGGTTGAACCTCCACGTGTGGATCTTAAACTTCAAAGCCTTCCCCATTTGTCTCTATTATGCCTAATCGGAGTAGGTGCACTGGGAAATTGGTCAAAAATTGGAACTTTTTTAGGGTTAGGGTTTAAAGATGTCATTGTTGGATGAATTTTTATAGAGCAAAAGTAAAAGGAATCAAGAAATCACTTGATGATAAAGATAAATGAGGAAGAAGGAATCGAAAGTGTATATGGAAGCAACTGACGAACTAAGAGGTATAATGATGAAAAGACTGTATTAAAGAGAACTGTCACTTCATGAAAAGAAAGGTTGAAGAAGTCTAGAAAGATGGAAAGTAGCATTGAAGAACTAATCAGAAGATGACACGTGTAAGAAGCATTAAAAAAGCAAGACAACTGAGGCGTCAACATTGATTATGACAAAAATACCACTTCCACTTCCCAATTATTTAATTGATAAATAAAAGGAAAGTAGGGTGACTATCTGTATTGGGAAAAAGTTTTTATGACGTGGCATGACACGTGGATCGATCAAAGGGTCAACGGAAAATAATTAAATGAAAGACACGATAAGAAGAATTAGGCACGGGGCGTAATTCAGTTAGGAGTCTCGTACCTGTTTAGAGCGAAGTGGGATGCAATTCTGATGACAAAAGATACAAAAAGTAGTTTAGATACGTATCTCGTATCAATTCAAGACATTTAAGGCCAACAGATTAAAAAGCATTTAAGACATGGATCTGAAGACAAAAAGGAGTCCAAATTCAAGTATTAAAGTACCTGATACGTTAGAAAAATAGTATTTAATAGGAATGATTGTGTAACAGCTTATTTAATGACATTTATTACTCATAATTGTCTCATTAAAGCTTAGGTATAATTCTTTTACCTAGAATCAGCTATAAAAGGAGAAAGTCTCATCATCTATAAGGACACGATTGACTACTGACATCATATTGAAATATAATTTTCTTTGCTATTTATTCTTATTATCGAAAGCCAATTATACTCTTTGGTCTCTTGATTATCAGTAACCCAATTTCTTATCTTATATTCTATGTTTGACCGAATTATCATATTTTGGTTAAACACCAGCGGAGCTCAATTTATAATAAAAAGGGGTTTTAGCCATACATACCTCAATATAGCTTTCCTTAATCTTTACAAAATTCTGGAACTCTTAGCACTTCGATCTATTGTGTAAGAATTACAAATTGAACCGAGAATTAGTAATGAGATTGAAATTCTAGCTTGGTTCGAGCATATCATCAAACACTAAAGGTCCATTGTGATCTTAGGCCCTTTTTGTGAGGAATTTCTATTTATACCCCCAATTGCCTTCTTTATAGTTTACTACCTTCCAATATCCTATACCGTGATATGCATATAAGAATTTCATTCTTATACTCATAAATTACTTCACTAATGACCCCTTATAGCTAAGTATAGAAATCAGAGCTGAGGTGATGAAGTATTACCTCTTGGGATGAAGATTTAGGTGTCTTCACTTGATTATTTTTTGTGTTTTAGCAAGGTTTCAAGGAGTAATTTGATGTGAGACACTTCCCCTCTCTAAGACCCCCCCCCCCTCTCTCTCTTTCTCTAAAAGTATCAGATAATATGCTCAAAATGACCTATAACAACGAATATATCGATATGGGGTCGGGCTTGAGATTAGAAAATTGGATCCCAGAGTCAGGCCTGCGATCACATTTGAGATCGCAAAGTGAAAATGCGGCTCGTAGAATGGAATGCAAAAGTGCTCCCACAATCTGAACATTTTGTCTGGGTTTATGGCAGAAATGCGGTTCGCATACCCATTTTGCGATCGCATAATGCATTGCAGAACTGGCCTTTACAAAATCCTAAGATAATTATGTGATGACTATGCGGTCCGCATATCAGATATGCGATCACATAATGGACCGCATTTTTTACCTCAAATTAGACTAACACATTGACTTACTTTGCAGCGGAAAATGCGGTCTGCATACTACATTTGCAACCGCATAATATCACTTTTCTAAAAAATTTTGATTCTTGATTTTTAAATGCATAGATCAGTACAAAGGGTCCGAACTACGACTCGCAAGCTCACTGCAAAGAATTTTACACATTCCTAACATATATTTATAACTTGGCACTATGAGTTTTTATGTTTTGAGTACAAGTTTTCACGGGGCCTTACATAGTCTACATCTATAATTGTACCTCTGAAGTCCCGTGTGTTTTATTCCTTTACCGGAAGAGGATCAAATAAGAGGAGTAATCAAGTGCTCGAGACTTCATACTTCAAAGCTCAAACACTTGGGGGACTATACAATATACATAGACATATGTATATAGAAGGCAAAGAAGAAGCCTAAATATTTACTCATTGAATGAGTCAAATGGAGAGCAAAAGCCAATGAAAGTCAGAAAGTCACGAGCTAAGGCCAAAGCAAAACCTTATCGTAGTTAGATTAAAGGCAATTTACTAAAATAAGTTATAAATAGAAACCTTGTATGTGGTGAAACAAGTTATAAATAGAAACCTTGTATGTACTAAAATAGGTTATAAATCGAAACCTTGTGTTTTTGATTTTTTTTTGAAATCCGTTGTAAAGAAAACAGTTACAAAAAAGTTGTAGAAGTTATTTAAATACATGTAAAGTATTATTTAAAACTTAGAAAAGTTCAAATACAAAACTTGTCAAAGTTATTTCAAGAAACATGTGTATTCCTATTTCTTTAATCGTATATTAACACCATTAAGAAGTTGAGATGTCTTCTTTATTAAGTGACAAATATAAAAGAGCCCTCATTTATAAAATTCATGATTGATTAAAGTATTCAGGGAGTTTCAAAAAATATTTTGCAAAATAAAAATGCAAGTTATTCAGTAAATCCTTAAATATAAAGGCAAGAATAAACAAAACAGAAGTGCAAATAACAAAGTTCTTAATATTAAAATTTTTTAGAGTAAACTTTGTCATAAACCAAAAGTTGTTTATACAAAACGCTCCATAAAAGTTCTGGGGACTTAACGTTTGCAACAAACCCTTAAAAACAACCAAGGGTCTCAATCACATACCATCCAAAAGAAAAAAAAAAGTCGCACATTATGAATTTGTGACTTAGGAGTTAAAGAAGGAACTAAAGCAGGATCATCAGCAACATCAAGCTCAACTTGACTTGAAAGAATTGGAACACTCATCGCACCCATATAATCTTCTATATTTTCAGAAGTTTCAGCCACGGGAGAAGAAAAGTCTTGGCTTTCCTGAGTCTTTTCGATTATTTCTTTTATGTTTGCCAACTCTGCCTCCAAATTGAAATTACCTTGGCTAACTTCTATGAGGATATCATGGCGTGAATTAAAAAATGTCCAACTCACTTCAATTGCGGTTTTATCACCGAGAATCTCATAATACTTTTTCCACTAAGAAATTTCACTTTTAAGTTTCTCATTATCAACCAAGGAAGAGTCATAAGAAAATTTGAAGAGAAGTACAATGACTCGGCCAATCATTTTTGGAATTTACACCCCAATCCCCCATTAACTGCTTTCCCTAAGTTCATTTCTGCTATTTTGGTTTGTCGGTACGTTCGGTATTAGGATTCAGAGTGTTTTGGGACACTTAGTCCCTAAATGAGAACTTAAGAGTTAAAAAATGGCCTGTATCTGGAACAGTGTAAACACGACCTTCAAATGGAAATCTGATAGTTATGTTAGGTGATTTTGGGGTTGGGAGCATACTCGGAATGTAATTTGGAGGTCCGTAGCTCATTTAGAATTGAAATGCCGAAGTTTGGAATTTCGAGGTTTCCGGTCCAATAGTGAATTTTTGATCTGAGGGTCGGCTTGGAGTTTCGGAAGTTTCTATATCTCCGTCATGTCATTTGGGATGTATGTGCAAAATATCAGGTCATTCGGACAAGGTTTGGTTAGGTTTTTTATCGAAAGCATATTTTGATAGAATTTGAAGTTCTTAGGCTCGAATCCTTTATTTAATTAGATTTTTGGTGTTGTTTGAGGTATTTTGAGGATTGGTACAAGTTCGAATAAGGTATTAGGTGGTATTGGTACTTTTGGTTGGAGTCCCGAGGGTCCCGGGATGATTTCAGATGCTCAACGGGCAAAGTTTGGAGTTAGAAGGAAAATTTGCAGTAAGGCTTCTGGTATTTTTTCTTCTGCAGTTTTGGAGCCACAAAAGCGGAGCCGTATAAGCAGCTACTTCACCACATAAGAAGATTTGGCATCACCTCAAGAGAACCGTAGAAGTGGTCACCTTTTTGCGTAAGCGGAACCACAAATGCGGTTATTGGTCCGCAAAAGCGAATTTGGCCTCTTTAGTTGAACCACAAAAGTGGTTATTCCCACCGTAAACGCGGGACCGCAGAAGCAGTCCCTGGGCTGCAAAAGCGGATAACACAGGTCTGAAAAAGGGAAAATCCGAGGGTTTATTTTAAAGTTAAAAAATCAATTGAGAGCTTGGGAGAAGGCAATTTTGAGTGGATTTTGAATAGAAAATCATTGGGTAACGTTGCTTTGATCCTTTCTAGTTATATCCCATCATTTCCTAACTAAATCAACCAAGAATTCAAATTCAAGGTCTAAAATTGGGAAGAATGGGTGAAACTTCTTAGACTTAATTATGTGAGTTTGAGTGGGCATTTGACCTCCAATTTGGGAGATTTTTATATGGTTAGACTCGTGAGAGTATGAGAGTTCTGAAAATGTGAAAATTATTCGATTCCGAGACGTTCGCTGGAGGGGTGTTTTGGTCACTTTATCTATTTTTGCGCCCTAGCTTTAATTTCAATAGTGGAATCAGTTGTTTACAATATTATTTACGATTTGTAATTAAATTGAATAGATTTGGGCCATTTGGAGTCGGATACTCGTGGCAAGGGCATCGTTCCCTAGTTGATTTTGCACCGGTTTGAGGTAAGTGGCTTGCCTAACCTTGTGTGAGGCACTTCGTCCCTTAGGATGTGATAGTTGATAATTGGATGCCTTGTACGTGAGGTGACGAGTTCGTAGTTGAGCTAATTGTTGAAACCCAAATTTTTACTTAAATACTTGAATTGGATTTTCTTTCATATTTGCTTTATCCTACTTTCTATTATAGTATGTGCTAGTGTAGAAGAGCATGTTTAGTTGGTCAAAGTTGCCTAATTGTTTAAATTGTCTCAACTGTGATTATGTGAAGCATGGTATGCCAGTATTATTTGTTTTCTTGAATTGTTGTACTTCAATTTCTAATTATTTCTTTGATTTTGGTTGCACATTTATATTGGGACTATGGATGTGGGATTCCGGGAGCACCCCCCCCCCCCCATTTGTTTACTTTGGGACTACGGGTTTGATTTCTGGGAGATCCCCCTACACTTATACTTTGGGACTACAAGACGGTATCCCGGGAGATCCCCCTGCACTTTTACTTTGGTACTACTAGATGGTATCCCGGGAGATCCCCCTGCATTTTTATTTTGGGATTATGGGACGGTATCCTAGGAGATCTCTTGCAAGGTGATGATTGGACTACGGGATGGTATCCTAGGAGATCCTTTGATACTGATATGAGAATTGGACTACGTGACGGTATCCCTGGGAAATCCATTGGACAGTTGGGGAAAGGGCTACAGGACAGTATCCTGGGAGACCCTCATTGGTATTCTTGCAATTTAGTTGTACTTACTCAGTGTTTCTGTTTTGTCTTGTAGTATTATATTTTATTGATCTATCTTACCACACTGCTGTGTTCATTAGTTTTCGTCAGACTTCAACATTGTTAATATTTTTGCTACTGTATTATATCTGTCTCAGTAGGGCCCTGACCTTTCCTCATCACTACCCAACCGAGGGTTAGGCTTGGCACTTATTGAGTACCGTGGTGGTGTACTTATTCCTCTTCTGTGCATGTTTTTTATGTGCAGATCGAGGTACCTCTACGCAAGCTCATTATCCGTAGTTGCAGGGAGCATTTCAGAGACTTAAGGTATATCTGCCGCGTTCGCAGACCGAAGAGTCTCCCTCTCACTCTATCCTTTAGTTAGCTAGATGTTATTCTATTTATTCGTTGGTATAGACCTTTCTGGATGAGTAGAGCAGTATTATGTATCATTCTTAGTATGTGTTGCCCGTGGGTTTCTGGGTCTTTGGGATAGTCTCATATTTTTAAAGTGCTAAAGTGTATATGCCAGGTGACAACTATGTACATTATTCCTGTTATTTAGTTTTGATTATAAATTTTGCAAATGTTGTTACTTCTGCAATGTGTTAGGCTTACCTGGTCATGAAGACTAGGTGTCATCATGATGTGTTCACAATTGGTAAACTAGGGTCGTGACAAGTTGGTATCAGAGCTCTAGGTTCATAGGAGTCACGGGACACAGGCCGATTTATTAAAGTCTCACTGATCGGTATGGAGACATCCGTATTTATCTACAAAAGGCTATGTAACTGTTTAGGAAAATCTTCATTTCTTTTGAATTCCTTGTCGTGTGATATTTTGATACCAATTCTAAAGTTTTGTCTTCTATTCTCTCACAGATGGTGAGGACACGTGCTACACGAGAGGACCAGGCACCCTCACCCCCTACTGCCACCGTTAGAGGCCGGGGCTGGAGTGAAGGTCAAAGACGCACCTGAGGTGCAGCCACAACACCCATGCACGCTGCCACTGAGGTACCACTAGCAGATCCAGTTGGAGCACAGGCACCTGGTACACCTACTATAGCTACTACTACTCCAGCACTCCAGGAGACCCTCGCTTAGTTCATGAGCATATACACTACTTTGGCTCATGGGGGGTTGCTTCCCCTCGCTGCAGCCACATCTCAGGCCAGGGAAGGAGCCCAGAGTACCTCAGCCCACACTCCTGAGCAAAGAGTGCCGATGGAGCAGGTTCCAGAGGTTATTTTTGTACCGCCTGCAGCACCAGTACAGCCCGAGGATGGGTGAGTTGTCTCAGAGGACGAGCAGTGTAGGCTAGAGAGGTTCAAGAAATATGATCCCCCAGTGTTCAGTGGCCTAGCTTCAGATGACGCCTTGGGATTCTTGGATGAGTGTCATTGAATTCTTTGTACTATAGGCATAGTGGAGTCTAGTGGGGTTTCTTTCACTACCTTTCAGCTTCGGGGAGCCGCCTATGATTGGTGGCATACTTATGAGTTGGATAGTCCAGTCGAGTCTGCCTTACTAACTTGAACCCAGTTTTTTGACATGTTTATGAGGGAGTTTGTTCCCCAGAGCGTTAGGGATTCATGGCGCGCGGAGTTTGAGCATTTGCACCAGGGTGCTATGACAGTCTATGAGTATGCCATCCGTTATACTTGGTTGGCCAGACATGCATCGGCTTTGGTCGCCAAAGTTTGGGAGAGAGTGCAGAGGTTAATTGAGGGTCTTATTCCGCCCATCCGGTCCAGCATGGCTCGAGAGTTATAGATGGATATTCCTTACCGGCAGGTAGTAAGCATTGCTGGGCGGATTGAGGGTGCTCGCCAGGGAGCGAAGGGAGAGGGAGGCCAAGAGGTCTCGAGTGTCGGGTCACTACTCTGGTGCCCGTACTTCATCAGTGGGTCGTTATCGTAGGGGTTATTCTGGTCGCCCTGTTCATTCAGCCTTGCCAGCAGCCAATAGTACTCCAGCTCCACCAGCACTTCAGGAGCCTTATTATGTGCCCCCAGTTTCTAGCGTAACTCCTGCGCGGGGTACCTCTAGAGGTTAGTCCAGCAAACCTAGCTCCAGTTTGTCACAGCAACCACATCCTCCAAGCTTGCTTCGAGTGTGGCGATACACGTCACGTGGTTAGGGACTGCCCCAAACTTGGCAGGGGTGCCTATTTATAGAGTGCTCGGCCACATCGTGCTTCTTAGAGATCTCCGGCTATGGTTCCAGCTCCCACTACTGCCCCACCAGCCCAGCATACCATAGACGGAGGCCGAGGAGATAAAGGTCGCCCTCGTGAGAGGGGTCAGGCCAGATATTATTGCATTCTTGCTTGCATCGAGGCGGTTGCCTTCGATTCTGTCATCACATGTATTATTCTGGTTTGTCATAGAGAGGCATCGGTTCTATTCGATCCCAGCTCTACTTATTTATATGTTTCCTCTTATTTTGCTTCGCATTTGGGTGTGCCTTGGGATTCTTTGAGTGCCCCTGTTTATGTTTCTACTCCTGTGAGATATTTTCTTGTTGTGGACCACGTGTACCGGTCGTGTTTGGTTACTATTCGTGGTTTTGAGACCAGGGCTGATCTATTATTACTCAGTATGGTTGACTTTGATATTATTTTGGGCATGGACTTGTTGTCGCCCCATCATGCTATTCTTGACTGTCACGCCAAGACCGTGATGCTGGCTATGTCAGGTGTTCCACGTATTGAGTGAAGTGGTACCCTATATCATACTCCCAGCAGGGTTATTTCTTTCCTTAAAGCTCAACGTATGGTTGAGAAGGGGTGTGTTGCTTATTTAGCTTATATGAGAGATGTCAGTGTTGACACCCCTTCTGTTGATTCAGTCCCAGTGGTACATGATTCCCCGATGTGTTTCCGGCTAATCTTCCGGGCATGCCGCCTAATTAAAATATCGATTTTGGCATTGATTTGTTGTCGGGCAGTCAGCCCATTTCCATTCCCCCATATCGCATGGCTCCTCCTGAGTTGAAGGAGTTGAAAGATCAGTTGCAGGAATTATTGGGTAAGGGTTTCATTCGACCCAATGTTTCAGCGTGGAGAGCCGCTGTTTTGTTTGTAAATAAGAAGGATGGTTCTGTGCGTATGTGCATTGATTATCGCCAGTTGAATAAAGTTATAGTGAAGAACCAATATCATTTACCTCTTATTGATGATCTGTTTGATCAACTTCAGGGCACACATGTGTTTTCCAAGATTGATTTGCGCTCAGGTTACCATCAGTTGAAGATTTGGGAGTCAGATATCCCGAAGACTGCCTTCAGGACTTTGTATGGTCATTATTGTTATGTCTTTTGGGCTAACTAATACCCTGGCAGCTTTTATGCATTCCATGCACAACGTATTCTGACCATATCTTGATTCATTCGTGATTTGTCAATACCACACAATAGGCGGGGGGGAGGGGGGGATGGATGATTTATGTGGTACCCAATTTTAACTTAAAGTGTTTATAGAAGGACCTGGTCTTTCTAGGTGTTCCAACTACTACTGTTTGCGGAATAATAAATACAGAAAATAAAGAACACTGAAATTTTTATGTGGAAAACACCTGGCTCAAAAGGTGAAAAAATCACGACCTACTACTCAGTAGGATTTTCCCAAACTTCCACTAAAATCACTAAACCAAAATAGCATTTACAAAACTCTTTCTAAATATAAGAATTAACTCTAATCACGTTGTAGCACTCAACCTCAGCTGTTGCTACAGCTTCAAGTTAGCTATGACTTGAACACTCTAGGTACCTAATACGATTGCTTTTATGAAAGCTAAAAGGTACAATTTTAAAACACCTACGACAATTGACCTAGAATAAAATATAGACACAATGTTCTGGTTCTTCTATCTCGTTCAAGTAGCTTCATAAGTGAACACTCAAATCACATGACAGAATAAGGCGGCCAGAAGCGACGAGCAGTCGCGGTCGAAGCTTGGCTCTAGCCGATAGGCATAAATTGCTTGCAAAATCGCCTTGCTCTTTTGCTCTCAATTTAGTTTAACTTCTGTGTATGTGCAATATCTGTAAAAGAGAACAACACTGTCATTTAATTGGTTAGTAATTAGAGTTTGATTGGGACTCAATTGCTGCTCTTCTATCATAGAAGAGTTCATGATAATCTCAAACTCTGACATTATCTTTATCCTGGATTGTGTTCTCTTCATATAAGGAGACTTTCTCCCCTTATATAATATGCTACCTTTTCGATTAGATCAGGAGATATTGCTGCTTGATCAGTAGACCTTATCTCCTTCACGTGTATCTCACATATATAGATTGATCATGAATGTGTTTCACAAGACGGACCTGGTCCATGACTGAGTTCTTTTGTCAATCTTGAAAACTTCACCTATTCTTGGGCCAACAAATTACTCCTTTTTGATGATGACAAACTCTATGCTTTTTACTGATTTGGAACATGTAGGAATTTAGCTTAACCATCAATACTAACTTTAGAAAATTCACTTATCATCAAGGACATGGTTAATTAGGTTATAAATATCACTTATTTCATAATGTGTAAAGCACATGTCTCTTTCCCCTTTTGACATCATCGAAAAGTTGCATACAAAGTGTGATTTCCAGATATTAATAAGTACGCATAGCTACTGGGCCAACTACAAGTGCAATCATCAGGAATCAAACAAACATATTGAAAATAACAAGGACAGCTTAATCATTGAACAAGAGAAAAATAGTAGTTATCATTGATAGAGATATGTTGCCACCTATAATCCAAAAAAAGAAAGAAAAACATTCAAACCATGAGCAAAAACAAAAAGATATAAAAATCCCTAATGTAGGTCACTAAGGTACTAGTCAAGTTCAGAAGACATGAGCTATGAGTTTTAAGGCTTAGAGGAACTGGAGGGTTAGTTTTGGGTTTGGAGAAGATTCGGGATGTTCTGAAGAATTCCATCATTCTTCTCCTTTTCTTTGGCAAACTCAGATTTGAGACCATCCATCTCAGTTTCAACTTCAACCACATGAGCCTTGAGCCTAGCTATTTTAGAATCCTTGGTTGCATATTCCTGAACAAGTGCCATAACTTTATTGTTGATAGGTGTCTTCTAGGATGAACCAAGTTCATTTGGGATGGCATTGACTGGATAGTCACAAGCAAGAAGAGTATTGATGCCAAAGTGTTCCTTGCTAGAGGCCATTTCCCATTTCTTCATAAGCACATTGAGACTGTCCAAAACTGTGGTTAGAATAAAGCCATATAGAGTAGCATCAGTCTTGGAGCCATTTATGACCCTGTCTAGCAGCTTGATAATGAAGGCACGCCAGTTGATTTGCTTTCCTCTCCCCAGGTACTCCATAAGAACCAGATCCATGTAGTTAGCAGTCTGCCTTTTCTCTTGTCTGGGAAATAAGCACTTGTTGACAAATTCAAACACAACCTTGTGCACATGCGTCATTTCACTTTTCTGCACAGCCCTGGCTTCATTCACATTTTTCGAATCACAAAACCTCTTGGTGATTTCAAGAGCAATAGGGTGGGAGTCTAGGCATGGCCAACTTTTCCTTGTATGGTCATCAAACCCTTCAAAGGGTATGTCCAGGATCTCTCCCAGTTTCTTTACATCAAACTGCACTTGGACTCCTTCCACCAGGCTGCTAACAATGCCTTCCTTGACCACAGTATTTGCCATAAATTCAATCAGCTCATTTCTGGCTAGCCTACCATCCATCTAAAGGACCATATCCTTCCATCCCTGAGCAGCTAAATCATCCACCAATCTCATCATTCCTGGTTCTACCAGGTCCTTCAAAAGTCAAGCCTTTAAAATCTTTCTTCTTCCAAACATGACAAGCTTATCCAAACCTTCTCAGAATCATTTTCTTCTTCTTCTCCACTCCAGTCACCATCATCAAAAAAATTTAATTATTTGTTTTTCACTACATATCTTATTCTCCTGACTAGAGTAGGTTCAACAACCTCAGACACAGAGGAAATCTTCTTAGAGGAAGTCTTGGAATTTTGGTCTTAGGGGTAGGAACCTCTACTGATGTACCCCTTTCTTGATGGACCAGTTTCATCTCCTCTTCATCAACAGCCTCCGAGGATTTTGCAATTCTTTCCATTTCCTTTATCCATTTTCTTTTTCTTACTTGCATCTAAAGCACTTTGTAGCTCTGCTTCACTCTATTTCACCGTGATTCTTGTGGCTCTACCATTTGGCAATGAAGATGCAGTAGGTGTTGGGAATAAACCTTTCTTTTCTTGGAAGGCTTAGGAACATTTGAGGCTTTTGTTGTGGAAATTTTAAGTTTCTTTGGGTCATATCTTGCCCCAACCTTTTTCAGCAGGTCTGCTAGGGTTTCTTCAGCAAATGAAATAGGTTCATCTCTTTCTGTGCTCAGATGAACCAACCCCTTAGCAGCTTTCTTAGAACCACTTCTCTTTGACTTCATGCCACTTTCTTCTACCCCTTTTTGCTCAACCCCACAAAAAACAGGCACTTCTCATTTCCGAACTCCCCTCTCTTCACCACATGCACCCTCTCTCTATTTCTCTTTTTCAAATTTCTTTTCACCTCCACTCATTCATTTCTTAGGCAATTCAACATCCCTAATGGGTCCAATTAGAACAAACCTAGTATCTAGGTTTTCAGTCACAGATGAACCTACCTTAGAAAGAAACTCTTGAGTCTTTTCAGAATCAGAAGACCCATGTCCTTCCCCCTCAATGGCGGATTGATAGAATTCAAAATTAGAACTGGAGTCTGAGTTTTGAGCTTGGCTTTTTTTCACTTAGCTTGCTTTCAACCTTTAATTTAATGCCATCCTCAGAGCCCCAAATGCTACAGTCTTTCGAGCAAGCATTTTCACCCTTCGTAGTCTAGGTTTTGGAGATACACTAGGTGGAGTAGTTGAGGATGAATTTGAGGGAGATGGTGGTGGAGGAGTCCAGGATTGTCTTGTGGGTCAGACATAATCGTAGGTTTCTTAAGAGAATTTGGGAATTAGAGTTTTGGAGAAGAAGGCAAGTGAGGGTGAATACGAATTTTTGATGATATTGAATTATTAGGGTGGCAGGGGAGGTGATGTGTATTTAAAGAGAAATACACATTTAATAAGTAATGGTAACTTTTTAACATTGGTCAATTAGAGGTCTAATCAACCTGAAATTTCTTATCTGGAATGATTAGTTTATCTTTCCTAGATTTTAGGCAAAATTTTGGGTTTTAGAGTTCTAGGCAAACGGAAGCGGTTCAATGCTAACGGATAGAATTTTCTAGGAATTGAAAAATTATATGACTTCTGCTCCTGATTGAAATATTAATCTTTTCTAATTGTGCAGTTTATAGAAAACATACCTTAGCTTTCATATGAACCTATACCGATGAATCGGGTTCTTCATTTAGAACTCTCTTGAACATGCCTCAAATGCCATAATAGAAAATTTGGTAAGGGATCAATGAGTCATATAAAAACATGTCATAGGAGTATAGAAGATGAGTAACAACTAATCTAGATATTTACACAAGTTTATAATTCCTAGCCAAAAATATTTTGTTTCATTGTGCATTCTCAGATGGACCTATTTAGGTGATCTTAATCATCCGTAATTCCAACCTATTCTTCTCAAAGTTTTCTCTAATCAACGTTTTAGTGGATATGTCAGCAATTTATTTATCAGTAGCACAAAATTCTATGGAAATCAATCCTTTCTCATAGTTATCTTTCAAGAAGTGGTGTCTAACATCTATTTACTTAGTCCTCTTATAGGGTTCTTTGTCATACTTATAATACTAGTGTTATCAAAGAATATAGGAATGCAACCAACTTCAATGCCAAAATCTACCAGATGTTGTTTGATCCATAGGAGTTGAGCACAACAAGATGCAATAGCAACATACTCAGCCTCAACAGTGGATAAGGCGGTTGAATTTTGCTTTTTAGTGGCCCATGATGCAAGACATGAACAAAGAAAGTGAGCAATGCCTGAGGTTTTTTCTTATCCACATGAAAACCTGCATAATCAGCATTAGCTTATCCTACTAGATTGAAGTTACTACCTTTGGGATATGAAAGACACAGATCAATGGTACCTTTCAAATATCTTAGTATCCTCTTGACATTAGTCAATGGAGACTCCTTTGGATTAGCCTGAAAGCGAGCATAAAGCCCTATACTAAAAACGATGACAGGTTTGCTGGTAGTAAGATATAAGAGTGAATCAATCATACCCCTATACAACTTCTGATCAACTAATGAACCGAGTACATCAATGTCTAATTTAGTGGTAATTGCAATGGGGGTATCTATTTCCTTTGATTCATCCATTTTAAACTTTTTGATCAGCTCTTTCGCATACTTCTGCCGATGGATCATGGTCCTATTTTGGCTTTGTTTGATCTGTAAGCCTAAGAAAAAGTTAAGCTCATACATAATACTTATTTCAAACTCACTCCCTATTAATATTGCAAAATCCTTGCTTAGTTTATCAGTGATGGCCCCAAATAATATGTCATTAACATATATTTGTACCACAAAGAGATCCTTACCTTTTTCCCTTAAGAATAGGGTATTGTCAATTTTACCTCTTTTGTATTCATACTCAAGCAATAATTTGGACAGTCGTTCATACCATGCTCTAGGAGCCTTCTTGAGTCCGTAGAGAGCCTTTTCCAATTTGTAAACATGCCCAGGACACTCCTTGCTCTCAAATCCTGGACGTTGTTTCACAAACACTTATTCTTTCATGTAGCCATTCAGGAAGGCACTTTTTACATCCATCTGATGAAGAGTAACATGTGTGCTACAAAGGATATGAGGAGTCTCATTACTTCTAGTCTTGCAACTAGAACAAAAGTCTCATCATAATCTATACCATCCTCTTGGTTGTAGCCTTGGACCACCAGTCTTGCCTTGTTCCTTGTAACTATTCCATCTTCATCAAGTTTGTTTCTGAAGACCCATTTCGTGCAAATAACCAATTTGTCCTTGGGTCTTAGAACTAGGTGCCAAACTTGACTTCTCTCGAACTGATTGAGTTTATCTTGCATTGCATTCACCCAATCTCCATCCTGCAAAGCCTCAACAACATTTTTAGGTTCAATAAAAGATAGGAAGGCCACAAAAGCACACATATTTTTTAATTGTGATCCAGTTTTGACTCCAGATGTTGGATCGATGATTATATTCTCAATAGGATGAGAACTTTGATACTTATGAGGTTTCACAGCCAACTGATTTCTGCTAGATGTTTCTCCCATGTTCTGTTGCTGAGGACTAGGGTCATGAACAGGTTCTTTTAGGGAATTAGTTTCAATTCCTCTGTGATTAGTCCCCTCTATCAGGTTGCCCTAGATGGAAGATTCTGTTTCATCACCCGTTTCTTCTTTTGGTGCCACTTTAACTTGTGCTGAGACTTCAGTCAAATCTTTTACCAGTCTAATGGCTTCATCTTCGCGTTCCCATCTCTCATAAAGAATGTTAGTTTCATCAAAAACTAGATGCACACTTTATTATACACACAAAGTTCTTTTATTGAACAATTTATATACTTTGCTATGTAAAGAATATCCCAAGAATGCTCCTTCATCATTCCTGGAATCTAACTGACCTAGGGAGTCTTTTCCATTATTGTGCACAAAGCACTTGCATCCAAATGCCCTAAGATGGAATAGATTTGCTTTTCTCCTTTAAGTAACTCATACGGAGTCTTCTCTACAAGAGGTCTAGTCATGCATCTATTAATAATGTAACATGCAGTGTTTACAACCTCTGCCCAGAAGTTATGGGGCATTTTACTAGAAAGAAGCATAGTTGTAGCCATGTCTACAAGAGTCCTGTTCTTTATTTCATCTACTGCATTTTGTTGAGGAGTCCTAGGGGCAGAAAATTTATGATCTATATGCTCATCACAGAAATCAGCAAACTTAGCATTTTCAAATTCAGTTCCATGATCAAACCTAATGGATGCAAGTTGATTACCTAGTTATTTTTGAGTTTTTCTAATAAAAGAAGTAAACATGTCAAATGTTTCATCTTTACATGTTAAAAATAGTACCCAGGTAAATCTAGAATAATCATCAACAACCACCATCACATATTTCTTTCCACATCTGCTCAAGTTTCTCATTGGACCACAGAGATCCATATGGATCAGTTCCAACATTTTGATTGTGCTTACCATTTTCTTATTTTTGAAGGATGATCTTACTTGCTTACTCCTTGCACAAGAATTACAAACTTTGTCTTCCTTGAACTTGATGTTAGGTAGCCCTTTCACCAAGTCCTTGGAGACTAATTTATTTAGTTAATTTAGACTAGAATGACCAAGTCTTTTGTTCCACAGGAGGAGATCATTATCTAACACACTTAGGCAGGTGAGTTCATTTCCTGAAAGAGTAGACAAATCTAAAATGTAAATATTGTTAACTCTTTTTCCTTGCAAAACAATTTTATCAGTGGTAAGGTTAATCAAAAAGCATTTGGTAGAGGTGAATGATACAAGGTTACCTCTGTCAACAATTGTGACACAATGATCAGGCCGTATTTTAAGTCAACTATCAAGTAGACATTCTCAATGGAGTGTGAGTCTATCTTACCTACCTTTCCAACCCCAATAATCTCACCTTTCTTCTTAATTCCAAAGAAGATATTACCTCCCTTGAAGTCCTCAAGTGAAAGGAACTAGTTCTTACTTCCAGTCATATATTTGGAGAAGCCACTATCCATGTACCATATTTGGCTACTTTCCTTCACTTGGACCTGCAAAAAGAAATCAAGGATTAGTCTTAGGAACCCAACTAATTTGGGTCCCTTTCTATCGGCAAAAGGGTAAATCAAGTTCCTTTTAGCCCACCCAGGTAGCCTATTTTTCTTTTGAACAAAAGTTTTATTCTTTTGACTAGCCTTTTTTTGTATTACATTCTTTTTTGTAATGGCTACTCTTCCCATTGGTGTATGCAGATTTTATTCTCAGGAAGAGTGAGGTACTTGTTTTTAGGGTCCCACTTAGGTGCTTGAGTCCCATATCCAAGTCCTCTTTTATTGCTACTGCGATGTTCTTATGGCCATGAATGTGCATAAGAAGCCTTGTTCCATTTGCAAGTTCTGTCTAGTTCATTTTTTTGCCTCCCCTAGATCTTCTTTAAGACTTTTATCTGCTCATCCTTCATGTACAACTCATCCTTCATTTTTCCTAAGTTTTTTTCTAGAGTGAGTTGAGTGTGATCAGCTCTCTTTTTACATGTTCTTCGTTTCAGTTTTAAGTTCTCAGACCTAAGTTCTAGGACACTAGTGTCAAGTTCAAGAACCTGGTTCTTCAACTTAGCATTTTTACTATCACTCTCATTAGCCCTAGATTCTAGATTTTTGCCTTTGGATTTTAGGATCACACATTCCCTAGACAAATTTTCCTTCTCATTGTTAATTATCTCAGGCTTATCAATGATGTTTAGCAATAGTTTAGACAACCTTTATTTAGATAAGAATTTAATCTTGTCTTTGAGATAAAGGACACTTACCTCTTGTTCATCTTCTTATTCTCCAATGACTATAAGTGCTTTTTCATCTCCAGCTTCATTTTCTAAGTCCTTATCTGATGTTTCTCCCCAAGAAGCAACTATAGCGTTTGTTGATCCTTTGTTCTTTTTGGGTTGAACATGTTCATTTTTCCTATTCCTTCGTTCTACCCTTTTCTTTCTTCCATTCAGTTTCTTATTGAGGATAGTTCTTGATCATGTGATTAGTCTTACCACATTTGTAGCAACCCTCATTGGTCTGTTTCTCAGGAACCCTTGGTTTGTTAAAGGTCGTACCTCTTGGAGAACCCTTTCCTCTCATCAGGTACCATTTGAAATCTCTTGTGATCATGGCCATTTCATCATCCTCTAGATCTGAACCTTCAGCTATTCTAAGAGCTAAACTTCTTTCCTTATTGGCTGGATTCATTTTCATGATTTGCCTTCTCAGTTCATAGGTAGTGAAGTTTCCAATCAGTTCATCCAACTTGAGAGTAGCAATGTTCTTTGATTCCTGAATAACAGTGATTTTGCTTTCTCAAGTCACTGGTAAGACCGTTGTCAAGATTTTCTCAACCTTGTCTTCTTCAAGGATAATTCTCCCAAGATATTTAAGTTCATTTGTTAGTGTTGTGAACCTTGTGTACATCTTCGGGATAGATTCTCCTTCCTTCATACTAAAATTCTCATATTGAGAATAAAGAAGTGTTCCTCTTGATCTCTTTACTTGAGGAGTTCCTTCATGAGCCACTTGTAAAGTGTCCTATATTTCCTTTGCAGTGGTACATCTTTGAATCATGTTGTACTCATCTGGACCCATTCCATACACAAGCCATTTCTTGGACTTGGCATTCTTCTCCCATTTCTTCAAATCTTCAGCAATGCAATCGACCCTTGTCTTTGGCACATCCACTCCTTCAACATTCTTCTTTGTAGTTGCTAGAAAAACATCAGTGATTATGTCCCAGAGTTCATAGTCTTCTGCTACTATGTGATCTCTCATCCTATTCTTCCACCAAGAATAGTACTGACCATTAAAGAATGGAGGCCTAGCAGTGGATTGCCCTTCCCAGTTTCCAAGCGGTGAACTCATTTTTATCTTTTCCTAAGGTGTTAGCTTTTTCAAGGATAACCTGCTCTGATACCAATTGATGTTTTAAGCGTCAATACGCACAAAAGGGGGTTGATTTGTGTGGTACCCAATTTTCACGTAAGTTGTTTATGGAAGGACCTGGTCCTTCTAGGTGTTCCAAGTACTATTGTTTGCAGAATAATAAATACAGAAAATAAAGAACACAGATATTTTTATGTGGAAAACACCTAGCTCAAAAGGTAAAAAATGACGACCTACTACTCAGTAGGATTCTCCCAAACTTCCACTAAAATCACTGAACCAAAATAGCATTTACAAAACTCTTTATAAACCTAAGGATTAACTGTAATCCCGTTGTTGCACACAGCCTCAACAGTTGCGAAAACTTCAAGTTAGCTATAACTTGAACACTCTAGGTACCTAATACAATTGCTTCTATAAAAGCTGAAATGTACAATTTTAAAACACCTACTACAATTGAACTTAGAGTGAAAGCTAGACACAATGTAACTGGTTCTTTATCTCGTTCAAGTAGTTTCATGAGTGCACACTCAAATCACACATAAATTTCTCACAAAATCGCATTGCTCTTTTGCTCTCAATTTAGTTTAACTTCTGCGTATGTGCAATACCTGTAAAAGAGAACAACACTATCATTTAATAGGTTAGTAATTAGAGTTTGATTGGGACTCAAATGCTGCTCTTCTATCATAGAAGAGCTCATGATGATCTCAAATTATAACACTATCTTCATCCTCGATTGTGTTCTCTTCATATAAGGAGACTTTCTCCCCTTATGACATTTTCGATCAGAACATGAGATATTGCTACTTGATCAGTACACCTTATCTCCTTCACGTGCATCTCACATGTATAAATTGATCATGATTGTGCTTCACAAGATGGACCTGGTCCATGACTGTGTTCTTTTGTCAATCTTCAAAACTTCACATGTTCTTAGGCCAACAACAATACACATAGCTACCTAACTTAGCTAATTTAGAACCCTTTCGTCCGGCAATCTTAAACTGCATATCTTGTTAAATACCATCACATAAAACGAGAAGAACGATGCAAGCAATAACAAAGTAAAACTATTCACCCATGATACAATTTAATATGGTCCAAGTATTAGATTACCGTCACTTGATTGATTCTGCCGACTCATGGATGGGTTCCACCATCCAAAGAGGAATTTCGAGTCTTTTCAAAAATTGGGTCATTATGAGTCAATTATCAAACAAACTCTTACTTCATGTGGTCTAAACATGATGTTATTTGGCAAAAATAGTTATTATTGTATTCCTTGTTGAGTATGGTTGTTTATCACTCGTATAATATATATGAATTTTAATAAAAAAATTTAAAGTTGGATGCCTTAACATTAACAGACATAAAGATATTGGGTTTGAAGTAGAGCTCTTCCAAATCTTGTGCAGTTTAAACCCGAAGATTTTGAGTTTGAACTTTGGCTTTCCAAACTTCAGACCTTCGAGTATGAAGTTGGACTTTGGCAGAGCCCAAGTGGACTCTTCCAAACTTGTGCAGTTCACACACCCCCTCAAGATCCGAAAGTTCTAAATTTGAACTTTGACTTTTCAGACATTAGACTTTGAGCATGAAGTTGGTCTTTGCCAGAGCCCAACTTTTAATGCGATGGTTTATAGAAGAATAAGAAGGTAAAGTCTTAAGTTTGCCAACACTAATTAAATTTTATATTGTTTGTTAAAAACTAAACATATTTTAAATTTTAAATAAAGGTGCTACGAGCGGTTATAGAATATCATTTACACATATTGAATATGTGATGTACAAAAAGAAGTGGGTCTTTGATGCATTTTTATGTTGTGGCTATCTTCAATTACTTTACAAACACTTATAATATTGTAAACAACAACTCTAAAAATGACTATCTCATATTATTTTACTAATATTTATCCTTTAAATATATATATGACCATAATGTAATTCAAATAGAGGAATTTACGGGGTGTAGTCCACGACTTCAGGTTTCAGTTAGGTTGTGTATTGATAAAAAATTTGATCATACTGCTGAATCAGCCCTGTCTTAATCGGCTCAGAGCAAATGGTCAACGAACTTAACTCTACCTTATTACAGACAATTCTAAGACAAGCAATGGGGCTACGATCCATCCACAACAAAAGAACGTCTCCTCGACTCAGCTACGACGACTCATGACAAGCTCATGAAGCTTGTAACTATAAATATCAAGGAAGAGCACCTTGAAAGGGGACTTTTTTGTCACATTGTTTGAGATCCACAGAAAAGAATAGATATGCTCCATGAGAAAAGCCATAAAGAACATGATTGTAATTCCCTGAACCTCTTCAAGGAGAGGCAGGTCAAGCCATTATGATTAATACAATCCCAAATGTATCTTTCCTCAATTCTATCTTCTCATGTTTCGATTTTGTCTTCTAATCCAGTGATTAATTATGCTTGGCTATGATTTAATCGTGATTTATTTTTATTGATTTACTAGGAAAGTGTTCGATAACTTTTGGGCCAAATAATTTGGCGTCGTTTATGAGGATTTCCTAGTGAAAATACCTAGTTCTTCCTAGATTGAAGCCAAATAAACTCCAGAAGGAAAATCCAACTTGAATCAGAGTCAAGGACCGCACATTAAGAAAAGAAGAATCCGATGTGTCAGCTAGAGCTAAAATTGTTTGCCCTACCGATCTCGAACGTCCCGAACAAAGAGAGAAGCGATGCAAACCATCTCCGCTCCAGGCAGAATTACGAAGCATTGCTATCCTTCATCCCCCATACCGCATCAGGTTAGAAATCAACGCGGAGGTGTTCCAAACAGGGAATCAAAAATGACCCGGAAGTAACTCGAATGCTACGATCTGGCAACAACCATTGAATGTGCACGACATAAGACCACAGGTCAAAACGAAGTCTTTAGGCTAAGTGCCTTCACTATAGAAGTAGATAGTTCGACCTTATTTGAACTATAAGGCTAAATATGTTCGCCATCAAAATCGATAGTTCGACCTCGTTCGAACTATAAGGCTAAGAGCCTTCGCCATCAAAGTAGATAGTTCGACCTCGTTCGAACTATAAGGCTAAGTGCGTTCGACACCAAAATCGATAGTTCGACCTCGTTCGAACTATAAGGCTAAGAGCCTTCGCCATCAAAATCGATAGTTCGACCTCTTTCGAACTATAAGGCTAAGTGCCTTCACCATCAAAATCGATGGTTCGGCGTTGTTTGAACTATAAGGCTAAGAGCCTTCACTATCAAAGTATATAGTTCGACCTCGTTCGAACTATAAGGCTAAGAGCCTTCACCATCAAAATGTATAGTTCGACCTCGTTCGAACTATAAGGCTAATTGCCTTCGCCATCAAAATCGACAGTTCGACCTCGTTCGAACTATAAGGCTAAGTGCCTTCGCCATCAAAATCGATAGTTCGATCTCGTTCGAACTATAAGGTAAGAGCCTTCGCCATAAAAGTATATAGTTCAACCTCAATCGAACTGGGACTCAGGCTAAGTGACTTTGCCATCAAAGTATGTAGTTTGACCTCAGTCGAACTGGGACTCAGGCTAAGTGCCTTCGTCATCAAAGTATATAGTTTGACCTCAGTAGAAATAGGACTCAGGCTAATTGCCTTCGCCATCAAAGTATATTGTTAGATCTTAGTCGAACTGGGACTCAGGCTAAGTGCCTTCGCCATCAAAATTGATAGTTTGACCTTGTTCGAACTATAAGGCTAAGAGCCTTCGCTATCATAGTATATAGTTTGACCTCAGTCGAACTGGGACTCAGGCTAAGTGCCTTTGCTATCAAAGTATATAGTTCGACCTCAGTCGAACGGGGACTCAGGCTAAGTGCTTTCGCCATCAAAATCAATAGTGTAACCTTGTTCGAACTATCAGGCTAAGTGCCTTTGCCATCAAAGTATATAGTTCGACCTCAGTCGAACTGGGACTCAGGCTAAGTGCCTTCGCCATCAAAGTATATAGTTCTCCCTCAGTCGAACTAGGGCTTAGGCTAAGTGCCTTCGCCATCAAAGTAGATAGTTCGACCTTGTTCGAAATATCAAGCTAAGTTCCTTCGCCATCAAAATCGATAGTTCGTCCTCGCTCGAACTATAAGGCTAAGAGCCTTCTCTATCAAAGTATATAGTTCGACCTCGATCGAATTGGGGCTTAGGCTAAGTGCCTTCACCATCGAAGTAGATAGTTCGACCTCATTCAACCCGTAGGGCTAAGTGCCTTCGCCATCAGGGATCGATGTGTTCGACCTCATTCAAACTATGAGGCTAAGTGCCTATGACATTATAAAGTCAATACGATCAACGCCAATCGAACTCGGGACAGGCTTCCGCTTCGAGTATATTCAAGAAAAGGAACAACACAAAACAAGTAGCGAAAAAGAGATTTTATTATCCACGAAAGTTAAGAATGCGGGTCATCCCCGCTTACACCCGGCCATGACTGGTCAACACAAGAAAAATGGAGAAAATGGAAAACAATAGGAAACCAACAATGCCAACCAGTGAATAGAACAAAGAAAAACAAAGAACAGTTCTTTTTTCTTCTTTCACTCGGCGCCACCATCGCCGCTACCATCACCATCTCTGTAAGGATCCTCACCATTATCACCTGCATCTTCACTACCTCAAGCGTCGCCACGCTATTACCACAGTCGGCATGAGCCTCACGAGCCCTCTGGCGCGCCACCTCAAAGGCCATTTCAGTCATGCTGCTAGCTTCCCACAAATCCTTTAAATTTCGCGCTGAGCTTTGGCATAGACCCAAAGCTCATGAGTCTGGTTGGGAACAGCAGTGCGTGATGGCCCAGGTTGGTCCTTCAGCCGCTGGTTCTCCTCCTCTAGGGCTGCAATCTGCTCCATCAAAACTTGGGCCTCCTAATTAAGGGAATTAATTTGCTCATCAATCCTCCCCTTCCTAAGAACCGCAGTGGTCTTCTCCGATGCTCGCTGAGACTCATGTACGCGGATCGCCTCTTCCAGCGTCGTTGCCTTCATGGAAGCATCTTTCTCCATAGGCCTTAAACCAGAGACCTTGCGCTCCAACGCAGCCAGTTTACAACCTCATTCGACAGTCATCACCTCTGCTCTGGCCCAGCTTTGCTCCATCTCCAACTGCATCTCCCTCAACTTGCACCGCAATGCTCGCAATCCGCAGCCACCCTCTTTCTAACCTCAAGCTCCTCATCCTTTAAGCAGATCTGTCCTTCGAGCTCGCTTTTATTGCTAAATGCCTGCACTAGCTCTCGGTCTCGCTTCTCTAACTCTTCACCCAAAGCCTTGTTACCAGGATGAGTCATCAAACACCCGTGAAATTCACGGAACCTGTTGCAATAGCGGTGATACATTCCCAGCATTTGCAGATAGATCCTCAAACGGATGTTATCCTTGTGAATCTCTCCACTGCCACCAAGTAAGTCAGCAAAAACAAAAAAGCGGTTAAACTAAAGCTCGTGCTAATACAGGAGAGAAGTTAGCTAAAGTCAAGGTAACGTATCCATAGGCCCATCACAGCCACTTCGTTCATCACCTCAACATCTGAAACACTCCTCAGAGATGCGTTTTTAGCCTCCGAATACAATTACTCAAATTGCGACACCAAGCTGCTTCCTTGGGTCAGCAGGTTCGATTCTGAAGAAATCTCAATATAACGGGCCGACCCCTCTGCGCGTACCACAAAGTGGGTAATGCCCTCCTCAAAAATGCAGACATCATCAGGTTCTAAATCAGACTCAGACTCGTACTTGTCCTCCACCATATTCTTTCCTCTCTCCCCGCCAATGGTATAGAGAAACTCGAAGTGGGTGACGAAGGTGTGTTCGAGGTTATGACGACTGCCTCTAAGGATCGACCCTCTACCTCAACAGCGGGAACTTCCGACCGGGTCACCTAAACAACAACATTCTCCTAGCTTGAACCAGTTGGGGCAACTCCGACCAATTGCTCCCCCTCAATGACAGATGCCACGACAACACCTCCCTCTGACTTCGCCGGGGGAGAATCAAAATTGATCACCGTCGGAGGAGCTATCGTGAATGCTACCCTTTGTCTCTTCGACGACTCTTCCTCTTCCCCAATCGACGGCAAGTCAGTTCGAAGACAGACGGTCCCAGATGGCTCCTCGTCTTGAGATGTTGCCTGGGTCGAAGAGGCTTAACCGATGATTTCACGGATGCCGCCCTCGATAAACGATGAGTTGTAGGTGCAGCAAGCAACCATAGCCTGACGGTGGAAGGCTAGCTATGGAGCTTTGACTCATCAAACTATCCCCGGTCACGACAAACAAATATTTCGTAAGAGTGGAACAAGGGCGCAAGGGGAATAAAGTCATTGTCTCACCTGCCAGGGGTCTACGTCCATATTTCTCCCAAAATGACGACCACATGCGAACCCCCAAGTATGGGGAAGCACAACCTTGACCTATTCTCAAATCCCCTCTAAAGGAGGCGGAGGCAGCTTCTCGACTGCAAAGTATTGGGGCAAATCAATAATTACAAACCTAAGATGAAAGGAATATTAAACCAGAACATTTCACTAGTAAAAGGAGAGGACTTACGTGCAAAGTTCCACACTTCCGAGAACCCGGTCGGGTCGACCACAAGATGTTAGTTTTGAATGTAGAAAAAATTATCGAAGAAACGATGGTTGGTCCGGTCGTCCATGTGATAACCCGGCCCGTCATCATGTGAGTTATCACCTCGTTATCCCCGTTAAATGCTTGTTAATGTTTCAATATGCATGTTTGGCGAGTTTGAGTCAATTCGGGTTGAGTTTAGTTGGAAATGAGACAAAAAGTCTCTTAGAAGAAGGAATAGTTGGGAAAAGTCAACTGGATGTTGACTTGTGAGTTAGAGAGCTCAGAATCGAATTCTAATGACTCGGTCAGCTCCGGGAGGTCATTTATGAGCTAGAAAAGCGATCGGAAGTGAATTTGGAGGCCCGGTGTAGTTTTAGGCTCGAATTGGCTAAGGTTGAATTTTGGCAAAATCAGAACGGTAGGTGAGATTTTGATCCGAGAATCGGAATGGCATTCCGACAGTTGCAGTAGCTCTGTTAGGTGATTTTGGATATGTCTGCAAATTTTTAGGTCATTCGGACATCGTTTGGTCGTGTTTTTGATCGAATGTGAATTTTTGAAGTTAAAAGTAAATTTAAGCTTGATTTTGTTGAAAACGGACGATTTTGATGTTAACGATAGAGTTTTGATGATTGGAACAAGTTCGAATAAGGTTATAGGGCGTGTTGGTTCTTTTGGTTGAGGTCCCGGGGCCTCGGGTGAGTTTCGGGGTGATTTCGGACCATTTCTAGGCCATTTTTAACTGGTGGTTTATGTCTGTAACAGTGTTCTACGCGATCGCGGACAATGGGACGCGATCGCGGTGAGTAAAATGCGCGACAAATATTAATGAATCGCGATCGCGTGAAATGCTCCGCAATCGTGAAGAAGGAAAATTTCTGTGCATTGATCCTACTTTGGAAGCTCATATCTTTTTATCTACAAGTAATTTTAAGGTGATTCAAAAACTAATGTTGTAGAACATCGTGTCTAGTTTTCAAAAGATAAAGTAATCTTGATTTGGACATCTGTGTAAAATGTTATGGACGTTACACTATAGGGTGTCCGAGAAGGATCTCTAATACACATGTATAAATTGGGAAGATTATATCTCGAAATGCATGTGGATTCAGGAAATGAGAATCAAATAAGAGTTATAGCCCTATGTGTCTAGTTTCCAGAACATCAAACCGTTCATCATTCGGTGTTGTGTGAAAAATGTTATGACCATTATACTGAAGCCTGTCCGGAGGAACCGCAATTTATTCACCGCGATCGTGAAGCCTTTCCCGCGATCGCGAAGGGTAAATTTTGGGCCAAATTTTGTTCTCCGCGATCGCGATGAGTAATATGCCTGGGTAGAATGTTTTTAAAACATTCAAGTCGCGAAATCAACCCATTTTTCCACCATTTTTGGTCATTCTTGAGAGCTTTTGGACGGGAATTGAAGGGATTTCGACGGGGAATTGTTGGAGGTAAGTTTTATGAGTTAAATACATGATTTTATTAAAGAATCTTCCATTAATTCTCTGAATTTGGGTAAGAAATCAAGAACATTAGGGCTTTGAGCAAAAATCTTAAAATGGGGATTTGAAGGACCATTTGTGGTCCGAATTGGGAGTTCTTGGTAGGTACGGACTCGTGGAGAGACGAGGATTCCAAAAATGTGAGTTTCATAATTTTTCGAGAAGCGTACCAAAAGTCGAATTTTGACAACTTTGTGGGTTTTGATGCAATTTGAGTTATTTCGAATGGGTTGCGTGAATTTGACATATATTGATGTATTATCATTGATTTTGAGCAGATTTAGCATCCGAGGAGATTGATTTGCGAGGCAAGCGCAAGGCGGACTAAGGCTTCTACCGGTTCGAGGTGAGTGGTGATAGTAAATAATGTACCGAGGGTTTGAAACCCCGTACTAGCACTTCACAGTGCTATGTTGAGGTGAGACACGCATCTTGTGACAGGCGTGGTGACATTTTGATTGGGGAGTTGGACTTGGTCCTTCCCGGCTAATAGCGTATTGTGTATTATGACTGTGAATGAGCTTATAACTGTGTAGTTGGGCTGGTAGCCATGTTTGGGGCTTTGTGCCGATCTGTAGAAGTATTAGGGAAACCTGTAGAGCTAGGTGACCCTCATATCATGCTGGATACATACGCTCGGCCATAGTATATCATGTTGGATACATACACTCAGCCATAGTATATCATGCTGGATACATACACTCAGCCGTAGTTATAGCTGTATAACATATCATGAGTCAGCACTAGATGTGTACTTCGAGAGAGACTACCTAGGGTGGGATTCCTTGTTCTAGCTGAGGGGGCTTGAGAGGCCAAGTCTATACTGGCTGAGGCAGGGTCGAGGACCCACTGTGAGATATTATATTGAGCCTGAAAGGCCAAGTCTATATTGACTATGATGGGGTCGAGGACCCACTATGAGATGTTATATGGGGCCTGAGAGGCCAAGTCTATACTGACTGAGACAGGGTCGAGGACCTACTATGATATATTATATATATATCTCTATATTGGATCGGACTGCACGCCGCAATAATATATATATCTGGATCGGACTGCATGCCATAGTGATATACATGTGGAATGGACTATTGGATCGGGCTGCATGCCGCAGCAGTATATATATTGGATCGGACTGCACGCCGCAGTAATATACATGTAATATACATGTGGGACGGACTGCACGCCGCAGTATTATTGCGCTTGGGCTATAGGAGCCCCTTCGGAGTCTGAGTCTGCACACATTCTCAATGAGCGCTGGTGTATATTATGAAATCGGGTTGCGCGCCGCAACAGTATATATATATACATATATATATTGGATCGGACTGCACGCCGCAGTAATACATGTGTGGATCGGGCTGCACGCCGCAACATCATAGCGCTTGGGCCTAGAGAGCCCCTCCGAAGTCTGTATACACACCCAGTGAGCGCCGTCGACGTTAAATGGAACGGGCTGCGCACCGCAGCGGTATATATATTGGAGCGGGCTGCACGCCGCAACATTATACTTATGCATATCCATATACATACTTAAATACTTATAAATTATAGACATATGTATATATTTACATACATTGAGTTGGCTGTACACCGTAGCGGTACGAGTGAGGATTTGGTAAGTGTGGGACCTTGTTGGGATAGATGTGGACTGGAGATGAGAGTATTCATCGTAGTGATGACTTACCTGTGAGGTTGCCTTATAACTGTTTAGTGATAGTACTGGAGTTTTTATTTTCAGTTATTGTTTATTATTGTTACTCACCTGAGTTGAAATATACTCACCCCACTCCCATGCACTTTTTGTGCAGATATACAGGTTTAGGAGGGCAGTTGAGCTATCACAACTACTTTATTATCCCCATTTTGTGGAGACTTCGAGGTAGCTGCCGATGTCCGCTGTACCTGACCTCTTCCTTTTTATCATTATGTTGCCTTCATTCTGCTTAGACTTGATTGTGTAGTAGATATCATTTGTAGAGGCTCAAACTTGCACACACGATTTGGTTGGGACTGCCGATTAATCAGTATTAAATTATAATTGGCTGGTTTAAATGGATAAGATGGTCGGGTTTGCCTAGCAATGTGTTGGGCGCCATCACGACCGGGGTTTGGGTCGTGACAGTCCATCTTGACCACCAACCCCCTCGACCCACGGGGGCTCGCATGGATCATGGTGCCGCGAATCTTCTGAGGAGCAAAGAGGCTAAGCATGTGCCTCATAGTGACCTCCCTACCGGCCAGCTCCACGTACTTGATGAACATAAGAAATAACTTGTATAGATAATGGGGAAAGTTGAGCAGGGCACACCTCGTAGTAGCGACAGAAGTCGACCACCAACATAGGGAGTGGGAACGTGTATCCCACAAGGAAGGGATAGGCATAGAATGAACAGAATCCACGGCGATCAATCTGGACCCTCTCCTCCGTCTTCGCATGCACGATCTCGACGTAACTAGGAATACCCCATCGTTCCCTCAAGTCTGCTATCCCAACTTCCCCTATTAGAGGAGCGATATTCACCTGTTCAGCGCCACCCACTACACCGAATTCTGTCACTGCCTTCCCCGGACGTGACATAATTTCCTCAACTAAAGGAACTTCTTCGCTTTCAATCAGCTCCAAGTCTTCAGTTGCCTGAGCGAGATCCTCGATCACCGGAGAATTGACAGGAGGATTGTTACGAGAAGAAGTTCCTGCCATTTTTGACTCAAAAGCAAAAGAAAGAAAAACTTTTTGGTAGAAGCAAGAAAATCGCAAATTATAGCGATCAAGAGAGCAGAGAAAAATGCAATTTAGCAGAAAGGACGATATCCCAGGATTTCTCTCAACAATAAGCGATGAATGAGTGAAAAGCAAATGACGGATCCTTTCTCTTTATAAGAAACAAAGTCTCCAATCATGAAATCCAATAGCCATCATTAATACATGACTGGGCACGAAGTTCGATTTCCCAAAAACGCGCGCCATTATGATTGTCTGCACGAAGCGGCGCTTCACTTGCCAACCGACGTTTTTATTTCGGAATCATCGTAATGATACACGAGCACCAAAAAGGCGCCGCCTTACAGTTCCAGAATTCCCAACGCCATTAATGAACTAAAAGTGAGCTTAACTCCTCCTAGTTACATCACACACAATCCGTTCGTCGAGGTCAGCAACGTACAACCCCGACGAATGGAGGGACTAACTGTATTGGTAAACAATCTGATCATACGGCCACAACTGAACTAACCCCGTCCCAATCGGCTCAGAGAAAATGGTCAACAAACTTAACTCTACCTGGTTACAACCGATTCTAATACAAGCAATGGGGCTACGGTCCCTCCACAACAAAATAACATCTCCTCGACTCAGCTACGACGACTGATGACAAGCTCATGAAGCTTGTAACTATAAATATCAAGGAAGAGAACCTTGAAAGGGGACTTTTTTTGGGACATTGTTCGAGATCCACATAAAAGAATAGATATGCTCCATGAGAAAACCCATAAAGAACATGATTGTAATTCCCCAAATCTCTTCAAAGAGAGGCAGGTCAAGCTATTACGATTAATACAATCCCAAATGTATCTTTCCTCAATTCTATCTTCTCATGTTTCGATCTTGTCTTTTAATCCAGTGATTAATTATACTTAGCTATGATTTACCCTTGATTTATTTTAATTAATTTATTCGGAAAGTGTTCGATAACTTTTGGGCCAAACAGATTGGATTAGAACGAAGGAAAACTGACGACATAAAGATAGAAAATTTACTAACCATCTTCCTCCTATCAAATAAAGAAGTAGCAGATAAATGATGATGGAAAAAATGAGCATAAGTTTAGAAAAGTATTTATTTCCTAACCATGTCAGGTGAGTTACAAAAGGAAGCCGTTAGTTTTAGCTTCTGTTTGTGTCCTTCCGTTAAGTGGACTAAATCTGCTCAAAGTTTACAACTTTGAAGAAAGATATGTGCGCACATCTATATTTAAGGAATAAAACTGAACTTAGCCTAAACATAAAGGATAATTTTGGTTAAAAACTCATACTTTTGGGTAGTCTGCTTCGGCACAAATAAAGCCACATGTTCTGCTTCGTGCCCTCATATAATATTGACACGTAAGTCTCTATCAGTCTCTCTGTAACGAACTTCAAATATGCATAGCAGTAGCATCAGTACAAAATAATTAAAAAACCACAGAATTCTCAATTCAACACACAGCTCTTCGCAATTCATTCGAAAGGTGAACGGATCATGTCACGTTTAATCCAAGCTCGATTTTGTCTCTCCAGATTCTCGTAAGCCATTTTAGCCCTAATTTTACATTTCATCTGTTTGAATTGTTCGAATGTGAAGCTTATTTCGTGCAGGATTACACAATTAAGAAGCTGAAATTCGCGTCTGTTTTGTTTTAATTGTTTTGTTAATTTTTTGTTGTGTATTGTTGATTGTTTCTGTGTTTTGTGAAAATGTGGATTTTGTTTTGTGCTATTATTAATTAATGTGTTTGAGCGTATGGGGAATGGTGATATAATACTTTTTATGTTGCATTTTGTATTTTGTATTTTTTTTTTTTGAATTAGAATAATTTGGAGGTGAGTCTTTGTTTGGGCTAACTTCTGTTTTGCCTTGTTCATCAAGGAAAGATCATAGTACTCCCTCTATTCCAACTTATGTGATGCACTTACATTTTTAGTTTGTCAAAAAATGTTAACTTTCTATATTTAGAAATAAGTTAACTTTAAATTTCTCATAAATGATTTATGGCCCCATAAATGTATGACTTATTTTAGACCCAGGCATACAACATCACATGGAGGGAGGGAGTATTGGTTTTAACGGGTTGATAATTTCTTGCAAAATCACATTATTAGTATTTCTGCTACAGAGAGAAAAATCGGGAATGTTTAACAGTAGGCTGTAGTACATCATAAGGACTTATGAATTTTCAAATATAATGTATCTAGTGACTGATCCAAGTTTAATTGAGTTAAGGAGCGGTTTGCCTGGAAACAGGTTTTAAATCTTAAATTATAAGGGCAAAGACGAAGACGGATTAGTGATAAGAAAAAATCAAGCAAATTGGATAAACCATTCTATCGCCTGATTATTTAGTAGATTCCATATAGAGTCTCTTATTAGTGCTTAAATGCACTAGTTTTGGAAGTTAAAAGAAAAAGAAAATTCAATCATGCATTGTATGCGTAGCTGGAGAGATATTTTTGCCGCAAGATACCACAATACTATTCATCTCAAAGAAAAGATACCACAGTACTACTTACAATAAAAGATACCACAACATTAAAGGTGTAGTCGAAATATGACACGTGTTATTGAGTTTTCAAGTTATTTCCTAATAAATAAGCCTAAAACATCGCAAACAGTTTATTTCTATTGCATATGACTAGCATGATCATGGGATTTTCAATCATGAAAGGAATAGGGTGATAGAATTCTAAGGTATCTCTATACCTCCATATTAGTCCTTGAGCTCCCTTTTAGATTCTTGATATTATTTTTGTTTAGATACCTGTGAATTACCTATACACCTCTAGGATTGTTCATTTGGTGAATTGACTTCTTTTCTCATTTTGTGCTTTACTGCGTAACTCTGCTGGGAAACCGTTAATTCTTTTGTTTTAAAATTGAGGTATAGTTCCAGTCATTCGGAGACATGTTCTAGTTTGGCTGATTTACAACTTTTTAAACAGGAGTGTTGCATCATCCAGAAATGTTCGGCTTTTGTCAACTGAATCCAATAAAACAGATGAGCCCTTTAAAGTTGAGGAAGCAACTGAGTCCAATAAAAGAGACGACTCCTTTAAAGTTGAGGAAGCAGAAACAGTAAATATGCCTCCACCCCCAACGGAGAAGGTGTTAACTGTTTAAAGTTTTAGCGGGACTATATCTCTGTCATATGTTGCTGCTTGCGCTCACTCATTTAAAGTGACTCTTTAAACTTTCACTTCAGCTACTCGTGCTCGGTGGAAATGGATTTGTCGGCTCACATATCTGCAAGGAAGCTCTGGACCGTGGTCTTACAGTTGCTAGTCTTAGCAGGTATTTTGCTTCAATTTCACTATAAGTTAGTTATATATATATCTTCTGTACTGGAGCATGAGTATTTCTTTAGGATCTTTCTTGTTGTGCACTTCTAGGTTTTGCAGGAGTCGGTCCTTTTCTGGTTAGCTCCAGTTGTGAGTATAAATCGAAACTGTAATTTGAGTATGAATAGGAAGTGTAGTTTGAGAAACTATTAATGAGCTTGAATTTTATATTGAGTTCTCCATGGGCTCTTAGTATTCTCCTTGAGGTAGTTACTGAACTCACATGACGTGTATGCTCCCACGTTGTCCGTACGGAGACATTTGATTTTCCTTCCAATATCGATCTCCACAGTATGTTGTAACTCTTTAAACTTCTCAAATACTTCAGACTTCTCCTTTAAGAAGTAAATCTCGCATGTACCTTGCGAAGTCATCGGTGAATGTTACCATGTATTGGTAACCAGCGAAGGAAGGCTGCTTGACCGGACGTGTTAGAGGGGACATTCCCCATCATAGAGAAAGTAGGACAAGTTGCCTAAAAACTTCAGCTTCTTTCCAAGCTAAAGATCGAAGGAAGGCTGCTTGACCGGACGAAACACGTCCGAGTGTACTAGCTCTAATGGCTCTATGGCTTGATACTTTGATTCTTGAGAGGGTAGTTGATGTGCCTTCCCATATTGGCATCCAGTGCATACAGTGTTTCCTCTAATCTCAAATTAGGGAAGTTAATTTTGACTGTTGCATCATGATTTTCAGTTTGCTGTAACTCACGTGGCCAAGGCGTACATGCCATAGATCAGTTGTCTCGTTACTCTTAAGCCTTGTTCACATAAGTTGTTTCGGGAAGTTAATTTTGACTGTTGCATCATGATTTTCAGTTTGCTGTAACTCACGTGGCCAAAGCGTACATGCCATAGATCAGCTGTCTCATTACTCTTAAGCCTTGTTCACATAAGTTGTTTCGGCTGACATGACATAGATCGACTCTAATCTTCTTTCTCCATGATTGTCAAGCTTGTAATGTTCAAGCTTCCTTATACTTTAATGTCATTCGACCCAAAACCACATAATTACCGGTAGATGTTAGTTGTGACACAGACAATATGTCAATATTGTCAAAGCTCATTTAAGGTGCGCTTAAGCTCTAAAGCTCAAAAAGCTTAAGGTGGGCTCTTCGCCTCACATAAGCTGTGCTTTAGTGTAGGCAGGCCACTATGGCGTGCGCCTCAAAGCCCATGAGTTCTATCTTGAATTGAGTGGTACTAAACAACAAATATTATCAGCAAATAAGTGTATGAGTTGCTGAAAAAAAACATTAGGAGTCAGTTTGCTTCTTTCTTCTTGAAGTACATATGTAAATTTTTTTGTTCCTTAGTTGCGCTTTTTTTTGCAAAAGCCCGCACATTAGTTGCGCTTTGCGCTTAATGCCCCAATCGACCTGGAGTGCTTTTAGAGATTTTCGCTTTTTTCTTCATACTTGAAGCACGGTAGACATTCTGAAGTTGCACTCGTCTACAGTTGTGACAAGGCACAACACAGTCTTGCACTCTTGCTAATATGGGTTATTGGCCTTCTTGAATTAATTATAGTCATCACTACTCTACCGCCTTTATATTCGCTCATGTTGATGAGCTTCTTCTCATCATCAGCCATGTGATTGGAGCATCCCGAATTAACAATCCAATCATGTTCATAGTACTAATTTCTCACTTATAGTTGCAAATGCCAACTCGTTTTCTTGTTCAGCGGAGTGAGAGATGAAATGCTCTTCCTTTCCAATGTTTTTGTTTTCTTCAACTGCATAAGAGGTCTCGAAATCCTAATCTTCTTCTTCATCCGGCTTGTTTTTGGTAGATGTGGCTTTGTTACCTTCAACCCCACACTGTGGGAAGACATACCTTCAGCTTTCTTGTACTAGTAACCTCTGGCGTAGTTTCCTTTCTTTCCACAATTGTAGCATTTATCCCGTTGTCGATTGTTGAAACCTTGGTGTGCCTGCTTGTTGGATTGATGTCTTCTTTGATCTTGCTTCTTCTGATCTCCCTCTGGTTTTAAGCTTCTCTCCTCATCCTTTTTTTTTGGTAACTCTTGCTCGTTATCGTTTCTGGTGCCTTGAGTTTTGTAGTTTTTCCTTTTGTTGAAGAGCGCCTTCTCTTCGTGTTTTATTGAAATGCCTGTTAGTGGCTTCTCCAAGTCTTATTCATTTGCCAGCAGATTTTCCGGCTCAGATAAAGTTGGTTCTGTGGTCCACCCATGTGTGGCTGTAACTGTGCCTTTATACTTTGACCTCAGACCATGGGCATTATTCTCCTCATCCTCGTCTCTGTGATAGCATTATCGGGATCTAGTATTGATATTTCATCACATAAAGGTTATAGATTTAACCTTTGAGAAGTATTAACTGACCGGCATGTTCTGCTGCGAGATTGACAAAAGCTCATTTTCAAGCCTTCAATCGTGCATCATTCGCCTTTGTAATCGTCGCCAGTGTGTCCCAAAAGAATCTTTGGGTGTCTTGTCATTCTTAATCTGCTGCAAGATCTCTTCGACTGCACCAGTGAGAGCATACATAGCTTTTCTCTTTCTAGCTATAACGTTCCATTTTCTTGCTTCATTTGTTAGTGGTGCAGGGTCTACAACAATATCCCCTAATTCATGAAAGATAAAGTAATATTTGCACTTTTGCTCCATGATCCACAGTTGCTTGCCTTGATCTTCTCAACACTTTTGAGGGTGCTCACGGAATCTGCCATTGATTAGTGCCTCTTGACTTGATAGTCTTTGACAATAGCTTGTCGGATCTCCCTCGAGTTTCTATCTCCTTGATCCACCAATACCAATTGTTGAAGATTGTTGAACACAATTGGTTGCTCACATCTTGAATTTTTTTTAGGGCAGAGTAAGGATCAGCTTCGGTCTTGCAATTCTTTATACTAATTTTTTTTTTCACTCACACTCGCAGCTCTCTTTGTTGCTCTCTCTTATTTCTTGATCTCACACTTCTCACTTCTTGCTTGTTTGCTTGAGGACACATACTAGAACGCACCACCTCTATTTATAGGTAATGATGGAAGGATCTAGTGGAGGTAATATTCTAGAATCGTACCTTCCACTATCTTCTAAAGTTGCACTTTCTAGACCATTTCTAGACTTCTTTGACTATTCTAGATTCTTAAATATTAATTAAGTTGGTGATGAATTATTAACATTATTTTTTCCCGTCCTAGCAAAGGATGCTTTTTTGACACTCTTTCATATGCTTTTTCTCTAGATAAATGAATCTTATGTCTAGATCCTTCTTCCTCTATTTATAAATGATCTTCAATTTTTGCAAAGAATATAGCATCAGATCTAGCAAGCGTAAATCCAAGTTGGTTTCTTTGTAAATCTAAGCACTATCATTATTTACCACGATTTTAGTGTATAACTCATAATTTTGATGCGATGAAGTTGGCTCGACTTAGGATATCTCATTTGTTTTTAATATTTTGCAATCAAGGTAGTCCTGCCCCACTCGTTTGGCAAACTTCCACTCCGTTGTATTTCTTCAGATAACTTGGTATGCCGACACCACTCCCAACCTGTCTAGACACTTAAAAATCCTAGATGGTTGATTCATCAAATTTCAAGGTTTTTTTAACATACAGAAATGTTCACATGTACATAAAGACTCTTTACGCATCAACTTGAATTCTGTCTCGTGATGAAGTCTTTGTTTCTCTATCGGAAAGAAAACTAAAGAGGAATCATTATCTTGCAAACTAGACGCAATTTGTTTATAATGACTTAGGGGAAGAGAATTTGTCTACCATTCTTCTCAATGTAAGGCACCATGTTCTAAGTTGCTCCGATACAACAGTTTAGGTGCCGCACCCGTGTCGGTGTGACACTAGTATAGGTGCGGTTATGGGTCCGTACCGGATCTGGTTGAACATGGTACTTTGTGAATTTGGGACGAGATACAATTTGATTCCTGAAATCAGGACCAAACTAGGATAATTTGAAGAAAAATAACATATCTTATTTAGGAAATCAATCCTTTGCTCATCTACAACTTGAGAATAATATAGAAATCCACACGTCGAACAATTCTGGGTATTTTGACCACGACGGATGAAAAAAGTGAAGACGAGATACAATTTGATTCCCCCAAAACTAGGGTAAATTTGAAGAAAATAGCATATCTTATTTAGGAAATAAATCCTTTATTTATCTACAAGTTGAGAATAAAAAAAAAATCCACACTTTACACATCTATCTGTACGTATTCCACAAAATTTTTCATAGTTTAGAGATATTCTTATATATATATATATAGCCGGATCCCCACACCCGTATCCATACTAGGATACCCGAATTTTAGAATTTACATCTCGAAGGAGTCGACCTCTAGATTCCCATCCGTGTTGGACACTAGCACTCGTGTTCGAGCAACTTGGACCATGTTTATAGGTTCTTTTTTTCTTGTCCTCTTTGTTTCCCTATGTCATTGCAAAACCATGCGTGACACGAAGTTTCTTTCTAAGTTCATGCTTATACCTCCTATATCTAATATAAATGCGACTTAAAATAGTTGTTGGACTTGGTCAAAGATTGTGGGCAGTCTAAGAGTGTCCGATTGGCTTCTGAGGCCCCTCTAAGTTATGATCCTTCTCTAGTTGGGATTTTTTTTAGGTTGCCAGTCTTGTTCGTTGTTGCTCAAATAATTTTTTTGACCTTTTTGTAGAACAGGAAGGTCGTCCATACAAGAGTCTTGGGCTAACAATGTTATTTGGCATCAAGGTTGGCTATTCTCATTGTGCAAATTACTTTTAGCTCTTCTTTTGTATGGTGCTGGTGGGCTTCTAAGCATTTTCTTCTGCTGACAGGAAACTTACTTTCAACTGATTCATGGAAGGATGCACTCAAGGGAGTTACATCTGTTGTATGTACCGCCTCTATCCCTGATTTTACCATAATACTATCTGGAATCATTGACAAGAGTGGTTGCTCTGATGGTAAGCAACCCCCACTTCCAACTGAGAGGTTGTGAGTTCGAGTCTCCCCAAGAGCAAGGTGGGTAGTTCTTGGAGGGAAGGATGCCGGGGGTCTATTTGGAAACAGCCTCTCTACCTTAGGGTAGGGGTAAGGTCTGCGTACACACTACCCTCCCCAGACCCCACTAAGTGGGATTATACTGGGTTGTTGTTGTTGTTGTTGTTGTTGTACTATCTGGAATCATTACTGGAGTTCAAGCACATTGAGGCAGAAATGTTGCTACCTATCTTTTGTTGGTTCTGTCTCTCTTTCTTTTTGGGTGATTATGGAAGTGGACAATTTGAAAGTTTCAGTGGTTTCTGGCTAGATTTTCCTCCATATCTTAGTCATAACCCGTCAAAGAAGGTTGTTGGCTGCCATGGCCCATGTTTTAAGGCTATTTCCTTCTCTTTAAACAAAATTGGTAGCATCTTCTAATTTTTCACATGATGCGTTGTTAATCATTTTTATGGAGAAGATGCTAATCTGTGGTAACTTCTGAACAACGTTTCTTGGTGAAATATGCTAAAATGTTTGTTTTTAAACTGGAAAATTTAATAGAGTTTATGCTAAAAACCATAAAACTCTGGACAAATCTACTGAGAACAAAAATGTGATCCTTCTAAACCAAATTAGGCTGTGAAATTTAGGTCAGAATCAGCTTCCTCTGTGTTAACATGTGATATGAGCAAGGATAGTGGCTCCAGTTCTCTGATTTTCAACTTCTTGTAACTTCCATGTTATCCATCATCATTTGACTTCACTCATTATGTTTAATAACTCTCCACTTGTATCCTTAGATGCTTTGCATTTAATCGACTTGAACCTGACCTCCCGAGCTCATATTAGCATGCATCTTGATCTGTGGTACAGCTAACGTGATAGAGAGATCTTATACCTTATTCAAAAAAAATTCTTGGATCCTTTGTTTTCTGCAAAGTGAATTTGGTTTTGATCTGCATAATTGCATTAGTGTCTTTTCTCCTTTTTTTTGAGAAGGTAATACTTTGCATATGAAGACTTCACTGAAAATGTGAAGTCACCCATAATTACAGTGTTGAGTGTCCATACAAAACTACACACAAAAAAGGACACTATTCCTCCTAGTTCTTCTTACAATGAACCTAGGGCATCTAAGATGGATTCATGATCCTCCAAAAGTTTTCCTTTACACCAAAAATAAAACAGAGCTACACATTTCATCTTTATCTTTTGGATGCTGTTGCACTTTCCTTCAAAGCATCTTTGGTTTCTCTCTTCCCATACTGACCACCAAATACAAGGTGGGACAATTCTCATCTCTTTATCTCTCGAAAGAAATCCCTCTTTATTCCAGCTAGTTAGAATATCAAGGATTCTTCCCGGCATTGTGCATGGGATTCCCCTTAGACTAATGAAGATCCTATCCTCCCTGCACTCTTTTTATAATAAACTAGCTTAGTTTATACCGGACTTCTGAGTGAAGCTTAAAAGTGCGGTTTCAACATAGGTACTCATTAACGCATATATTTCCATTGGTTGTTGCAACCTCCACTTCCAACCAAGAGGTTGTGAGTTCGAGTCTCCCCAAGAGCAAGGTGAGAAGTTCTTGGAGGGAAGGATGCCGGGGTCTATTTGGAAACAACCTCTCTACCCAAAGGTAGGGGTATGGTCTGCGTACACACTACCCTCCCCACTACCCTCCCCAGATCCCACTAAGTGGGATTATACTGGGTTGTTGTTGTTGCTGGTGTTCTCCTCTAACTGAAACTTCTCCGTAGATATGTGCGAACAGTCCATTTTACCACATTATGAAGGTACTTCACTATATTCAGAAACAGTTAAATTTACCTGTACTAGTGCATTATTTTTTCTTTTCATCCGCAACTTCAATTAAATAGACTTTTTGATAAACCATGTTTACCCTTTTCTTGTATTCTGAGATATTTGTCTACACCTTTTTCGTTAAGGTTACTGTTTGCTTCAGTCTAATTCTCATGAAGTTTTGCTGCTATCCTATCCCGCCTGATTCTCATGAAGTTCTCTTTCTGAACAGCCACTATGTTCACACCTGATTCTTTTGGTATTTATATGAGGAGTTAAGAGCACTGGTTTTTTTCTCTCTTATGCGACGTCGAACTATGTTTGCAGATTTCATGCGTTGGCGGGTTTGGCTCTAACTCATACATGTATAAAATCAATGGGACAGCTAATATAAATGCCATCAGAGCTGCTTCAGAAGAAGGTATTAGCCAGCTATAAAAGTCTACTTAAACTGTTAAGCACCATTCTGTAATGGTATGAGATTTAGCTTATTTCTTTTTTTTTTTAACCATGAAAATTGCGATCTTTCAATGCAATAAGAGGAGCATAGCTATGAAATGGAGATAACTTTACCTGAATGTTAGAATATGTAATGTTGTGAAGTCTTTTATTAAATGCTATGGATGGAATCCTTCCGATTTCGACCAACTAAAGCACCTTGTACAGTGTTAATATAATTTTTTTTTATTTCCTTCTGGCCTTAAATTTGAAGTCTTTGAGCTGCAAATTGGGAATTCACATTGGTCATAAAACTACCTTTTATTATTTCTACAGTTGATTGCTTTGTTTCGACCTGAATTTTTAATATTTATTGTTTCGACCTGTTGGGAATTCACATTGGTCATAAAACCACCTGGATTTTTAATATTAAACAGCCTCATAACGTAAGGGTAAGGTCTGGATATATATTACCCTCCCCAGACCCCATTTGTGGGATTGCACTGGATTTGTTGTTGTTGGTGCCTCTAGGGAGGCAAAAGTTGGTTAATTACCAGTAAGGACCTGAATCTGATGTTGGTAGCATGTGTAAACAATGTTAAACAGCTGGGAAAGGTCTTTGTTACCTTTTGAGGGGCATATTACTCTAAGCAAGCTTGTCTTCTCTGTTTTTACAGATCCCAAAGGGAGTTGGGAGTTTGATTGATATTGTATGTACACCATTCTTATTAATAGGTAGAGCTGAGGTATTGTGGGTTTTTTTTTTTTTGGGGGGGGGGGGGTGGTGCTCTTGCTGGCTGGACGTTGTGAGCCTATCTAAGTAGAGGAAAGTTTGGTCTATGTAATCTAGCATCTTAAACATTTCCTTATTAGGAAATAGTTTTCGGGATATTCAAATGAGAACCTAATCCTCTTTGGCGTGGTGATTAATAACTACTACCCCGTTTCAACACCAGCCAAAAATATTAAGGGAAAGAGGTCAAAATTACCCCTGAACTATTGTTAATTGGTTATTTGTGACCCCTGTTATACTATTCGGCCATTCTTGCCCCTACCGTTAAAGAACTTTGAATAAACACCCCTAAACCTAACGTCTGTACACTGTGCCAGTTGACCACAACTCAGCTGCCATGTCAGCTGCCACGTCAAAAGTCTTCCCAAAGCAGAGCATCCTCTCTCTCTTCACACTCGCCCCTTCTCTCTCTATCCTTCAAATTTTCTCCTCTCAATTCACAACCCAAGTATTTGATTCTCTGCAACAACACACTATGTTTTCATAATGCCAGTAGAAATGGAAGGAATAACAAAACCTCCACAAATTTATGATATGTTTCACAAATTCGCTCATGTTGTCCATACCAAAACTTTCGAACTCTTTGCCGATGAAACCGACGACGAAAATACCTCCAATTCCACTAATGCCTTCACTCTGTTCAACTCCGCCGAGATTTATCCCTAATCAAGAAGTCGTCATAAAACCTGATTTCTGCAAATTTCCAGAAAATGAAAATACCCATTTTACTAAATCCCTAATATCTTTACTTTTTGCTACAATTTCGTCTTTTGAAGCTTTTTATCTTCAGTTGCAAACAGCTCACGTGCCGTTCGACGAAAAGGCGATCGAATCAGCGGATAAAGTTTTGGTATCAGTTCTTCAGAAATTAACTGAAATGAACAATTTGTATAAAGATTTTAGGAAAAACCCAAGTTGTAAATTTGATGATCTTGTAGGGACATAATTGGAATTTCAGGTTCAAGAGAATCATAGCAAGCTCAGAGTTTTGGAGACTATGGTAAATAAGTTAATGTCTTTTATGGTTCTAAAGATGATGAAGTTTTGATTTTGAGGAAAAAATTGGAAAAATTGGAACTTTTTAATTCCAATTTGTCAAATAATTAGGGGTTAAAAATAAAAATAAAAATTTGGAGAATACCAGTGTGGAGGTATTGTGTACAGTTACTAGGAGGTATTGTGTACAGTTACTGTTTGTGATTCAATTAAGTTAGTTAAAAATTTTTGTAAGTTATTGATGGAGCTGATGAAAAGAGCAGGTTGGGATTTGGAGATAGCAGCTAATTCTGTGTATTCTGATGTTAAATATGCTGAAAAAGGACACTTTAAATATGCATTTAGTTCATATATTTGTTTGGGCTTGTTTAAGGGCTTTGATCTTGATGATTTTGGTTTGTGTGATGAAGAAATGTTGTGTAATGGGGATGGTTTAATGTATGGTGAAAATGATTATTTGAAACAATTACTTGAGCATGTTTGATGTAATCCGATGGAGAGAGAGGATGCTTTGCTTTGGGAAGGGATAATTTTAATGTGTCAGCTGCCACAGCCACAGTGTACAGATGTTAGGTTTAGGGGTGTTTATTCAAAGTTCTTTAACGGTAGGGGCAGGAATGGCCGAAAAGTATAACGGGGGTCACTAGTAACCAATTAACAATAGTACGGGGCAATTTTGACCTTTTTCCCAAACATTAATGGTGGATACATTGGTGAACAATATATTTTTATAGGCATAGTTGATCGGAAGCAAAAGGGCTTAGATGAAAAATTGGTGCATCTGTCAGATCAATGATTATCAATTTGTAAAAGTATTGCATGTTGAAGAGCATGATCATTTATTTCATGAGTTCATCTTCTGGTTAGTGTCCGTAAGAGTAGATAACAGTGACCAAACTTACCTTCTGGTGGTCCCTTTAATTTGGACATACCTTTCTAGCTTTCAGCTTTTGAGCCGTAAATATGCCTCTCTCATTTCTGCCGAAGGGAACTGAAAATTTCACTAGTTCCATTTCTTTCTAAGTTCGACTGTAGAGAAGTGAATAGTCTCATAATTAATTTGGCTCCCGTGTACCATGATTTTATTCCAATGCTCAAGTTGGAACTGATACTACTCACCATAGTCTTCAACTGAATCTTCTCCTTGTGGCTCGTTTCTTTGCATTGTCACATAGGAAATGCGCTTTTGCCTTTTTTGTTGAAAGGTTAAGCTTCGGTCAATACTGAGACACACATTATTTGATTGCGGTGGACTAAATTTGAGTGGCTGTGATTGCTAGGAATCCTAAGAATTTGCCTCTTTTGTTGATAGTTTTAAGTCTTCGGTCAATCTTGACACATTTGTTTGATTAGGGTAGCCTAAGTATCAATGTTTTGTGACCATTAGAAAGCCTAGCAATTTGTTGAGTCCTAATTGATGTATCTTGCACAGGGAAAAGTTGCAAGAGTCACTGCGATCTGTTTCTACTCCCTGACCCTGTTCTACCTTTTTTGTAGTAGACATACTGCAAAAATATATAGCTTCTTCATCCCAATTTATATGACACTCTTCCCATCCCGGGAGGTAGGAGATTGTTCGATACTATTCCATTAATAATATTATTTTATACAACTTTGATAGCTGTTTATATTCAAATCTTTTCACTATTTTTTAAAGTCAAAACTAGTTTTTAGTTATTACTTATATTTTTTTTTACATATAACTAATTTTATATATAGGTCTAATTAACATCATAAGCTTTGGGTTCAGTCAGACACCGTCATAATATAAATGGGACAAGAGGAGCACGACTTAGTTTTGGAACTTTTATATTGCTCGCTCCATCTTCAAATATGAGTGGTCGTTAGACATTGTCCAAACAAGAGTTTATGAAAACATAATTGTTGGTTGTCGTATGTTGTTGGTCAGAGTATGTTCCTAGTATATTTAAGGTAGATTTAGTTCTTGCTTTGCATGGGACATACATGATAAGTAGTTGATTGTTTCTCGAGCAAGATTAGAAGCTTTTCTTTACTTCATGGATTTATTCTGTTAGAGCCTAAGTCATCTGCTTCATTGTGCTCTTCCTCCTATCCATAACCTTCTTTTTCCCGTACCTCTTATGCTAGACCTCTATTCTCTTTTAGAGGGTCATAAAATAAATACCTATGCCTGTGAACAGTAAGTTGTTTTCATCTTCAGTGTGCCAACAACAATAATAACACCAACTACGCCTCAGTCCCAAACAATTCTGGGTCAGCTATATGAATCCTTACTAACGATGTTACTCAACTTGAACTCATCTCAGGCTAATATATACAAAATAAAAAGTACTAGAAGTTCCTTTTTCTGCTGATGGTTAAATCTCTGAATTAAACAACTCACAGAAAATCATAGTACGTAAACTAAAAGTGCTAACATGGTTAAAACATATTCTCAATATATCTAGCACTCTATAACCTATATGCACATTCAAACCGGAAATCAGATATTTGCATCAACTTTGGATAAACAAATAAAAGCTTCTTTTGCTGAAAGAGGACCACGCTGTTGTATTGGTAGACCGAATGTGTTGTCCATGCTGGAGTGCTCCATGTAATGTTGTTATAATATGCTTTACCTCTATGTGCAGGAGTTAAAAGATTTGTTTACATCTCTGCTGCGGACTTTGGTGTTGCAAATTACGTGTTACAAGGTTATTATGAGGGGAAGGTATTAGCTCAATACTTTTGATTGATGTAGACAAATCACTAATTAAGAATGTGTAAAAGATGTCAACTTCTAAGTAAAAGACATTTTGTGGTATGTTATTCTTGTTGATTCAAACTTTTTGTTCTTTTGGTGGCCAAAGAAATTTTTTGCTTGGCATGAGCCAAGAGCTACTGAGGGTCCTGAATATCAACTCAATTAACTTGTTTTCTTTTGAATAGCTTCTAGGTTTTAGTGAATAATCTGGAATTCTTCAATTGTTAGGCCTCTTTTTAAATTAGATGACATGGTTGTAGGAGGGTGTAAGATAAATTTCCTTTCTAAAACACAGTATATTGTATTATTTTCTAGTCAAAAGCTTTTTAACCATGTCAGAACTGTATTTCTTGGTGGTCTGTGAGCTCACAATATTCAGCTGCAATGGGAGGGTTGAGTACATAATGGAGTTTATCTAGGAAGTGTTATGGGGATGCGGTATGAGTGTCTCATATGAAGTTCAAGTAATCATAGGTATATTCGATTTTATCAGGTTTTATGTATGATAAAAGTGAGCACATAAAGTGTTCGTTATCCGTTTTTTTAAACCAGATACTTAATTAACTAACAAAATAATTACATGGGTGGCACCACTTTGGAGCTGTCCAGTTGGACAGTATTGTTTGAGACATTATTAGTTATATTATAGACTAGAGTTTTTCTAACAAAAGTAGTTCATTATCCTTGCCTTAGCCTTCAACCAGGTTTCTAAGAATTTCCTGATAAATAGCCTCTCTGAGGTTTACGTAGAAATCAAGTGACATCTGATAGTTGTTAGATGACAGAAACAAGTGTTTTGATTTCTAACAATATATCCTCTAAGGAAGTGGTTGGGCTTTAGATGGGTTCAAGCATTTCTGTGTTTATGTGTTGATATGATGTACTTTGATGATAGAGTTATCCTTACATTTGGAGAACTAGTCATTTACTACCAATGAGCAAGGTAAAGGAGGACTCTTCATTCAAGTCTCTATGCAAATAAGGTAGGTGAATATTCTATAATTAGATAAGAATATTCTGAAGTATTCTAAAAAATATTACAGTATATATAATATTTTTGTGTTCAATGAACACGTATTATTCTTTCTTGATAAGTCAACGAAGATGTGTTATTCTGGACACATTATCTTAATATTCAACTTACTCCCTCAATTGAAGTGGAAAAATCATTTTTGAATTAGCTTACATTGAAAAATGTCGCTGGGGTAATATATGTTAATAAAATAATGGTCAGAAAGATGCATTTCACTACTCACTACTAAAATAGCATCGGAAGGAGAGAGTTGTTCCGCTGATCAGTAGGAGGAATGAGCGGTACCGTTCGCTGAAAGAAAAGTGTTACAGTGCTAATCACAAGATAGAGAAGGGCATCTGTTGTTTGGAGGGAAGTACAACAGGGAAGTGGAGAGACGTGGCCGCTGGATAGAGGACGGGCATTGTCTTTGAAGAGAAAAGAAGAGTGGTGACTATCGCTAGAGAGGGGTAAGATGAGGAATGTTGTTCATTGGCAATAGGAGAGGCATCGGTCATCAAAGATAGAAGTGTGCCGGTCACTATAAAGAAGTGGTGCTGACCATGAAAAAGGCGACAAAAGCAAGAACATTTGCAGTGCGGGAGGCCTAAGGTTGTCACATATAAGCAGAAGTTACTTGAGAATCTATCTAGATCGTGGGGATTCTGCTACCACGTGGCTTTGATTATTGGCATCACAATTGCGGTTCCTTTGTTAGGAATATTAGGCTACATATAATATGATAAGTAATTATTTCCCATACTAGTAAAGTGACCAAATGTTCTATAATAATACAGATACATCTTAATGTATTTTCTTTTTTTTTTTTGATAAGGTAAATGTATTAATCAAAAGGGAGAAAACTCCAGTATACAAGAAGTATACCAAAAACTAGAGAATTTACATCAAACACGACGCCTGATCTTCTATACAAATAGGGGCTATATGAGTGCACCAAAAAGCGATCAAAGATAAAAGACTTCTTAAGATGTGAAAAAGGAGACTCAATCCCCTCAAAAGCTCTCTTATTTCTCTCCCTCCAAACTATCCACATGAGAGTTAACGGGGCGAACTTCCACACCTTTTGCTTTCTTCTTCTACGGAAACCGGCCCAGCTATATAGCATTTCCTTTACCGTGCTTGGCATCACCCATTGAACACCAAAAAGATTCAGGACGCCCTCCACATCTTAAGTTATTTTATATAATAGTTTTAAGACCTCTGTTCTATTCTAGTTTGTCCCACGAAGAATATCATATTTCTTCATCTACCCTAGGGGTTAAGTCAATCAGTAAAGGCTGAGGGACTTGTGTCTTAGGTCACAGGTTCGAGGCCCACGCTAAGCGAACTAACAGAGTATTTAATTCCCCCCCCCCCCCCCCCGGCCCCCCGATACATAGTACTGGAGCGATTCAAACAATTAGGTTCATATTCTATCCTTTCTACAATGCCTATAGATGAAGTGCGTCGTTTCAGAACAATTCTTTGCTGCAATCGCTTCGAGCCACCCCCTCGGTGGAGAAGGGTAGAGGGGTGAGTCCATCATCCCATAGTTTCGATGGCTGCATTGGCCCAAAGGGTCGCGGATTTCTCAGTCATAAAAGAAAATGTCATACTTCCTTATTTAGAAACAATTTAACTTTGAACTTTCTATTTTTTCCGTATAAGATGATATATAGCTAATAGCCACATAAATGCCTATGACTGGTTTTAGACCACAAGCATACAATGGTGGAGCTTACGGTTAATGTAGGCTGGATGAGGTGATAAAATTTATAGAACTTCTGAAAGTGACCTATTTGTTCTTCTGTCTCATGTCTGTATTATGTTATGCAGCGAGCTGCTGAAACGGAGCTTCTAACAAGATATCCCTATGGAGGTAAGCTATTTTGGTTTTCATTGGTTACCTAACCACTTTTTGGTGCACACATGTCATTTTAACTGTGCAACTGATCGAAGTAATATGGAAGCAAAATTGCTCTTTGTTTCATGTTAGGCCGATGCAATTACTTTTTGCAGAAGTTTGATAATTTATCTTCAGATAATTGTCAATAGATCATAAAAATTGGCAATTTTATCTACCTATCCGATCTTCACTTGCTTCGGCCAACCCTTTCTGATAGGGGAATGAACAGCAGGGCAATGCTTGTTTAGGGGTTTCCCTTTCCATTCATTTAGTTCATTTCATGGTATGTTTTCATGAGCACATTACACCATCCCATTAGAGGTGGCTTGTGCAACATGCATCGGACCTATTGAGGAAGGGTCAGAGGAGTGATGTGGGGTGTGTTTAGATGGATGTTAGTCAATTTGCTGAATTGGTGACCCGTTAACAAGTGGCACAAAATTGCTTGCTTAAATTTGTGGATTATCCACGTTTAGTGCTTAGTATGGCCTGACTCGGCAAAAAGGGGAGAAAATGCGAATGTTATTAGACTATAGAAGAACACTCCTTATTATAAATGGAAACATCATGTAATGTTGGGCTTGATGCGTTTCACCTTTATTATATTGCACAAGGTTATAAATTTTTCTGCTTGTAATTGTATCTCTGTTTTTATGATTTAAGATTTATTCACACCCATCTGTCAATACTTTTTTTTCCCAGGAATAATTCTGAGGCCTGGATTTATCTATGGAACACGTCGTGTCGGGAGCATGAAATTGCCTCTCGGTGTAGTTGGTTCTCCTCTAGAGATGGTGTGTACCCTTTGCTTATTCTTTACTTCTTTTCATGTACAACTACTGCACATACAGCTTCTTCATCCTGGAAGATGAACAAAAGTTGGACGATCCACCTTCCGTTACATTTTTTCTTTTATAATATACGTCGAAGAAATATTACTTTTATTGTTTCATCTAGCAGTCGTCCCTTAATGGAATGCCTTAGGTTATTGAATAGAACATGTGCTATATTATCCGAAGATCAAACCCCGTTCTCCCATCTGCACAAAGTTAATTGAAATAAAACAATAATTAGCTTGGAAAGTGAACGAAGAGTCTCTTTCCTTGCCTCGTGTCAGATCCATACAATGAATGGTCGTGCTATATGACTCTTTCATCCATGCATTTTTTGTAATATCTGTGCATTTTGGTAGTTTCTGTAGTATGTTTATATATTGTTTTTTAAAGTTTCTATCAATCACATTTTCAGATTCTGCAACATGCAAAACCATTGAGTCAAATACCTCTTGTTGGGCCACTGTTTACTCCTCCTGTGAACGTCACTGCGGTAGCTAAAGTTGCCGTAAGAGCGGCAACAGACCCCGTATTCCCTCCTGGTGTGATTGATGTTTATGGAATCTTACGCTACAGTCAACAGAGATCTGTATAAGGTGAAAATAACGATACCTACGGGGAAATTTCTTTTTATTCTCATAGACCCAATAAACTCCAATTCTCAAACTTATCATGATGGTAAAGTGTGCTTGTTGCGAGATAGTATGGTGCCATTCAATAAATGATGGTTTTGGAATTGACAGTATCATCTGCTTGTAGTTAAATAGCCTGCATATGGCAGATATGATGGTTTTGGAATTGACAGTATCATCTGCTTGTAGTTAAATAGCCTGCATATGGCAGATACCAGATGCTTATCCTCTCCCTCCTTGAGTGTGGCTGCTGTTCAATTGTTTTTTCTAAAGAGTCGGAAAATGGATGCATTTAAGTATGAGGATCAGTTTCTTTTTCTTTTTCTTTTTCCTTCTCGTTTTAGTTTCAGGCAGAGCAGCTTATTTTGGCACTTCGTACGATGAAAGAAAAACCAGAGCAGCTTGGTTCAGTTCATCAATTTGTTCTGGTGGAGAAGGCTAGTTGAATCCATGCTGAGTGCTTTAAATATGAATAAATGACAATTCCCTATCTGATGATTAAGCAGATATATGAACAGAAGAGCAGCAAACTGCAGTTCCGGCAAACAATTGCTTTTACCGAAATGTTGTAGTTTTCCCAGTAACCTGGTTTGTATTGGTAGATGAATATATTGTATTTAGCCTATTTTTCTTGACCAAATGTTTGGCGTGGAAGTAACCGAGTTCATTGTCATCGACAGCGTGCATGTTGTTTGTTTATTTGCAGGCGATTAGGAATGCCAGAGTAGTTCATGAGTTTATTACCATTCTCCTACTCTGAACTTTGAACTGAGGCGTGATTGATTAGTATGCGTAATTGTCTGAGTTTTACCATGTGACGAATGCTTTGGTTCACAGTGTCTTCTGCGGGAGTTCTGAAGCTGCTTCAGGAAACAGTGAAACAAAAAAGTTATTTAATGTGTGTCTAAAAGTTAGAGGAAGTTTAATTTTATTTACTTCATTAGATTCTCAATAAAAAGTCATTATATATCCTAATTCTGCTAGTTGCACTTTCTTTTACCACGATCACGTTAAGGTTATGTTATTTCTAAACCCATCTTTGAACTTATCGTACTCTCGCACACGTTGGGAGTATGTTATTTATAATAGAGTTTTTTACGAGAAGATTTCGTAACTAGGCAATGTGAAAACAAAATTGCAGATTTTAAGTATTAAAATGATATTTCAATTGTAGCCATGAAAAAATTACCATCTTAGCAAATTCTGCCAGAAATGAACCCTCATGCCTAAAATCTCGCCATGACAATATTTTTATTTTCAGCCCCTATATCAACATGATTTATTCATTCCAAAAAATTCCTAAATATATTAAAATTAATTAATGCTAATTATATTTATTTCATTAACTTATTCTTCTCTTTTCACAAACATTATTTCTTCCTTTGAGATAATCATTAAAAGTTAGAAGAAAAAAAAGCATAAAGGACTAGCTTTGTAGTAGCATAAATAATACAATTGTAAAACAAATCCGCGAAATATACCTATTATTATACATAGTACATACTATTAAATTTGTTATAAGTATGTATTTTCAAACCTACCAGAAAACAACATTGTTGCGTTAATTATACAAACAATATAATTGTTATATACACATCATATAACATTTCATCGTAAAACTAATCGGCAAAATATACCTATTATATACATAGTGTATACTATTAAATGCTAAATATGTATATAAGTATGTGTTTTCAAACCTACCAGAAAAAAATATTATTTTGTTAAATATTCAATCTATATAATTGTTATATACACATCATGTAACATGTTATTGTAAACTAATTCACAAAATATACCTATTAAATAGCACATAGTATATAATATTAAATATATGATATACGATGTATAATATACATCTAAACGATATATACATATACATATATATATTTCATCAAACAATATATATGGCATATTGATTGAATAAATTTATTAAAGCTATATCCTTGAGAAATAAAATAAAAGTATGCAGTATAAAATTAAATATTGCAAAAAATAAAAGAAGTTCCCACGGTTGCTTTTTTTCAGTATCCTTAAGATATTTGGGCGAGTACTTATTTATGGAAGTGAAAAAGATTATGAAATGTGAATTGGTTTTGAATTGTGTATGAGAAAAAGGACTTTTTCTTAGAGAACCTTATTGGGATCAAAATTCAAAGAAAATGACATGTTTAGAACTTTAGATTATTGATGAGAGAGAATGATGTAATAAATTAATGTGGTTTAATAATCCTTTGAATTGTGTCTTCCGTTAAGAAATTAAATACTATGTAAGGAATCTTTAAAAATGCTTCAACGGTAAATAAATGTGCTATTTTTAAAATAAAGTAAAAGTAATGTTATTTATGCAAAAATTCTTTATAAAGGGACTAACAGTTTTAAAATCTCGTTTTTTACATGCTTGATCCTTTTTAACTATTATTTATAAAATAGCACCATTTATTGTTTATTGCTTAAAGAGCACTTTTTATTTATTTATTAATGGCACATTATAAAAATTAAGCTCAATATTTAATAAGTTAACTCACTAATTTATTACGGGAAGTATTTTTTTTTGTCCATCTTCATTTTTCCTTTACAACATTCATCTTCTTCGTTCCATATTTTGAAAAGCTGCGGTATATTTCAATGCCACCTAAATCAAGATGTATTGATTTATGCATATTTTATACTTTGTATATTAGGTATAACCTTTAATTCAAAATATAGTTATGTATATAATTTTGTATATTCATTTGTGAAGTGCTATCTTATTTTAAGAGGTATTTTTAATGTATACTGTATTTTATATGTCAAGTGTTATTATATATATACTGCGAGGAGCCAATCCTAGTACGAGAGGACTAGGTTGAGCTAACCTATGGTGTATCGGTTGTTATGCCAATAGCAGCGCTGGGCAGCTAAGTTGGTATGGAAGAACTGCTACGCCGCGGGAAATCCTTCTCTATACAAGTTCTCGGACGAGGTTTTTGAACAGACCTTTGATAGGCGAGAGGTGTAAACACCGTGGAGTGTGAAGCAAATTCGTACTAAACGAAACGACTTTCACTTTCCATAACAAAAATGAAAGAAAGTCAACATATTCCTGAAATTGCGGTCAATCTCGCTACCTCTTTAGTTGTCCCCCTACTTGCTCATTCGCAATTACTACCACAAGAAAGTCGTCTCTATCTTTAAAGGGGCTTATGCACTCCACGACTTTCTTATGTTATGGGGTCTCGAAGATTGAATTTAGCTGCCAACCCTAGTCAGCAAGTTGAAAAACTTTCTCAAGAACATGGAGAGCAGGGACTCTTTAACTTGGCAAAATATAGATAAAGAAATAAAAAAATGGGGGGGGGGGGGGAAGGGGGTCTATGCTGAATTTTTTTCTTAGATAGAGTCGTGGTATATATATATATATATATACATACATATTGTGAGCACGTGATTTTTGCCTAACATGAATTACTCCTACAAAATCAAAACAAAAATTGTCTATTTTTATGGTGTGCATTTTTGTGAATTTTTGTGTTATTTTTTTTTTTTTTGTATTTTTTGTTTGCATTTGTATATACGTGATTATATTTGTTTAAATTAACATAAAAAAATAAACAAAATACATTGCATGTGTATATAAAATTCATGTTTACAATTTAGAGCAATTAAGTTTGTTTACGAAAATGAAAAAAAAAATAATAACAAATGTGTATGTTTGCATTTTAATGTTTAAATACCTAATCGTGTGATTTTATATTTAATAATTATGTGTGTAAATTGTTAGTATGACTAATTTAGTATTTTTTATGAGATAATTTGATTTTTTTTTAATTGAGGAAATAATGAGAATTAAATAAAAGAGAGGGGAAATCAAATTTGGGCCGAAATTCAATTTAATTCACAAGGCCCAAACGCCCCAGCCCAAACTCCCTTACCCGTTACCCTTTCCCAAAACAACCCCATTTAATTTAGCCCATGTGATCTCAACCGTTGGATTCATTTGATCCAACGGTTGGGATTATTTCGTGCATTTTTGAACCCCAAAACCCCCAAACCCTTTGTCACACGCCCCATTACCAACTCCCATCCCCTTTTCGTCTCCAGGAGAACAACAAAACCAAACAATCCTATACCCTAGCCGCCGCCGTGAACCACAGCCCTTAACCCGGCGGCAACCTTGTCGATGGCCGCAAAACTAACACCGTTTGAACCACCTTAACTCCCTCTCTCCAAAGCCACACTCCATTAACCTCGAATCACCCTGGGCCGTTTCGAATCTTCATTCGAAGATTCGAGCAAAGTACGAATCCACTCCAATCGAGTCCAAACTCACCCCAAACACTCCCATGACCCTCCTAATCTCCACACCACTATTGGTCCGGCTCGAATCCGGCCGAAATTGGTCAAGCCCCAAATTGAGCCTTCAAGAACCATAGAATTCGAAAACTTAGGGATTTTGTCTGAATTAAAGTTAATTGAAGTCAATGGACTTTAATTGGATTGTTTTTCGTTTGAGAGACACTTCAATTAAAGTCCGTTTACTTCAAAAATGCAAACTCAAGCCCATTGGGGTCGGGACTCGTTCGATTTTGATTTCTCTTTGAGGTAATTTTCCTGTTTACCGTTTATTTCCATTTGCTTTTGTATTTGTTGATTGAATTCTTCTTGATTGTTGTCGGCCGTCCCTATTGTCACTTCTTCTCAAAGACCTTTTATTTGGTCAATTGCTTTTCTGTCCTTGTTTGTTTGATTGCGTATGTTGCCGAATACGCGTTCGCGTCGATTAGCGTCGTCGAACGATTAATTTTGTATTTTCCAGCATTGGCCGAGAACTCCTTGATTCACTGTTTTTGAGATTGATTATCGTAATTGAGTGATTGTTGTTTGTTGATAAGTGTGTGTATTCGAGTCGATTATTGAAGTCGAATAACATTCTTGCTTCTTTCATTTTTTTTTTCTCTCGGCCTAAGTGCTGAAAAATGAAAACTTGTTCATCGATTGTGTGTTATTGATTGTGTTTGTTGTAATCGACTATACGAATGTCGTCGATTAGGTTCGTAGGTTCGTTTGTTAGAACATTAGAGCACAAATCCGGCATTGGCCGAGATTCCCTGATTCACTGTGTTTGCGTTTGTTTGAATGTCAATCATACATGTTGTATTCGACTTAACGAATGTCGTCGCTTGAATTCGCGAAGTTGTTGTGTTAAAAACTCTCGGCCAGTGTTGGTTTTTGCTTGAATTGAGTTTTCTCTGTTTATTGTTTAAGCCAGCTATTGTTTGTCTGTTATAGCTGATATTTCATTGTTTTTAAGTATCCTCAATTACTTGTATGAGAATGTGCTTAGAACAATGGGGCAGTGAATTGGAATTTGCCCGTTTAGACCTTGGAATCACTGTTTTATCAGTTTTATTTGCTATCAATGATACATGTTTATGTTGAATGCTTGTCTAATCTCGTAGAAGTGGTTGTGTGAAACCTCAGACATTGCTTTGTTTTGCTTTGAATCAAACTGTTCTGTTAGTCGTATGATTCTGTTGATTAAGCTTAGGAAGTATGGATTGGATATAGCTGTATTTCCAATGGGACTTTAAGGAAGATATAGCTGTAACTCTAATAGGATTTTAAGGAGAAATTAGCTGTAATTCTGATAAGTTTCAGAATTGAAACTAACAACCAAGTTTCAAAGAGTGCAATGCATATGGAATGACTAATGGAACCTGCTGGACAGCAGGTTAGGCCATTAATTTCTGCCTTTTAGAGTTTTTAATTAAAAAGCCATACTTATACAACTGAAAAGTGAAGAAAAGGTAAAAGAATATAGGCTGGACAGATCTGAAACTGAAAAAGAAAGGCTTGTTGGTTGGGATCTGTAGGTTATAAAAGAGAACTCCCTGGAAAACAGTGAACACACACACACAGACATACTCTCTGGAATTCACACATACAGGCACACACTCAGAACACTCACACAGAGACATAATCTCACAAAAGACATTGATATACAGAAAGAAAACTCACTGGCAGAACACTAGAACACACACTTTGAAAACTGCCGCTGGTTCACTTTAAACTCTCTGTTTGGCTTTAAACATCCCCGGAACTTCCTGTTATCCTGGGCCATTTGTTTCTTCAAAGCTGTTTTTTGGAATTTGGGTGTCATTGTTGTTCGTTTGATGCTGTTATCGTATTGACTTTGCTTGGTCGTTGCTGTTGCTGATTTTGGTGTTATTGGTTTAATTGCTGTCTGCTGCTGTTTGACTTACCATCTCCTTCTTCTCATTTTTCAATTCAGGTACACACTCGAATTAGCAATTGATATAATCACAAATAAGATCGGAACGAGTCGATTTTCAGATTGCAGTTATGTGTTAATTTGGATATGTATAGGTGCAGCTTTGTTTAAGTTGATAAGTAGAGATATGTATGTAATTTGTTTGATTTGAATAACACTATGAACTGTTAATTGGAACACCAGTTTTGAAAGCTTATTCGTATGGAACTATTTTAAACGGTGTGTTTTTCTGTTAATTGGAACACCAAATTTTAACTGTTAGATTCATATGGAACTATTTTTTTGTAAGTCATCAATGGTTGTTTCGTTGGAATATACGCAAATTTGGAATGAAGGGTGATTCAGCTTACCTATGTTAGCATTAATGAAACAATCAGATTAATTGGTACGACCAAACTAGAATCTATTTTTTCAATTTATAATTGTAAGTTAGTAATTCAAACGTGTTCAGGGAACTTAACTTGCTATAATACTGCAAATAATCGTTTTGGATTCTCGATCAATTGGTTTAAGGTAAAAAATGAAAATATTCTATTACCATAGCATACATTCTTAGGCTTTCCCCTTATTTGAGCAGTCTTTGAATTTAGCGGATTAAGGATAGTAAACAATCTTACTTTTAATAATTAACCAAGACGAATTAATTCTATTTTGTATATTTTGGTCAATTTTCCTACTAGTTCACATCTTTTCGTTCAATCCCCGGCCATAAGTTAAAAGCTAGGAAATAACACATCATTTGGTATGATTCTTTAACCGACAATAATTTTAAGAGATATCATGTTAAATAAATTGATTTTTTTAGTTTAGTTTTTACAATGTTTTCTTTAATCAGCATAGTTTCAAAGTAAGTAATTCGGATACCTTTTTTTTATTTTGTCAAAAATCCAAGTCCGTTTGTAATTAGTTATTGTTTTCTTTGAGTCCGGTTTTCAAATTAAAAGAGCGGTTTGAAGTTTAATTAGAGCATATAATTTATAAACATTTTTTTAAAATCAGATAATTTTAGCCATTTAGAATAATTGAAGCGACCGTGCTAGAACCACGGGATCCGGGGGTGCCTAACACCTTCCCTCGGGTCAACAGAATTCCTTACTTAGAATTTCTGGTCCGCATACTTCATTTGGAAAGTCGTAATTTTCCTCGATTCGGGATTTAAATAAATCGGTGACTTGGGACACCTTAATTTATTCCAAGTGGCGACTCTGAAATAAATAAAATAATCCCGTTTCGAATATTGTCACTTAAATTGGAAAAACTCCCTTGTACGTTATCCCTCGGGGTAAGCGCGCCAAAAGGAGGTGTGACAGCTCTGGCGACTCTGCTGGGGATACAAACCCAGAACTACCGGTTCAGGGTTTAAGAATTCGAGCTTTGAATAATTATTTTATTTGGCTTATTTATTATCTGATTTTATTACATGTTTATATTTTATATGCTAAATGTTGTTTTACCGCTTTGATATTTTGTGAACTGTATATAAATTGTACCGATACCCATTTTTTTTTTCTTCTGAGTCTTTTGAAATACAATACCGGGCATTTGCCGGACATAGCCCGTTTTTCTCAAGATAGCTGTGGTGCTTGGCACCCGGTGAAGGATTTTGTAGTCACACATATTTAGGCGGAGAGTTTTGTCAATTAAGCCGGAAAGCCATGCTACCGGTGCACTGACACTCTTCGGCTCGAGTTGTCCGCTCGAGTTAAAGCCAGTCTAGACACTTTTTCCAACAGGATGATGACTTAGAATAACAAAACCTTATGTCGGATCCCCGATATGAACGTTTATTTGCATCATGTGCATATTTGACTTAGGAGGCTCAACACAGGGGTTGGGCCTGTCTAGGACAGGTGTACCCGAAACAAAAAGACCAACTTGTTGCATCTTTTTGTGTGCATTTATTTGTTTCGATCTTACATGCCGACCGGTTTGTTAAAAAAGAGGAAGAAGTGGAAAACGTCGGGGTATATAGTTAAAATAATTTTATGAAAATAGTTAGTTCTTTGAAAATAAATTCTGAAAAAAAAAAAAAAAAAAAAAAAAAAAATTTCCAAATAAATTTTCTTAATTTTACGAAAATAGTTAGTTCTTTAAAAATAAATTCGAAAAAAAAAAAAATTTCTTAATTTTACAAAAATAGTTAGTTCTTTGAAAATAATTTCTGAAAAATGCAAAAACTTCAAATAAATTTTCTTAATTTTACGAAAATAGTTAGTTCTTTAAATATTCTGAAAAAGAAAATGCAAAAAAAAAAAAAAAAAAAATTTTCCAAATAAATTCTCTTAATTTTACGAAAAATAGTTAGTTCTTTTAAAAAAAAAATTCTAAAAAAATGCAAAAATAAATTTCCAAATAAATTTTCTTAGTTCCTTTGAAAATAATTTGTTTTAGAAATGTTGTTTAAAAATAGTTCGTTTTCTTTTCTTAAAATGATTTAGTTCTTTTATTTTCGAACTACGCAAGTTTGATTCTCACCAAAAATGAGATACGTAGGCAACCCATATCGGGCTCAACTAATACTGATTTTTTTTTAAGAAAAAAAAAAATAATAATAAAAAAATATATTAGAATTAGGATTTTTGTTCTTAGTCGAGAGTTAGGAAATTTTGCAAAAATAGCCAAACGCCTCAAAAGGGGCGCCGGAGGACTAATTTTGCAAAACGGAATATAGACATCACACTGGTATCCTGTTATACAGCCTTCAAATCTTCTTCAAGTGTTGAAAGGCCGTATTAACAAGATTCGTTTTTAATAAAAAATAAAAAAAATAATAAAAAAATTTAAAAAAAAAAAAATCTTAAATCCATTTTTTATCTTTTCTAGGATCAGCATGACTTCCTCGCAACGAATCGGCCAGAAAAGGGTGAGAGACGAAATGCCACCTATGTTCATGGTCCAGGACAAAACCCCGGATCGGCTCCGTAAATGGTGGACTAGTTTTTCAGCTTGGGAAAGAAATCAAGTTCACAAGCACCTCAAATTTCTTCCGGACATCATGATGATAAAACCGGATAAAAATGTGATCAGAGCCTTAGTGAGTTTTTGGGACTCAACAAGCAATGTGTTCAAATTCCGGGATTGTGAAATGACACCCACTTTGGAAGAATTGGGCGGACTCACAGGGCTCGGAAGAGATTTGCACAAGATGAGACCTGCAGCTCCTAGGCAGATGAGTGTGAATAACTTCTTGAAAAAGCTATGTCTCCGGCGGGTTCCCCTCGGTTGTCCGGAGAACGGTTGGGTGCCACTAGATTATCTCTACGACAGATTTGGTGATAAGGAAGGGTTTGGGAAATTCTCAAACGTCGAATTTGTTAACCAGCTAAATTATGACGCCTGGGGAGATTTAAGAATCTATGCTTTCATGATCGCTTTTTGGGAACCATGGTTTTTCCCGAACGTGGTGGACGCATCAGAATCCGTTTAGCTGCGGTGGTCTCATATCTACAGAGTAACGAGGAACACACTGTTCTTCCGATGATACTAGGAGACATCTTCCGAGCCTTAACTCGGTGCCAAGAAGGACAAGACTATTTTGAGGGTTGCAATATTTTATTACAAATGTGGTTTATAGAGCATCTCTACCATCACCCAATTGTGATAAACTTCAAAGCAGATTGGCTGAATTATATTCGCTGTCATACAAACAGAGCCGCCCGTTGTAACCTTCCAGAAGACTTGAGGACTTGGCAAGAACTTCTCAACTCTTTGAGAGCCGATCAACTTACCTGGAATTATTATTGGTTCCCTTCCGCCAAAATCATGCATATGTCGACATACCGCCCATTCTACATATTAATGGGTTTCGGGGGTTTCCAACCATATGCCCCGCTACGTGTCATGCGGCAGCTGGGAAGAGAACAGAAAAAGGCCCCAATTGAGGATATGCGATCATTTGTATGGGAATTTGTGACAGAAGAGACCCCGAGGGAGACTTATGCACAGAAGGTGTGGTTCGGTAGTCGACTCTCCGACATCAACGAAATGGTTGCCGATCGGGAACGGGGAGAAGTGAGTCTCGCTTATCTTGAATGGTTCCACAACCAACCAATACCGGAGCAAAGGTCAGAAAGGTCAGTGAAGTATGCCGTCGATTGGGAGAGAGAAATAGAAGCCAGAGTTAGAGAGGTTGAGCATGAAACAGCACAAAATTTCCAATCTTGCATCAACACTTTAAAAGAAGACAAAGGAATCCCTGGAAGCAGCCATGGACATACAACAGGCTGACTTCGATCGGGAAAGGGCCGGTTGGGAGCAAGAAAGAGAAGCACTCCAAACTCAAATTCAAGAAATGCAATTGGCCGCAGAAAGGTCAAGGAGGAGTCGGAGTGATCAGATGCTGATAAACGATTTAGAAAGGAAAGCCTTTGAGCACCAAGAAGACTTGGAGAAGGCAAAAGCGGCTTTGGTTGCAATCCGGACAAAATGGAAGAGAGCGGCCCACCAAGAAGCACTCCGTCTACAACAAGTAGAGAAAGACTATGATGCGATCATCGTTGATTTGAGAAAAGCAAATGCCACTCTTAGAGAGCGAACTCTCGGACAAGTCCAGGATGCTAAAGCAGATAGAGACCGTTGTCACAACTTGATGGCACGGATGGAAAGACAGATAGATAGGCTCTTGGACCATGTCTCCGGCAACTCTCAAGTATTAGGGGCAAAGAACAGGCACATAGGGCAGCTGCTCAGAGAAAAGGACATAATCAGAACCAGGATCAATGAGATCGGGCACTACATTACTATGAGGTGTTTGAACTGCGAACGAGTACCTCGGCCTGCCCTCTTTTCTTCAATCATGGAATGTGTCCACCAAGTCATGGCAGAATTGGGAAGTATACAGAAAGATCTCACCCCAAGAACTGCAGCAAGGCCAAACAGCGCCCCCCGGGTGCAAAGATTCGAGGCGTTGGAACATGCTTAGGAGAGTCTTTTGTTTTAGAGTCCGTTTGTCCTTTTACAAGTTTTTCTCCATTGTTGTAAATTTTTTCCAGTGTTTCAAGTTTGAAGTTTGTTGAAATAAAATTCATGAACATTTCATCTTATGTCTATTATTTTCCGAACTACGCCCGGTCTGATTCATGCGGGGAAATGATACGTAGGCAATCCACATAAGATTCGACCATCATTAAAAAATAAATAAATAAAAATAAAGATAAAAAAAAATAAAAAAAGGGGGGGGGGTGTAAAAGAAAATTGATAAAGAGGGGAAGAAGATGAAAGCAGAGGAAAGTATAAACCGGAATAACGCATTACAATCGATTACAAGTAGCAACACGATCAACTGTATAAGTGCATCACACCCAACGTGAGATTACTTATCCGTTATGTTGTTTCGGACTAACCGTTTGTTTGCCAAACTCCAGGTTTTAGAAAAGGGTGGTTGATTTTGTGGTACTCTGGCCTCACATTCATACTTCACGAGGTCCAAAGGAAAAGTTCGGCAGCCTGAAAGTACTCATTCCTATTTTACTAGATCAAAAAAGGGTGCCGACATGTCTTCAGAAATGCCTTTAGCAACCATTCCCGTTTCAGAGGAAAGCTCATTGACAACCATCCCGGCTACCGAGTCGGCAGCTTTGGAAGAGAATAGAATGCTGCGTTGCCGCATGCTCGAGATGTTGGACGATTGGAACAACGGGAAAGAGCCCCCGAGTCCGGTCCCCGGGTTCCCTGAAATTCTTCTCAGGTCAAGCGGTATTACAAATACCCCCATCAATTACCCGCCTACTCTGTTCGGGTATTCCAATGCTACAAACCTCTCTGAATCACCCTCCACATCCCATCCTCGGGTGACACCACATGATACATCTGCAAGAACGTCGGTTGAGTTGCCAGTTCCAATCACAACGCACCCCACCGCACATGCTCCTTTCTTCGACTCCTCATCCTTTACATTCCCCGCACCACCGCTTACACGGGACCATACCCAGGTTGCAGCCAACACATATTCTCAGCCGCCTCGATATGAGTTCCTACCGAGCCAAAATCCAAAGACCCCCGAGCAGGAGGAGATGGCAAAAAGAATGAGGAGTTTGGAACAAAGCTTTAAGAACATGCAAGGTCCGAGTGGACAGAAGAGTGTATCTTACGCCGATCTGTGCATGTTCCCGCACGTCCATTTGCCATCAGGGTCTTAAGACACCAAAGTTCGAAAAGTACGACGGACATGGCGACCCCATTGCTCATTTGAAGAAATACTGCAATCAATTGAGGGGTGCCGGCGGCAAGGAAGAATTGTTGATGGCGTACTTCGGAGAAAGTTTGGTCGGAATAGCATCCGAATGGTATATGGATCAAGACATATCTCGATGGCACATCTGGGATGATCTGGCTAGAGATTTTGTAAAACAATTCCAATACAACATCGATATTGCGCCGGACAGGAATTCTCTATCGAACTTAAAAAAGAAGCCCTCAGAAAGCTTCAGAGAATATGCCATCAAGTGGCGAGAGCAAGCGTCCAGGGTGAAACCCCCCATGGACGAAATTGAAATGGTCACGACTTTTCTCCAAGCTCAAGAGCCCGATTACTTTCAAAATATGATGTCGGCGATGGGAAAACCTTTCGCCGAAGCTATCAAGATCGGAGAAATGGTAGAAAATGGCTTGAAAACGGGGCGAATTTTGAGCCAAGCGGCCATTCGGGCAACTTCCCAAGCCATTCAAGGCGGGTCTGGAGGGATGCCCCGAAGCAAGAAGAAAGAAGAATCTGCTATGGCAGCGGTAGAAGACAGGAGATATCGAACCTCAAGGCAGGTATTCTCCGACAGGGTCCCCCAACATTATTATCCACATCACGGCATGGCTTATGCTCCTCCGCCTCCACCCTATGCGGTCATGAACATTCAACCTCAGGCACGGCCACAGCCACCAGCCAACAGGAATCCACCTCCATTCCAGAGAAACCAACCTCCTTACCCAAACCAGTATAATCCACGGCCAAATAACGCTCGCCACCGTGAGCAACCCAAAACGAGCTTTACACCGATTGGGGAGCCGTATTCCACTCTTTTCCCAAAACTCGGGCAAGAAAACCTATTGCAGCCTGTTCCGCAGAACAGGCAGAATCCAGACTCTCCTGCCTACCAGAGGGGGATATACTGTGCATATCATTCAGGTGTTGAAGGACACAGTACTGACAATTGTTGGACGTTAAAGAAGGTAGTGCAAGAATTGATCAATCAAGGGAGGATCGTCTTCGCAGATGAAGACATCCCAAATGTGACAAACAACCCATTACCAGCCCACAACAACGGACCGGTGATTGGGATGATTTGTGACGACAAAGAATTTGACCCAGCTTTGAAAGCGATAATCGCCATCGCCAACATAGAGAAGCGTCCCGAGGCTACCCCGAAACAAGAGAAAATGGGGAAAAAGGTTGAAGCTCTTGAAACCAAATCCGAAAAGACGATTGAATTGAAAGCATCGTCTCAGAAGGGCGGAGTCCTTTACCTCCCACGAGGTAGAGTGGAAAAACCATTGTCCATAGGTGCCCCCAAGAAGTTCCATTTAAAGAGAGAAACATCAATGTATGTACCAAAGGGAACTTATGTGGCCCGAAAACCAGATGAACCTGTGGTTATTGCACGCGTGCAACAAAAACCAATGACAGATCCATCCGCAGTACCCTGGAGCTACCAACGAACACTTGTTACGCGCAAAGGGAAAGAGATCGTGGGAAATTCATCTGAGAGTGTCTTAGGACAGAAGTACTTAGACACACAGGAGGTAAATAACGCCACACAAAGGCGTTTCCCGTCAAAGAAACCTGTAAGTGCTGAAGAGGCAGAGGTCTTTTTTCAAAAGATGCAAATGCCTGATTATGAGGTGATAGACCAACTGCGTAAATGCCCGGAGCAGGTGTCGATGTTGTCCCTTCTAATGAAGTCTACCTGAACATCAAAAGGTTTTGCTAAAAGCCTTGAATGAGGCATACGTGCCTATTGAGACTTCATCCGAACAACTTGAAAGAATGACAGAAAGATTCTTCGCGATCAATCAGATTTCCTTCAGTAAAGCTGATTTGCCTTTGGAGGGTGCCGCCCACAACAAAGCTTTGCATTTGACCGTCAAAAGCGAAGGCTACTATATGAAGAGGGTCATGGTTGATGGGGGTTCGGGGGTAGACATATGCCCGCTTTCCACTTTAGGCCGCATAGGAATCGGAGCTGAAAGGATTCGGCCTAACAATATATGTGTGCGAGCTTTTGACGGTGTGAAAAGAGATACTGTCGGAGAGATTGATGTAATTATGACCATCGGCCCGGTGGACTTCGAAGTGACATTCCAAGTCTTGGATATGGACACTTCTTACAATTTTCTTCTAGGGAGACCATGGATTCATGCGGCCGGAGCTGTGCCCTCTACCCTCCATCGGATGTTGAAATTTGAGCACAAGGGACAAGAGATCGTGGTCCACGGGGAAGATGAGCAATCAATTTATCGAGATCCATCCATCCCTTGCTTGGAAGCGGAAGCGGGAAGCGAAAACATTGTCTATCAAGCTTTCGAGATTGTGTTGGCGGATCAACACGAAGAAGGGAACCCTCTCCCCCAACCTTTTTTGTCTAATGCCTCCATCATGGTGGCGAAAGAAATGATTAAACATGGCTTCCGGCCAGGAAAAGGTTTGGGAAAGTCCCTACAAGGAGTGCCGAAGCTGATAACTTTACCTGTAGCTGAAAAGTTTTTCGGAGTGGGCTTTCGCCCAACCCCTGAAGATGAAAGATGGGCCAACAAGAGAAAGGAGAAAGGATGGGTTCTGCCGCAACCATTGCCACATCTGTACCAAACTTTTGTCCGACCAAAGTACAGTGAAGAAGAAGAAGACGAGGTCTTTACAGCGGAGGAAATTGAAGACATATGTGGGGCCATGAGGCAAATGCTCTATGATGTTAATATGGTCCAATCGGGAGAAGGAACAAGCACCGCCTGAGGTGCTGTATGTGGGCCCTGAAGCTAAATTGCAAAATTGGAAAGCCACACCCTTCCCAATCAGGCGGGAGTTCCGGTAGATTTGTCCTGTCGTTTTTCCTTCATCACAAGTTACTTCAGGATGTAGCTTGGATGTTTTTCTTTGTTTTCTTGTATTTTTGGTTTCTCCGATGTAATTTTGTTTGTTTTCAGAAAATTCCAAGAAAATAAAATAAATATTTCCTTACTTTTGCACTCTTTCTAATTTTGTTATCTATTCTTCCTTTTCAGTCCTAATAATGCGGCTTTAAATAACATGACATGCTTGCGGAACTCATGCTCAAATCCGAACACGCCACCTAATCTGGAAATAATGAACCAAGAACCGGAATACGATGAAGATGAGGCTTTTAGGGAAATAAATCGAGAATTGGAACATTTCGAGAATAAACCTAAGCCAAACTTGAATGACACCGAACCGGTTAATTTGGGAACCGATGAAGAGGTCCGAGAGACCAAGATAAGCATCCACACAGATGAGAAAACACGAGATGCAATAATCCAACTCTTGTTTGAATTTAAAGACGTGTTTGCTTGGTCTTACGATGATATGCCGGGATTAGGAGCTGATCTAGTGGTGCACAAATTACCAATCTACCCTGACTGTCGCCCAGTGCAACAGAAGCAAAGAAAGTTCAAGACTGACATCAGTGATAAAATCAAAGAAGAAATCACTAAGCAGTTGAAAACGGGGGTAATCCGAGTGGTACAATACACCACGTGGTTGGCTAATGTTGTGCCCGTGCCAAAGAAAGACGGAAAAACTCGAGTATGTGTTGACTACCGAGATTTGAATAAAGCGAGTCCTAAAGATAACTTTCCTTTACCGAACATCCACATCCTTGTTGATAACTGTGCCAAACATGAGATACAATCGTTTGTGGATTGTTATGCGGGATATCATCAAGTGTTGATGGATGAAGAGGACGCCGAGAAGACTGCTTTTACCACACCTTGGGGGACTTACTGTTACAGAGTCATGCCATTCGGCTTGAAAAACGCAGGAGCAACGTACATGAGAGCTATGACTGCCATTTTCCACGACATGATGCATCAGGAAATAGAGGTGTACGTGGACGATGTGATCATCAAATCCAGAACTCAAGGCGATCATGTGCGAGACTTGAGGAAATTCTTTGAGAGGTTGCGGAAGTACGATTTGAAGCTGAATCCGGCCAAATGCGCTTTTGGAGTCCCGTCAGGTAAACTTTTGGGTTTCATAGTCAGTAGAAGAGGTATTGAATTAGATCCCACAAAGATAAAATCCATCCGGGATTTACCTCCTCCCAGAACAAAGAAAGATGTAATGAGTCTTCTAGGCCGACTGAACTACATCAGTAGGTTCATCGCTCGGTTGACTTCCACATGTGAACCCATATTCAAGTTGTTGAAGAAAGACGTTGCAATCAAATGGACAACCGAATGCCAAGAGGCTTTTGACAAGATCAAAGAATATTTGTCAAACCCTCCAGTCTTAGTCCCGCCAGAGCCAGGGAGACCTCTTTTCTTGTATTTAACAGTCTTGGAAAACTCTTTTGGTTGTGTTCTCGGACAACGTGATGCGGCAAAGAAGAAAGAGCATGCGATTTACTACCTGAGCAAGAAATTCACCAGTTATGAGGTCAAGTACACTTTGCTGGAAAGAACGTGTTGTGCTTTAACTTGGGTCGCTCGGAAATTGAGACACTACCTCCAAGCCCATACGACTCACCTCATTACTCGGTTGGATCCTTTAAAGTATATATTCCAGAAACCGATGCCCACCGGAAGATTGGCAAAGTGGCAGATCCTGCTCACTGAGTTTGACATAGTCTATGTCACTCGCACGGCAATGAAGGCCCAAGCATTGGCGGACCATTTGGCCGAGAACCCGATCGACGAAGAGTATCAACCATTGAATACCTACTTTCCTGATGAAGAGGTAAATACGACAGAAGTTGTTTCGGAAGACAATCATGCTTGGAAAATGTTTTTCGATGGGGCGGTAAACGCTAAAGGTGTAGGGATTGGGGCAATCTTGATCTCTCCTGCTGGTCAGCATTATCCGGCCACGGCTAGGCTCCGTTTCTTCTGCACGAACAATACGGCTGAGTATGAAGCTTGTATCATGGGCATGAACATGGCAATTGATCAGGGTGTCGAAGATTTGTTGATCATGGGAGATTCAGATCTAATTATCAAACAATCTCAAGGTGAATGGGAAACTCGAGACGTTAAACTCCTCCCTTACCGACAACACGTGAACATTCTTGGCAAGCGATTTGCATCGATAGAGTTCAGGTATATCCCACGATGTCACAATGAACTAGCTGATGCACTGGCCACTTTAGCTTCAATGCTACCTTATCCGGGCAACGCCCATGTCAATCCCTTGGAAATTCAAATCAGGGAAAGCCACGGTTATTGCAATGCAATCGAAGAAGGACCGAGCGTCAAGCCATGGTATTACGATATCGGGAGATTTCTGAAAACGCAAGAATACCCAGAACATGCTACTGGAGATCAAAAGAGGACCATTAGGAGACATGCAGGTGGTTTCTTTTTGAGCGGCGAGGTCATGTACAAAAGAACCCCGGATCTTAACCTTTTAAGGTGTGTTGATGCCGAAGAAGCAGGAAGAATCATGCACGAAGTACATGCAGGAGTATGCGGGCCTCATATGAATGGTTATGTCTTAGCCAAGAAAATCCTTCGAGCAGGTTATTATTGGATGACCATGGAGAAAGATTGTTTCGGTTTTGTCCGAAAATGCCATCAATGTCAGGTACATGGAGATCTGATTCATGCACCTCCAACTGAGCTGCATCCTATGTCAGCGCCGTGGCCATTTGTCGCTTAGGGAATGGATGTCATCGGCCCGATTGAGCCGAAAGCCTCGAATGGACACCGATTCATACTAGTGGCTATCGATTACTTCACGAAATGGGTTGAAGCCATCACTCTCAAATCAGTCACTAAGAAAGCTGTGGTGGATTTTGTACACTCAAATCTTATCTGTCGTTTTGGTATACCCGCAACTATCATCACGGACAATGCTGCGAACCTGAATAGTCATTTGATGGAAGAAATATGCGAGCAATTCAAAATAACGCATAGGAACTCCACCCCTTATCGGCCCAAAGCCAACGGTGCCGTGGAAGCAGCGAACAAAAACATTAAGAAGATTTTGAGAAAAACAATTCAAAGTTCTAGACAATGGCATGAACAATTACCGTTCGCTTTACTGGGATACCGTACTACAGTACGCACATCGGTGGGAGCAACTCCATACCTGCTAGTCTATGGAACTGAGCTGTGATACCGGCAGAGGTAGAAATTCCTTCGCTTCGTACGATTGTTGAAGCAGAGATTGAAGACAGCGAGTGGGTTAAGACTCGTTTGGAACAATTAACTTTGATCGATGAAAAGCGAATGGCTGCGGTCTGTCATGGACAACTGTACCAACAAAGAATGGCTCGTGCTTACAACAAGAAAGTACGACCGAGAAATTTCGAAGTAGGTCAGTTGGTCTTAAGACGCATTCTTCCACATCATGAGGAAGCGAAAGGAAAATTCGCTCCTAATTGGAAAGGACCATACATCATCAGGAAGATACTGGCAAGAGGAGCATTATACTTGGGAGACATGGAAGGAAAAGATCCTGAAACGGCTGTGAATGCAGATGCCGTGAAAAGGTATTATGTCTGAACTTGCTTCAATGAGGTCCTCACAAGTCGAAATGATTGAAGGCTTTTATTCCCGCTACCCAAACACTACCAACCCTTTTGTAAACCCTTTGAGCCGGTTACCTTTCTTTGGCTACCCTCTTTGGAATCCCAACCAAAAAAAAAAAAAAAAAAAAAAAAAAAAAAAAATGAACTACGTTCTGACTTGATTCCCAAAGGATACGTAGGCAACCTCTCCCTGAGGTTCAGTCACACCAAATCAAAAATCTCGGTTTCCCCAAAAATGAAGCTGGGGCAGATGATATTTTTGATTCGGTTTAAGATCCGTCAAGATGATTCCAAAGTTGTAATTGTGTTTACAATTCTTGTTACCCGAACCGAGTACAAGTCCTTCAAGATCGATTGGAAGTTGTGAGAACATCATTGTTGCGATCCGAGGTTCCTGGAATGAAAAGAAATAAAATGAGAGAGTCTTATTGGTGAAAACCTTCGGGCACCATAAGACGATGGAAGTAGAGAAATACAAAATAAGAGAGAGCCTGTTGGTAAAAACTCGCAAAGAGTGCTATCCGGCGATGGTAAGAAGAGAAATGAGAGAGGTCGATTGGCGAAAACCCGCAAAGGGCGCTATCAACCGAAAAGTTTGTTTCACCACGAGAGGTCCTGGCACGGCTCCTTAGCTCGAAAATGTAGACCCGTTTTGGTTCATAAGAAAATGGGAGTTTTGTGACGATCAAGCATCTAATCCAAGGAGCATGTCATGTTGGTTAAAGTCAGCATATACCTCAGATAAGTCCTTCTTTTCTCCCTCGAAAGGGACTCCTCCATCTTTGATACGTTTTTCCATTCTTTGATTCATTCTTCTTCTTTGAATCCCTTTCGGTTTAATCTTAATTCTGAAACTATTACAAAGGAAGGTGACAGGACCGGTTTTACAGGACTCCGCCTGGTAAAGAAGAAAAGAAAAACAGCCTCAGTGGTGTATTGTTACAATCCACGATTGGATCGTAATGATCGATTGTTTCCAAAGGAAAAGAGTTTTAGAAAGGAAACGGAAATCAAAGGCTAGGGTCTTAGAAGAGACAGAATAAGGCAGAAGGATGGAACCTACACGGAAAATCCCCATGGAATTCCGGGAATGAACCCGGTCAGTTCGAAAGGAAGTCGCCCCAAAGACAATTGGTAGCAAACTTCTCAATGGAAATGGGGAAACGATCAAGCAATGAAGATAACCAAGGCCGCAAAGCCAACCACTTTTTCAACTGATAAAATGTTCTTTGTTGAAAGCAGGTCTGGTTAATTGTGCAAGAAGAAGGTACCACTCAAATAAGTGAAATACGCAAGCTTTGAAATGGCTTTGGAACAAGGAAAACACATAAAAAGGTAAGTTTCTTTTTAGAGATTTATCCTATGCATTTATTGATGTTTAAAAAGAACGCCTAAAAGAAGGCCAAAAAAAAAGAATGAAAGAAAAGAAAATGAAAACTCCAAAAAAGAGAATCAAATCATATCAGTCCAATATCTGTTTGGACCCCGGTCAGAAAAACCGAGGGTCTTTCCGGCCAGAAAGCCGTGAAACTTTTCTTCCCGGTCAGAAAACCGAGGATCTCCCAGTCAGAAAACTGCGGAGCCATTTACTTTTACCCCGGCCAAAAACCGAGGATCTGACGGCCAAAAAACCGTTAGATATTGTTTGACTTCCGGCCAGAAAGCCGTGAAACTTTTATCCCGGTCAGAAAACCGAGGATCTCCCAGTCAGAAAACTGCGGAGCCATTTACTTTTACCCCGGCCAAAAAACCGAGGATCTGACGGCCAAAAAACCGTTAGATATTGTTTGAATTCCGGCCGAAAGCCGTGAAACTTTTATACCCGGTCAAAAAATCGAGGATCTCCCAGTCAGAAAACTGCGGAGCCATTTACTTTTACCCCGGCCAAAAAACCGAGGATCTGACGGCCAAAAAACCGTTAGATATTGTTTGAATTCCGACCGGAAAGCCGTGAAACTTTTATCCCGGTCAGAAAACCGAGGATCTCCCAGTCAGAAAACTGCGGAGCCATTTACTTTTACCCCGACCAAAAAACCGAGGATCTGACGACCAAAAAACCGTTAGATATTGTTTGAATTCCGGCCGAAAGCCGTGAAACTTTTATCCCGGTCAGAAAACCGAGGATCTCCCCAGTCAGAAAACTGCGGAGCCATTTACTTTTACCCCGGCCAAAAAACCGAGGATCCGACGGCCAAAAAACCGTTAGATATTGTTTGAATTCCGGCCAGAAAGCCGTGAAACTTTTATCCCCGGTCAGAAAACCGAGGATCTCCCAGTCAGAAAACTGCGGAGCCATTTACTTTTACCCGGCCAAAAAACCGAGGATCTGACGACCAAAAAACCGTTAGATATTGTTTGAATTCCGGCCAGAAAGCCGTGAAACTTTTATCCCCGGTCAGAAAACCGAGGATCTCCCAGTCAGAAAACTGTGGAGCCATTTACTTTTACCCCGGCCAAAAAACCGAGGATCCGACGGCCAAAAACCGTTAGATATTGTTTGAATTCCGGCCAGAAAGCCGTGAAACTTTTATCCCGGTCAGAAAACCGAGGATCTCCCCAGTCAAAAACTGCGGAGCCATTTACTTTTACCCCTGCCAAAAAACCGAGGATCTGACGGCCAAAAATCGTTAGATATTGTTTGAATTCCGGCCAGAAAGCCGTGAAACTCTTCTACAAAATCCCGGCCAGAAAGCCGTTTGAACCTTTGTGAAACCATGACCTTCTTACCCAATACCAAAGAGTCTTTTAGTCACTTTCTGTGTCACAACTAACTCACGAAATTTTCCTAGCAAAACTGGGGCAGAAAAAATTTCGTTCGTTTGTTTGTTTTGTTGTCTAAATAGGTTTGACCTCGGGATGCAAGGATCGAGATAACCTACAAATGGAACATCAATCCAGAGCGAAGAAAAGAAGAAAAGAACGGAGAGAAAAGATTTCAAATGTTGGAGTAAACAAAGGCGCGGATTGCTCAGAAGGTGATTGAAGTAACAAGCTCCGCCGACTCTGTTTCACTCAATGTTACAGAAATAAACAAGCACGTACAGCTTGTGGAGCATCAAGATTCAGATCGAGGTCTACAGCAAATCAGCTAAGATTCAAGATCAAGTTTTCAAGAGAATCATAGATAGGAATCTTGTAACTCATAGTTTGATAGCATAGCTAGTTCGACTTTAATTTCTTTTGGTGTAATAAGGAGATCAGTAAGCAGTAAACAGCAACATGCAGCAACGATAGCAACAGTAACAGCAAAGTGTCAGTCCACGGTAGTCCCAGCTACCAAAACTTCCCGAACTACATTGACCTGATTCCTGTTTAGCCCAGGATATGTAGGAGGCCTCCGAAGCAAAGGCTCGGTCAAACTCTTTCAAAATGCTTCCCACGGAGTATTCAAGCGGGCAAAAATCGCTCGTATTTGCTCATTTATCTTTGCACGAAAACTCTTCGTGGTTTCCTCGCAAAGAGGGGCAGTTGTTGTGAGCACGTGATTTTTGCCTAACATGAATTACTCCTACAAAATCAAAACAAAAATTGTCTATTTTTATGGTGTGCATTTTTGTGAATTTTTGTGTTATTTTTTTTTGTATTTTTTGTTTGCATTTGTATATACGTGATTATATTTGTTTAAATTAACATAAAAAAATAAACAAAATACATTGCATGTGTATATAAAATTCATGTTTACAATTTAGAGCAATTAAGTTTGTTTACGAAAATGAAAAAAAAATAATAACAAATGTGTATGTTTGCATTTTAATGTTTAAATACCTAATCGTGTGATTTTATATTTAATAATTATGTGTGTAAATTGTTAGTATGACTAATTTAGTATTTTTTATGAGATAATTTGATTTTTTTTTAATTGAGGAAATAATGAGAATTAAATAAAAGAGAGGGGAAATCAAATTTGGGCCGAAATTCAATTTAATTCACAAGGCCCAAACGCCCCAGCCCAAACTCCCTTACCCGTTACCCTTTCCCAAAACAACCCCATTTAATTTAGCCCATGTGATCTCAACCGTTGGATTCATTTGATCCAACGGTTGGGATTATTTCGTGCATTTTTGAACCCCAAAACCCCCAAACCCTTTGTCACACGCCCCATTACCAACTCCCATCCCCTTTTCGTCTCCAGGAGAACAACAAAACCAAACAATCCTATACCCTAGCCGCCGCCGTGAACCACAGCCCTTAACCCGGCGGCAACCTTGTCGATGGCCGCAAAACTAACACCGTTTGAACCACCTTAACTCCCTCTCTCCAAAGCCACACTCCATTAACCTCGAATCACCCTGGGCCGTTTCGAATCTTCATTCGAAGATTCGAGCAAAGTACGAATCCACTCCAATCGAGTCCAAACTCACCCCAAACACTCCCATGACCCTCCTAATCTCCACACCACTATTGGTCCGGCTCGAATCCGGCCGAAATTGGTCAAGCCCCAAATTGAGCCTTCAAGAACCCTAGAATTCGAAAACTTAGGGATTTTGTCTGAATTAAAGTTAATTGAAGTCAATGGACTTTAATTGGATTGTTTTTCGTTTGAGAGACACTTCAATTAAAGTCCGTTTACTTCAAAAATGCAAACTCAAGCCCATTGGGGTCGGGACTCGTTCGATTTTGATTTCTCTTTGAGGTAATTTTCCTGTTTACCGTTTATTTCCATTTGCTTTTGTATTTGTTGATTGAATTCTTCTTGATTGTTGTCGGCCGTCCCTATTGTCACTTCTTCTCAAAGACCTTTTATTTGGTCAATTGCTTTTCTGTCCTTGTTTGTTTGATTGCGTATGTTGCCGAATACGCGTTCGCGTCGATTAGCGTCGTCGAACGATTAATTTTGTATTTTCCAGCATTGGCCGAGAACTCCTTGATTCACTGTTTTTGAGATTGATTATCGTAATTGAGTGATTGTTGTTTGTTGATAAGTGTGTGTATTCGAGTCGATTATTGAAGTCGAATAACATTCTTGCTTCTTTCATTTTTTTTTTCTCTCGGCCTAAGTGCTGAAAAATGAAAACTTGTTCATCGATTGTGTGTTATTGATTGTGTTTGTTGTAATCGACTATACAAATGTCGTCGATTAGGTTCGTAGGTTCGTTTGTTAGAACATTAGAGCACAAATCCGGCATTGGCCAAGATTCCCTGATTCACTGTGTTTGCGTTTGTTTGAATGTCAATCATACATGTTGTATTCGACTTAACGAATGTCATCGCTTGAATTCGCGAAGTTGTTGTGTTAAAAACTCTCGGCCAGTGTTGGTTTTTGCTTGAATTGAGTTTTCTCTGTTTATTGTTTAAGCCAGCTATTGTTTGTCTGTTATAGCTGATATTTCATTGTTTTTAAGTATCCTCAATTACTTGTATGAGAATGTGTTTAGAACAATGGGGCAGTGAATTGGAATTTGCCCGTTTAGACCTTGGAATCACTGTTTTATCAGTTTTATTTGCTATCAATGATACATGTTTATGTTGAATGCTTGTCTAATCTCGTAGAAGTGGTTGTGTGAAACCTCAGACATTGCTTTGTTTTGCTTTGAATCGAACTGTTATGTTAGTCGTATGATTCTGTTGATTAAGCTTAGGAAGTATGGATTGGATATAGCTGTATTTCCAATGGGACTTTAAGGAAGATATAGCTGTAACTCTAATAGGATTTTAAGGAGAAATTAGCTGTAATTCTGATAAGTTTCAGAATTGAAACTAACAACCAAGTTTCAAAGAGTGCAATGCACATGGAATGACTAATGGAACCTGCTGGACAGCAGGTTAGGCCATTAATTTCTGCCTTTTAGAGTTTTTAATTAAAAAGCCATACTTATACAACTGAAAAGTGAAGAAAAGGTAAAAGAATATAGGCTGGACAGATCTGAAACTGAAAAAGGAAGGCTTGTTGGTTGGGATCTGTAGGTTATAAAAGAGAACTCCCTGAAAAACAGTGAACACACACACAGACATACTCTCTGGAATTCACACATACAGGCACACACTCAGAACACTCACACAGAGACATAATCTCACAAAAGACATTGATATACAGAAAGAAAACTCACTGGCAGAACACTAGAACACACACTTTGAAAACTGCCGCTGGTTCACTTTAAACTCTCTGTTTGGCTTTAAACATCCCTGGAACTTCCTGTTATCCTGGGCCATTTGTTTCTTCAAAGCTGTTTTTTTGGAATCTGGGTGTCATTGTTGTTCGTTTGATGCTGTTATCGTATTGACTTTGCTTGGTCGTTGCTGGTACTGATTACTGCTGTTACTGCTGCCAAATTTTGCTGCTGTTGACTTACCTCTCCTTCTTCTCATTTTTCAATTCAGGTACACACTCGAATTAGCAGTTGATATAATCACAAATAAGATCGGAACGAGTCGATTTTCAGATTGCAGTTATGTGTTAATTTGGATATGTATAGGTGCAGCTTTGTTTAAGTTGATAAGTAGAGATATGTATGTAATTTGTTTGATTTGAATAACACTATGAACTGTTAATTGGAACACCAGTTTTGAAAGCTTATTCGTATGGAACTATTTTAAACGGTGTGTTTTTCTGTTAATTGGAACACCAAATTTTAACTGTTAGATTCATATGGAACTATTTTTTTGTAAGTCATCAATGGTTGTTTCGTTGGAATATACGCAAATTTGGAATGAAGGGTGATTCAACTTACCTATGTTAGCATTAATGAAACAATCAGATTAATTGGTATGACCAAACTAGAATCTATTTTTTCAATTTATAATTGTAAGTTAGTAATTCAAACGTGTTCAGGGAACTTAACTTGCTATAATACTGCAAATAATCGTTTTGGATTCTCGATCAATTGGTTTAAGGTAAAAAATGAAAATATTCTATTACCATAGCATACATTCTTAGGCTTTCCCCTTATTTGAGCAGTCTTTGAATTTAGCGGATTAAGGATAGTAAACAATCTTACTTTTAATAATTAACCAAGACGAATTAATTCTATTTTGTATATTTTGGTCAATTTTCCTACTAGTTCACATCTTTTCGTTCAATCCCCGGCCATAAGTTAAAAGCTAGGAAATAACACATCATTTGGTATGATTCTTTAACTGACAATAATTTTAAGAGATATCATGTTAAATAAATTGATTTTTTTTAGTTTAGTTTTTACAATGTTTTCTTTAATCAGCATAGTTTCAAAGTAAGTAATTCGGATACCTTTTTTTATTTTGTCAAAAATCCAAGTCCGTTTGTAATTAGTTATTGTTTTCTTTGAGTCCGGTTTTCAAATTAAAAGAGCGGTTTGAAGTTTAATTAGAGCATATAATTTATAAACATTTTTTTGAAAATCAGATAATTTTAGCCATTTAGAATAATTGAAGCGACCGTGCTAGAACCACGGGATCCGGGGGTGCCTAACACCTTCCCTCGGGTCAACAGAATTCCTTACTTAGAATTTCTGGTTCGCAGACTTCATTTGGAAAGTCGTAATTTTCCTCGATTCGGGATTTAAATAAATCGGTGACTTGGGACACCTTAATTTATTCCAAGTGGCGACTCTGAAATAAATAAAATAATCTCGTTTCGAATATTGTCACTTAAATTGGAAAAACTCCCTTGTACGTTTATCCCTCGGGGTAAGCGCGCCAAAAGGAGGTGTGACACACATAACCCGGGGTGATCCCACGTCACCCTATTTCATATAGGTTTGATAACACAATATAGCTGAAATTTCACTTAATTAAATTTAAGATATATATTTTTATGTATATTTCACATGTCTAAGTGTCATCTTAATTGATGATGTATTTTTTTATGTATATGTTTTGTATAATTTTTATATGTGTTGATTCAAAGTACATTTTTATATTTATGTATTATATATATTAGTGTATATTATTATAGAAATAAGAGCTTTATGTTAAGAAAGGAAGAAAGAAGTAAGAGAAAAACTGAAGAAAGATAATTAAAAATAAAATGAATGGAACAAATTTAATAAATATATTGGCTTCTGTAGCGACCCGACCCGTCGTCACGGGAGTTACCGCCATGTTTTTCCCGTTTTATACTTCTATATGTTTCACTATATGTTTTTGGAGAATTTAAAGTAATTCAGATAGAGTTTGATTATAAATGAGACAATTAGTCTCTTTATGAGAAGGTTAGTTTAGAAAAGTCAACCGAATGTTGACTTATTAATTAGAGAGTTCAGAATGGATTTATGATGATTTGAATAGTTTTGGGGGATGATTTGTAAATTAGGAGTGAAGTCGGAATTCAATTTGGAGGTCCAGTGTAGAATTAGGCTTGAATTGGTTAATGTTGAATTTTGGCGAATTCCGGTTGGTAGGTGAGATTTTTATCCGAGGGTCAGAATGGAATTCCGAGAGTTGTTGTAGCTTCATTAGGTGATTTGAGATATGTGTGCAAAATTTCAAGTTATTCGGAGGTGATTTGGTTGGGTTTTTGATCAAATGCGTGTTTCGGAAGTTTTAGAATAACTTATGCTTGAATCCGATTAAATTTGGTGTTTTGATGTTAGTTTTGGTGCTTTGAGAGTGCAACTAAGTTTTCATGATCATATGTGACATGTTAGTATGTTCGTATGCCGTTCCGAGGAGCTCGAGTGAGTTTCGGATAGGTTTGGGTTGCGTTGTGCCCGTTTTTCTTATGCTTCGACATTGTTTCTTCAAGCATAAATGATATCATATTGAACAAATGAGCCCTGATTACTGTTTTGAATAAAGCATTAGACCTGTATCGCAATTATGGACCCGTAGCAAAAAGAAAAATCGAATTTGGACATCGTATGAGGATTTTATGGCCATTTTACTAAGGTTTTCCAGATTTTCAGGTTAATGACGAAATTGCCACTGACATGGTACTAAAAACCTGCACTATTTGCAAATCTTAAAACCTACATATCTCCTTCATTATATCAAATTGAGTGATTCAAAAGCCTAAATTCATTCTAATTTCACAAGGAATCCATTGGGAGTAGTAAAACGCGTGAACAATATACCTATAATGAGCATGTCGAATTTTCTTCCAATTTTTGAACGGGAAGAAGCTTCTGAAGCAATTTTTAAGAGAGAAATTAGTGGGTATCACGGAGGTAGGTGATTTGATTGTTAAAATTAATTTATCGGTGATTATATACCATAATCCCATTCTTTAATTCATTAAAAACAGTGGAAAAATAGGATTTTGGGGCCGGAAATTACGAGACTTTTAGGGGTCGATTTGAGGGGTCAAACGGACTCCAATTTTGGTGTTCTTTATATGTACGGAATCGGAATAAGATGAAGAATACATTTATGTAAAAAAAAATTGAGTTTCGAGACGTGGGACCGAGGCTCGGGTTCTGTCAATTTCGGGATTATTGATGTTTTTCGATTATTTTCGATTGGGTTTTGATCCTATAGCATAATGTGATATACTCGTTGTGGTTTTGGTCATATTCGATGCGTGACGAGGTCTATTTGAGAGGCAAGGGCATAGAGAGCTAGTATTTTGGCCGACTTGAGGTGAGTAGTTTGTATAGATGATAGCTTGAGGGTTTAAAACCCCGGTTTATTGTATTGTGACGTTATATTAGGGCGTGACTTGCACCCATGGCAGGTGCGGAATTTTTTATGACTGGAGATTGTGACTTGGTCCATCCCGAACAAGAATATTTCTATATTGTCGACTAATACGCACCCTGTAGTGAATATATCTGGGCTTATTGCCATGTTTGGGGCCTTGTGCCGACTTGTAGCATCCTTAGAGGATGAGTATAATTGTGATGGCGTGCTTTGTATAATTATTGATCTCAGTCCTATGTTTAATCATTGTTATGAAATGCTAAGTCACTTATCCTGAAGTTAAATATCTAAAGTATATTCTTCTTAATAAATTGGAAACTGGAAAATTAATTGAATCTGTTATGTGACTCATATGCATACTGTGGACTGAGTATGGATCGGGCTGCACGCTGCAGCGAATGTTATGATTATATTGCGTTTGGGCTGAAGGAGCCCCTCTGGAGTCTGTACACACCCCCAGTGAGCGTCGTTGACGTTCAATGGATCGGGCTACGCGCTGTAGCGGTCATGTGCATTGCATTGCATTTATGCATTGTTATTTACGTGTTCTAGCTGTCATTACCAGTTGTTGTTACTTCGTAGTAAGGTGTTGGACTGTTAGTTTTAGCTTTACTTTGTGGTATTTTATGGATTTCTTATCTTCATACATTTTATATGCTTATTACTCACTGAGTCAATAGTACTCACCATACTCCATGCACCTTGTGTGCAGATTCATGTGCACCGGAGGCTTAGCTGAGCAGTCTTTGTCTCCAGAGCTTATCAGAGTTGTTGAGGTAGCTGCTTGACGTTCGCAGGACCTGACTACTCTTCCTATTTCAGTTTTATTTATATATACATTCCCAGACTTGTGTATTTTCGTTTAGATATTGTTATCCAGTTTGTTTTAGAAGCTCTAGACTCATGACCCCAGGTCTTTAGGAGTTGCAGTTTATGTCAGTTTTTCAAATTGTTTTTATTTGAGTATTTAATTAATTGGTTTTGAGCTTCGTGCTCGGATTGAGAGAGTAAATGGTCGGGCTTGCCTAGAATTAGTGTTGGGCGCCAACACGATTGGGTTTGGGATCGTGACATCTTCGGTAAAACAAACTAAGAGGATGAAGAAAAAGAAGGAAAGCTAATAGATAAAGAGAGAAAAAAAGATATGATTTTTGTACAAATAATTATTAACTTTCCATTCAAATTTCTTATGTTTAGGGATTAATAGTTAATATTTCTATTTTAATGGAATTGTGCGCTACAAATATAAATATGTTCCTGCCATATTTGTAATATTGAATTTCATGCTAAAAATGTGTTATATTTCTTTTAAACTGTGACAGTTATGTAAAGTCCCATATTTAATAATGAAAGAATTATTATAGCCCATGTCACTAGACCTAATAGCCCAACTGAAAATGGCCCACATTGAAGCTCTTACCCTATATAGACCATGTTGTACATAACTTGAAAGAAACTTTTCAGTCTTTAGCCCACTATTAAAGACATACTTTTAGGGTTTTTATTATTTTCTTCTTTCTTCATTCCCTTCTCTCTCACCGCCTCTCACTTCTTTCTCTCTAACCCACATAGATCCCTCATACTCTAACCTATCCCCCGCTATTCCCCTCCTTTACCCTCCATGTAGTTCTTCCATTAGTGGCTCGAAGAAGGCTCAAAGAAAGACTCCATCGTCCCTGGTGGCAAGCAGAAGAACGAAAGATTTTTTAAAGAAACATGAAAATACACACAGATCTGAAAATAAATTGCTCTCAAACTTGATTTGCACCAACAAGCAACCACTAATTTTGGAGGATTTTGAAGTTTTAAGTTTTGATAATTTTGGAAGATTATGAAGTTTGAAGTTTGAAGTTCTGGAAAATCATAACTATGTAGCAGGTTGTATCGATACTGTATAATAGTGTATAATTGTGTATATGGACATACATATACCTCTTATACACTATTATATATGTTTATACAAGTTATACAATATTGTATAATTGTGTATAAATATGTATATTGTGTATAATATTGTATAAATATATATTTTTCAGTTTATAAGGATGTGTATATATTGTCAGCGTGTAAGAGGTCTCTACAGAAGTTTGACACTTCCTTCTCTTCTTCTTTTTCGTGTATGTGCTATATGAAACAGATTTGTACGCATAGGAGGAATTCTACAATTTATCAATTTTTTTATCCTGTTGGATTGCTTCAGCAATTGCACATAAACATGTTTGAATTTCTTACCTTCAGATAATATGTATTATTCAGGATAGGATTTTTAAGTTGAGTTGTGGCTTATTTGCCTTTTTTTTATTATCAAATCCTTAATAATCAAAAGTAATCAAGAGAATAAAAATAACTGGTTGTATAAAGAGGGGGCAATAACAGTAGTTGATTGTGAGAAATAAGCTATTTTTTCGGGAATTAGCCTATTATTTTTGGGCTATAAATTTGCAATATAATATTTAGGCTATTATGTTGCAAGTCAGGTGTGTGAGTTGTACTTATGTGAAATTATCCCTTTATTAATCATTTAAATATGTATTTTTTTCTCAAGTAATTTATACAAATAAGCACATCTAATTGATGGTCGTTCAATCAACTTGAAAAAACATGTAGTGAAGTTGAATGCGTAGAGAAATTTTAAGTTGTCCCATTCAAATATAATGGGAAGTCGTCCTTCAAAAGCTTCAATCAAACTCTAGATGAAAATTTAGATATTCATAGTTATGCCAACAATCATGTTAATAATTGAAAAATCATGTTAATAATTGAAAGCATTGATACACAAATTAGAAAGAAATGGAAGAAAAGTTCTTGCGATCCATTACTTGCACTGGTTCCAGCCGACTTTTCTCTCTAAAAATATGTCTAACTCCCTAAATACAAAGTTTAAGAGGTATTTGTATGCTACAATAAAATTAGGGCAGAAATAACCAAGCCTCAAGCTGGCTGTGAGTCAAAATACCTCTGGAAAAAGAATTTCTTAGTGTACATGTATCTATAATTTTCACTTTTTAAAGTTAAGCTCTTTAACTTTACATGCGTATCATAATTTTTTTGAGCTAACATTTACATTTCTTGTATTTTTTCTTCTCCATCTATTTTTCTTAGCTTAAATATTTAGATTTGTATGAGGACAAATAGGACGCAGAATAAGGCTAGTCTGTATGTACGCGTGGCCGGTCCGGATGAAGTGCAGGACGGGGACGCCTCCTCATGAGGACGACGACATTCGGAGACGTCTTCCCTTATGGCCGTACGCCAAGAGGGATACAGTCCCGCCCCTAAGTGCCGAGTCGGCGGACCTGTCTAAGTGGATGTCCCCAATCTCCCCTTTTTTATATTTCCGTTATACTTATAATGCCTTGGCGGCGATGTAATAGTTGGGCGAGGGGACCTCTTCCCTATATAAAGAAGGGTCTCCCCCCATTTGTGGGGATCGATCATTTTTTAATAATACAACTCTCTCTCTATATCACTCTTCTCTCTATTATCAACATTTCTACTGCTCATTTGTTCTTGATACTTGATTGAATTTTATTATCTTCTTATAAAGATAATCTGTATATACCAACCCGATAATCAATCTTCAATATATATTACCATTGATTCCGATTGTCCTTTTAATTACATTGATTGATTTGTTCAAAGGTATTCAACAATTTTTGAGTAAAATAATTTGGCATCGTCTGTGGGGATTTCGCGAATCAAACTCGTAGTATACATTAGCAAGATCCGATCTTTGGGAAAGGTTTCGAAATGGTTGAAAATAACACGCGACCCAATGCTGTGGCAGAAGTTACCGCAAACCTCCTGAGTGCCATGAACGAGGCTAGTGGAAGCACAGCCATCAACGTTACTCCCTTTGCCGCGCCTGAAGCAGAAACCTCCCCCACCCCACAGAAAAGGGAATCCAATCCAAAGGAGGCACTGCCAGCGGTCATAAGGCTACTGGAGGAACGGCTGACTAACACCTTGAGCAGCTTGGTGGAGAAGCCACCGCAAGGTTGTGAAAACGCCGCTCCGGCCACAAGCAACACCACCGCGACAGACGAACAGGAAGAAACACGGACCAACGGCCAACTTCTCGAGGCGCAGACATACAACGACACACTGGCCTCCATCCTCAGAAAAATGAAGGAAATTGAGGGAGAAAACCAGGTCCTCCGTGACCAGATGAAGGAGCACCACGACAGGGTTTATAAGATTCCCGGGGCCCCTAAACTACTACCCAAATTGGATGTAGGAAGGTTTGTGGAACAACTCTACTCCGAAGAAGCAGCACCCTATACCATCCCGAAAACCTTCAAGATGCCCCCATACCTGAAGGTGTACGACGGAACCACCGACTCCGAGGATCATCTCATCCACTACGTCACTGCAGTAAAAGGTAACGACTTGTCTAAAGAACAGGTACCGTCGGAACTGCTGAAGAAGTTCGGCGAAATGCTGACCGGAGGAGCGCTGACCTGGTACTCCCAGTGACCTGCCAAGGCGATCTCAACCTTTGAGGAAATGGCGGACAAGTTCGTCACCGCGCATGCTGGCGCTAAGAAAGCAGAAGCAAGGGTGAACGATATATTCGCCGTCAGACAGACCGCAGGCGAAGGCCTCAGGGACTTCCTCGCCAGGTTCAACAGGGTAAGAATGAGCCTGCCAAATGTGTCGGAAGGAATGGCGGTAGCGGCCTTCCAGAACGGGCTCAGCAGGGACGGCTCTAGGGCTACCAAGAAGCTGCTGAGCCGGCTCATGAAGTACCCTCCCACCACTTGGGATGAGATCCACAATGCTTACTGCGCCGAGGTGCGGGCAGATGAAGAGGATCTTAACGGGCCAACCCGGCGGCTGGCGGCTGTGCATCCGGATGCAAGGCGAGATCAACGGCATGAGGGACGCTGGGAACCCCCCTCGCCCCAACAAGGAACGACACCAACCCTACGCAAGGTCTTCGTTTCTGCCCCCGCGTCATACCAACGCCGTGTAGCATCACCTCGCCCCACTTAGAAACGATCGAGGTACGCCCCCTCTACTTTCTTCACATAACTTTTATGTTTCACCCTCAAAAGTGGTGTACGCACTGGAGAAGCTCGGCACTAAGGTGCAGTGGCCCAAAAGATGAAGTCAGACCCAGCCACGTGGAAATCCAACGTCCTGTGCGAGTTCCATCAGGAATGAGGGCATCAGACTGAAGACTGTATCAGCCTACGGCACGAAGTCGTCAGAATGCTCAACCACTGCTACCTGAAGGAACTGCTCAGCGACAAGGGGAAAGCTAATTTTGGCTGCGGACGGGAGCACTCCAGGGGAACCCCAAAGCCGCCCTCTCCGACACGTACGGTAAACATGATCGTCGGAGAGGGGGATTACGCCACCATCAACCACATCAAATTCACTAACACCCACCGACTGAAGAGAACCATCTCCCACGAACGGTATGATGACCTCGAAGGGAGTATCACCTTCGATAAGTCTGAAGCCGACGGTTTGTGTTTCCCTTATTATGATGCTTTAGTTATTATCATGCGTATCATTGATACCGATGTCAGGAGAGTCATGATCGATGACAGAAGCTGTGCCTGCATCATTCATCCAAGAGTCCTTGCACAGATGGGACTCGAGGATAGAATCACTCCTAGGTGCATAACTCTAACTGGTTTTAACAATGCAGTAGAGCGCACATCAGGAGAAGTGACCCTGCCCGTCCTCGCGGGAGGTGTCACCTAAGAAATGACCTTCCACGCAACGTCATCATTGGACGTTCATGGATACACGCCATGTGAGCGGTCCCGTCAAGCCTGTACCAATCGATCAAATTCCCTACCCCATGGGGAATATTCAGTATCAAAGGGGAGCCGCGCACAACGCAGGAATATTACAAAATAAATCAAGATTGCGCTCACACCAGACAACTAAGCGGGGCGAGCGCGAAGGCATAGCAATCAACCATGTCGGGGACCCAAGCAGACCCGACGGCCGACGCCATAAGGGATCCAGACATCATAGAAGCCTGCAATACTATGGCTGAGGAGCTCAATCCGGTTCAGTTAGACCAGAACGACCCTGATAAGAAGGCCTACATCGGTCACGGGCTCGTAAACCCGCTAAGTACCATAAATTCTTGACTAAACATGCAGATACGTTTGCTTTTTCTCATGCAGACATGCCAGGGATCCTGCCAGATATCGCCACACACCGGCTCAACGTGGATCCATTACACCCGCCAGTAAAACAAGGTAGGAGAAAATTCAATGCCGCCATTAACGAGGCGGTCCGGGAGGAGGTAGACAAGTTACTAGCCAACGGTTCCGTCAGAGAGTCAAAGTACCCGCAATGGATTGCTAACATGGTAATTGTCAAGAAGAAAAGCGGAAAATGGAGGATGTGCGTGGACTTCACCGACCTAAACAATGCCTGCCCTAAAGACTCTTTCTCCCTGCCCCACATCGATCAGCTGATTAATGCCACAGCCGGGCACGAGCTATTAAGCTTCTTGGACGCCTATTCCGGCTATAACCAAATTCTGATGGCTGAGGAGGATCAGGAGAAAACCACCTTCATCACCCACCAAGGCACCTACTGATACAGGGTGATGCCCTTCGGGCTGAAGAACGCGGGGGCCACGTACCAGAGGTTGGTCACTAAGATGTTCAATAAACAACTCGGGAAGACCATGGAGGTTTATATCGTTGACATGCTAGTTAAATCAGCAAAAAAGGAGGATCATATCGATCACTTGCGAGAGGCCTTCGAAATATTGAACAGTTACGAGATGAAGCTGAACCCCGAAAAATGCACTTTTGGCGTGGCATCTGGGAAATTACTCAGTTTCCTTGTATCACAGAGAGGGATCGAGGTCAACCTTGGCCAGATTAAGGCGATTGCCTCAATACCCGAAGCACTTACCAGCAAGAAACAGGTTCAGAAGTTGACAGGCCGAATAGCCGCCCTCTCTCGCTTCATCTCCCGATCATGAGACAGGTGCCACAAATTCTTCAATGTGTTGAGAAAGGATAACGGCTTCCACTGGAGTCACGAATGTGTTAAGGCCTTTCAAGAGTTGAAAATGTACCTGACATCCCCGCCACTGTTGGCAAAGGTGGAACCAAACGAGCCCCTACTGATATATTTGGCCGTCTATGAGGTTGCGGTCAGCGCAGTGCTCGTTCATGAACAAAAAGGTACGCAATCACCTATCTATTACATTATTAAGACTCTAGTGGACGCCAAAACTCGGTACCCAAACCTCGAGAAGCTGGCATTGGCATTGGTCACGGCTTCCCAAAAGCTGAGACCTTACTTCCAATGCCACCCCATCCGGGTAGTAACCACCTTCCCTCTAAGAAGTATCCTACACAAGCCCGAACCGTCGGGCCGTCTCGCCAGATGGGCTATAGAACTCAGCGAGCACGATATCACCTATATCCCCAGAACCGCCATCAAATCGCAAGTCCTCACCGACTTCATAGCTGACTTCAGCACCGGCATCTCGCTTGAGGCTGAGAAGGAGGCCATGCGAATGGCCCCTAACATGGACCCCTGGATACTCCACACCGATGGGGCTGCGAACGCCTCGGAATCGGGACAGGGACTCATTCTTGAGGTCCCCACGGGCGAGGTCATTCGCTAGTCCATACGATGTCCCGAGATGACTAATAACGAAGCAGAGTACAAAGCTGTTATTGTAGGTTTGAAACTAGCTGCCAAATATAGGGCCCGCCGACTAATCCTGCATTGCGACTCACAACTTGTGATAAATCAAGTCGCCGGGGCCTACCAGATCAAGGAGCAGAGATTACAAAAATATCAAGCCGAGGTCTGTAAACTAATGGCCCAATTCGACCAGTGTCGTTTCGAACAAGTTCGTAGGATACACAACGCCGAAGCCGACGGGTTGGCTAAACAGGCCGCAGCGGCCACTAACCTGAGCAAAGAAAGCACCGTCACCCTCATGCATTCCACCATCGATCACAGCGAGGTATTCTCTTTACACCTAACTTGGGACTGGCGCAACCAGTTTCTATCATACTTGCAGAGAGGGCACCTACCGCACGACAAAAAAGAGGCCAGGAAGCTTCGCACACAAGCAGCCAGATATTGCCTGATGAATGACGATCTCTACAAAAGAACTTTTGGAGGACCCCTGGCCAAATGCCAGGGGCCCAACCAGATGAATCCGGTACTGGAAGAGGTCCATGAGGGTCATTGCGGTGCCCATACTAGAAACAGAGCACTCGTGCGGTGCCTGATATGGGACGGTTACTATTGGCCCACCATGAAAAAAGACGCGGCAGACTACGTCCGATGATGCGAAAAATGCCAAAGGTTCGCTCCCATGATACATCAGCCGGAGGAACCCCTCCACTCGGTCACTTCCCCATGGCCATTCATCAAATGGGGGATGGATATAGTCGGACCGCTGCTTGCCGGACGAGGAAATGTACGTTTTTTATTAGTTTTAACTAACTATTTTTCTAAATGGGTAGAAGCAGGCGCCTACGCCCAAATCCGCGAGCAAGAATTCATAGCCTTCATCTGGAAGAACATCATATGCCGCTTCGACATCCCCAAATAAATAACGTGCGACAACAGACGACAGTTCATAGGACAAAAGACAACCGACTCTTTTGACAAATGGCACATCAAAAGAATACTCTCAACGCCATATCACCCAGCCGCCAACGACCAAGCGGAATCATCCAACAGGACTATATTAAACATCCTGAAGAAGAAACTTGAAGACGCCAAGGGATTGTGGCTTGAGCTGCTACCAGAAGTATTATGGGCACATAAAACAACCCCCAAATCCTCCATAGAGAAACTCCCTACTCACTAGTCTACGGGACCGACGCCGTCATACCGGTTGAAGTCGGCGAACCGAGTCTCAGATACTCACACATAAGCGGAGATAAGAACGACACAAGCTGACTACAAGACTTGGACGAAGTCGAAGAAAGAAGAGAAATGGACCACACCAGGCTAAAGGTACAGAAACAGCAGGTCGAGAGATACTACAACAAAATGACGAAAATTCGTCCGCTCAAGACAGGCGATTACGTGCTAAAAGCCAAAACACTGGCATCCAAGGATCCCAACGAGGGGAAGTTGGGCACCAATTGGGATGGACCCTATAAAATCATCGCAGCAGCAAACAAGGGCTCCTTCAAGCTGGAGACCATGGATGGAAAGATACTCCAAAACAACTGGAATATCTCACACCTCAAACGTTTCTACTTCTAAGAAACACCCCCAAGCCGTACACTTTTTCCCTCTGCCGGGTTTTGTCCCAGTTGGGTTTTTCCAGAGAGGTTTTTAATGAGGCGACGAAGGAGATGTCCGGAATCGCTTACACGATTATTCTGATGCGCCAAGCATACCTTCCGGCACGAATAGCACATCATAGGGACTAGGGCTACGACCATAATGTATGAAAGGCTACGGCCATCTCCAATGAATGAAGGGTTACGACCATAATGTATGAAAGGCTACGGCCATCTCCAATGAATGAAGGGCTACGACCATAATGTATGAAAAGCTACGGCCATCTCCAATGTATGAAAGGCTACGGCCATAATGTATGAAAAGTTACGGCCATCTCCAATGAATGAAAGGCTAAGGCCATGATGTATAAAAGGCTACGGCCATCTTCAATGAATGAAAGGCTACGACCATAGTGCACGAATGGCTAAGGCCTAAACATCTAAAGGAGAAGGCTACGGCCTCCTCCAGATGAAACAAATGGCTAAGGCCTAAACATCTAAAGGAGAAGGCTACGGCCTCCTCTAGATGAAACAAATGGCTAAGGCCTAAACGTCTAAAGGAGAAGGCTACGGCCTCCTCCAGTCAAAACAAACGGCTAAGGCCTAAACATCTAAAGGAGAAGGCTACGGCCTCCTCCAGGAGAAATGGAAGCCTAAGGCATTAACAACTAAATGATAATGGTACGACCTCTCCGAGGCAAAACGAAAGGTCGAGAGCACATCCACGCTAGGTGTATAAGCCCGACCTCGCCCAAACTGGGACTCGGTGCCTTCGACGTCAAAGTATGGGTTCTCCCCAGTTCAAAGATGGATTCAGGCAATGGGGACTTCACCATACAAGTTTTTATTAAGGTCGACCCCGATAGTACGGAAATAAAAGCAAAGGAGGAAGATTAGAGAAATCAATAAATAAAAAAAGAGTTTCTTTATTGAAATATGATTACAAAATTACAAACGGGGGAGGCTACAGGTTAAAAGTATACATAAACCCTATTCAACTATCAGGGCCTCCGTCGTCTCCTTCTGCCCCATCAGCGCCGTCCTCACCCTCATCCCGTAACATCCTCTCGATCCAGGATCTGGTGCCCAGATGGTCTGCATCAATAAATGAGCTGCCGGTCTAAACTAGGGAATCATGGTCGTAGCCACAGGCTTCACGAGCTATCCTGACCAGACGGCGCTGCTCGTCGACTTCCGCCTCGGTAGCTCTGCGAGCGGCCAACAGCTCTTCAAACATAGTTCGCCTCGCCTCTGCATACACCAGCATGTCCTGGGCTTCGTGAGGCACGTCTCCAACTGGGCCAACGACCTCCGCTTGACGAGCAACTACCGCTTGGGCCGAAACTGCTTGAAGCTTGGTCGATAAGGCGTCGACTTTGGCGCATAGCTCACCCGCCTCCATTATTGCTACGCGGCCCAGATCCAGCTCCCCCTCCTGCTGTTGGAGAAGACTCTCTAGCTTAGCGTTCCGAGCCACTGCAGTCAGCAGGTCGGCATCCGCCTTTACAATTTGGGTCGTCTGCTTGTGCAGTTGTTCCTCCAGTGACTATACGCTCTCTCGGAGGAGGCGGAAATTTGGATCTCGGGAGAAGTAGTCCGCGAGTACCTCGTGTTTCTCGCGGGTCTCCTTATACTTCTTCGATGCCTTCCGAAGGGTAGTTATTTTCTTCCGATCCCTTCGGCTCCGCTCGACCTCCAGAATAAGGGTCTACAAAAAAGGAGAGAGAAAACAAGTTAAAACCTCGAAACAAAAGAAAAGCAAAACGAATAATGTATCAAGTCATACCTGTAGAGCGGCACCGGCAACTCGACGAGACAAGTCTCTATCGCTCACCGTCTTTAGCAACTCCGCTTTGGCAGCCCCGCACAATAGGGACAAATCTGTCATGGCCTGCTCACTCCCCAGCAGCAGGTTATAACCTGTGGGAATCATTATTCAACGGCTACGACCCGTCTCCAGTGTGCTCACTCCAGCAGGCTCCCGCTGCGGCACGTCAGTTGGCTCGGGGACCACCTCGATACCTCTCGACGGCGACACATTCGCTGGCTCAGGGGCCGCCTCAACATCTTCTGACGGCGGCACGTCTGCGGGCTCGGAGGTTGGCTCAACGGCAGTTACCCCCACATCCGTGGTCTTATTGGCGGCAGCCGGTATGCTTTCGCCCTCATCATTTGGAGGAGTATCATCCACCTCGACCGCACTCAAAAGCGCGGCCCTCACCGGTCGGATGGAGTCGCCCAGCAAGACCGGCCTCGATTCAGGGCGGCGAGTTACCGCCTTCCTGTGACGACCCAAAGGGTCATCACTTATTTTATTAATAATTTCGAGCTTCTGAGGCCTTGAAAACCTCGTTCTATGTTGCCTCGATTTACGTGCACGATCCGAGCATGTAGCCGGAAAGATTTTGTGATAGAAAATATGAATTCTATGAGAAATTTGGATAAAAATGATATTAATATTGATATGGTTGACTTCGGTCAACATTTTTGGTAAACGGATCCGGACCCGAGATTGGATGGTCCCGAGAGGTCCGTAGGAAAATATGGGACTTGGACATGCGTCCGGAGTCGAATTCGAGGCCTAGAGCCCAAGTTATGAATTTTTATGTGAAATTGTTTTTGATACAATTATTAAAGGAAATAAATTAATTGACCTTGGTATCGGGCTCGTATTTTGGTTCCGACGCCCGGTACAAGTCTTAAATATTATATATGTGATTTCTGTAAAGTTTGATGACATTTGGATGTCGTTTGAGATGTTTTGGACCTTGAGTCCCAAGTTTGAAAGTTTTGAAAACTAAAGGCATGAAAATCATGCATTTGAGGCTTGATTTGATGAAAACGAGGTGATATTGGCGATGTGATCGCACGAACAAGTTCATAATGTGTTTTTGAGGTTATGTGCATATTTGGTTTGGAGCCCCGGGGGCTCGGGTGAACTTTGGATAGGCCACGAGATCAATTTTTCATGTTAGAAGTTGCTGTCTGCAACTGGTCTGCAGAGTTCGCAAATGCGAACAATAGTTCGCAAATGCGAACTCCCCACTATTCTGCAGAGTTCGCAAATGCGAACAATAGTTCGCAAATGCGAACTCCCCCCTATTGTGCCTGTGTTCGCAAATGCGAACTTGACCCTACTGTGCCTGTGTTCGCAAATGCGAACTATAGTTCGCAAATGCGAACTCGCCACTATTCTGCCTGGGTTCGCAAATGCGAACAATAGTTCGCAAATGCGAACCTCCCCATATTTAGCCTTTGTTCGCAATTGCGAACAATAGTTCGCAAATGCGAACTTCCCAGTTTTGCCTTGGCTTCGCAAATGCGAAGAAATGTTCGCAAATGCGAACTTCCCACCCTTAGCTTATTTTTCAAACTCCGGAAATTGGTCGGGGTTCGCAATTGCGAACCCATGTTCGCAAATGCGAACACAGAGACCTGAAAAACACGGATTTCGGTCATTTCTTCACATTTTTACAAAACCAAAACACCCATTTGCGATTCTTCAAGGATTTCTTCTTCATCAAATCGATTGTAAGTCACTTTTTACTTAATTCTTTCAATTCCTAACATCATTAAACATGTTTTTCATTAGAAATCAAATGTTTTCATGGTAAAATTCTTGTTTTTGTTAGAAAATAGGGTTTTTCATAAATTGGGGAATTGGACCTCGAATTGAGGTCCGATTTTGAAACAAATTATATACATGAACTCGTGGGGGGATGGGTAACCGGATTTTGGTCCTAACCCCGAATTCCGACCATGTGGGCCCGGGGTTGAAATTTACTATTCATGGCAGAATGTTGTAAAAGTGGTATTTGGTATTAAGAATTAGTTTGTTGAGTAGAATTGATGATATTAAATCAATTGTGTATAGATACGGTTGGATTGGAGTCAAATTGAAAGAAAAGACATTTCCACGGATTGGATTGTTCATAAGCATTCGAGGTAAGTGTTTGTTCTATCCTAGTTTGTAGGGATATGAATTTAATTATAAATATTGTTGACATAGAGATTATTGGCTAAATGCCGGTAACATATATACTATATAATTGGGATCGGGTGGTACGCCTACCACGAGATATAATTATTGATATATTTGGGAGCGGGTGGTACGCCTACCACAAGATATAATTATTGATATAATTGGGAGCGGGTGGTACGCCTACCACGATATATAATTATTGATATATTTGGGAGCGGGTGGTACGCCTACCACAAGATATAATTATTGATATAATTGGGAGCGGGTGGTACGCCTACCACGAGATATAATTATTGATATATTTGGGAGCGGGTGGTACGCCTACCACAAGATATAATTATTGATATAATTGGGAGCGGGTGGTACGCCTACCACGAGATATAATTATTGATATATTTGGGAGCGGGTGGTACGCCTACCACAAGATATAATTATTGATATAATTGGGAGCGGGTGGTACGCCTACCACGAGATATAATTATTGATATATTTGGGAGCGGGTGGTACGCCTACCACGAGATATAATTATTGATATCATTGGGAGCGGGTGGTACGCCTACCATGATATATAATTATTGATAATTGGGAGCGGGTGGTACGCCTACCACAAGAGATAATTAATGTGATAGTTGGGAGCGGGTGGTACGCCTACCACGAGACATGAAATGAAAGAGGAAATTGAGACAAGAAAGTAAGGTTTATTCTGTTGATTTGATTATTCCGGATAACTTGAGTTATTGACTGTTATTTTAGAGCAGAGTATTTCTTTATAAATGTATCGTATATATACATATATATATCTATATTGCAACTGTACAGGTTTAGGTGGGTGACTGGCCTTAGCTTTGTCACTAGTTCGCTGGGATAGGCCAGGCACTTACAAGCACATGGGGTCGGTTGTGTTGATACTACACTCTGCGCTCTTTTTGCGGAGATACAGGTTACGGACAGCAGCAGCGACAGTAGAGACTTGTGGATTTTTCGACTACTGAGACTACGAGGTAGCCTTGCAGGCGTCCGCATGACCTGTTGTCTCTTCTATCTATGCTTTTCATTCCGTTATCTCATGTAATCGAGATAAACAGCTTGTATTTTCTTTCAGACAGTTATGTGTATTATTCTTAGAAGTTCGTGAGTATTGTGACACCAATCTTGGGTAGTATATCAGATTTGGATTTTCTTTATCACATTTGACTAAGTCTTCCGCTGTAATTTTTATGTTGTTAATAAGAAATTAGTAATTAATGGAGTTATAATTAATATTTGGCTTGCCTAGCTTCCATTTAGTAGGCGCCATCATGACCCCGATGGTGGGAAATCCGGGTCGTGACAAGTTGGTATCAGAGCTCTAGGTTACATAGGTCTCACCACTCACGAACAAGCTTAGTAGAGTTTGAGAGGTAGGTACGGAGACGTCTGTACTTGTCCTCCAGAGTCTATTGAGTTAGGAAAGAGTCTCTCATTTGTTCTTTCTTATCGTGCGAATTTGTTCTTCAAAGTGTTAAGTTAAATTTCCACTCTTGTCTTCCCACGAATGGCGTAGTCACGTCCCGCTTATCCAGCCGAACAATGGCACAGGCTGGTGATAGATCAACTATGCCTTCAAAAGTTTTACGGAGGACGGATAGGTTTCACCAAAGTCTTCGCTACCACCTTCAGCGGTGCATCTTTTGAGAACCCACGAGATTGTGCTTGACAGTTCTTATGAGGAATTACAGAACGTGGGAATAGTCGAATGCGAGGAGTTCATTTTACTGTGCTACAGAAGGCACACAGAAATAGTGGGAAGATAATGTATTTACCACATCAGTTATGGTCCCAACGGAAGATGCAATTATATCAGGAGATCACCTAATAAATCGTGTTGGGTTTCAACGGACCTTGACGTCCGGTCGATGTGTTGGAGTTGTGAAGGACAAATATGGTGAGTTATTGGACTATATATATATGGTATAGAAAGGTCCTCTAAATAATTTATACATATTTAAGGTTGGTTCATTTCATGGGGTAAGAAATCGCCCCAGAAGAATAACGAAGAGTTTGTGAGTAAACGGGGTAGCTCAGCAGTGTTAAGCCAACATAGCAAAAGAGGAAATTGGCCATCAATGTTTGTGACAAGATTACCAAGAGGGCAAGCCGGCCAATGCAACGCTATCTACTAAACTCTATTTTTAGAAAATGTTATGAAGACGTCACCCCGAGATTCTCTGCAATATGTAGTATGTGCGATCTGAACGGTTGTACCAGGTCACAATGACCTGTGTCCGAATATATATTGCCATGAGCAATAAGTTAACTGATCCTTAAAGGAATTGCCGTGAATGTGGAATATTGGAGAAATACAATTTTAGGAAAGCACTCAGGCTACACGCTCCATTGCAGTTAATAATTATCCTACATGGCCAGCCAGATATAGAGGTTATGATGTTGGAGGTGGAGGTGAAAATCCTAGAGGTGGAGACCCAGCCATTGATATAATTTTTATGATATGAAGGAGGTCACTACACCAAATGTGGTCATCACACGTATAATTCAGATTGTTATAGACAGAATAATTTTTCCCTTAATTTAATTTGGTTTTTGAAAGAAAATTTAGGCGAGTCCTTTTAACATGCTCCATTCATGAGTGAGTATCGTAATCATCAAACCTACTTAGGGAAATACTCACGTTGAGATATTACATGAGGATAGACATCCCTATTATTAGGTGTTAGTCACTAAAATATCCATGAGGCTAAGAGTGACTTTATATTACTTATTACAGTGGGTTTTGATATAATTTTCCGGATAACTAATTTTAATCGTTAATTGTGCTCCCTATCAGTATGAGGGCTTATTTTATGTCGTGATTATCTTTGACGGACAATTATTGAAAGGAAGAAAGAAAGGAAATGAAAAATTTCGGATGATATGATGTGCAAGCACTGTGATTCAGAGTTGAGGATGAGATCCTCCAATTTTTGGCATAATGTGAAATATTTCTAAGCCGAGCTTCAAGCTGCGGTGGATATCATATGAGGACTGGGCCCTGGTAGTAAGAGTTTATGTGTTTAAAATTCTTCTTTTATGAAATTAATATTTTCGTATTGCATTCGTAAATAAGAGTCATGCCCGTTAGGACTATTTGACAATTCTTGTATAGTTTCTGTTCATATTTAGCCATTTCTATTTTGAAACCGTTGAGCTTAGCCCTTGAGACGAGCACCGGGTAAGGATAAATATGACGCATTAATTCGGGAAAATAATCACGAGGTTGGTAAGGTTATCGCTTATGCTTCGAGGCAGTTAAAGATACATGAGAAGAATTATCCAGTTCATGATCTTGAATTAGCGGCAGTGGTTCATGCCTTAAAGATCTGGAGGCATTATCTATATGGTGTGACATGTGAGGTGTACACTGATCACAAAAGCCTACAATACTTGTTCAAACAGAAGGAGTTGAATCTACGACAGCGGAGATGGTTAGAGTTGCTAAAAGACTATGATGTTACTATATTATATCACCCAGGTAAGGCCAATGTGGTGGCCGATGCATTGAGTAGAAAGTATGCCAGCATGGGTAGTCTTGCATATATTCCGGTCAATCAGAGACCATTAGCTCTAGATGTCCAGGCCTTAGCCAACCGGTTCGTGAGATTAGACATTTCTGAGCCTAGCAGGGTGTTAGCCTGCACGGTCGCTCGTTCTTCATTATTAGAGCGTATCCGTGAGAAGCAATTTGATGATCCTCATTTGCGTGAGTTGAGAGATACATAACAGCGGGGAGGTGCCACACAGGTAAACCTAGATGATGATGGCGTATTGAAATTGCAGGGTCGAGTTTGTGTACCTAATGTCGAAGGGATTCGAGAGTTGATCTTAGCAGAGGCCCACAGTTCACGGTATTCTATTCACCCAGACGCCGCGAAGATGTACCAGAACTTACGGCAACACTATTGGTGGCGCAGAATGAAGAAAGATATCGTTGCGTATGTCGCTCGGTGTCTAAATTGTCAGCAGGTGAAATATGAGCACCGGAGACCTGGTGGTGTGTTCCGGAGGATTGAAATTCCCGAGTGAAAATGGGAGCGGATCACTATGGACTTCGTTCTTGGACTTCCTTTGACTCGGAGAAAATTTGATGCTATCTGGGTCATTGTTGATAGACCTGACCAAATCAGCACACTTTATTCCAATGTCTGTCTCCTACTCGTCGGAGAGGTTAGCGAGAGGTTTACATTAGGGAGATTGTCCGTCTCCATGGGGTGCCGAGTATCTATTATCTCTGATCGGGGTACGCAGTTTACCTCGCGGTTCTGGAGAGCTGTCCAGCAGGAGTTAGGCACCCAGGTTCAGTTGAGTACAGCATTTCATCCTCAGACAGATGGCCAGTCCGAGAGGACTATTCAGATTCTAGAGGACATGCTTCGAGCCTGTGCTATTGATTTCGGAGGCTCGTAGGACCAGTTTCTTCCATTAGCAGAGTTCGCCTACAATAACAGTTACCAATCTAGCATCCAGATGGCTCCGTATGAGGCATTGTATGGTAGGCGATGTCGATCACCAGTTGGATGGTTTGAACTGGGAGAGGCTCCGTTGTTGGGTACGGACTTAGTTCAGGAGGCCTTGGATAAGGTCAAGACTATTCAGAAGAGATTGCGTTCAGCTCAATCCAGGCAGAAGACTTATGCGGACCGTAAGGTTCGAGATGTAGATTTCATGGTTGGTGAACGAGTATTGCTCCGAGTGTCGCCTATGAAGGGCGTGATGAGGTTCGGAAAGAAGGGCAAGCTCGGCCCTAGGTATATTGGTCCATTTGAGATTCTAGACAGAGTGGGAGGGGTGGCTTACAGATTAGCTTTGCCGCCTAGCTTATCAGCAGTGCATCCAGTTTTTCACGTATCTATGCTTCGGAGATACCACGGCGATCCCACACATGTGTTAGACTTCAGTACTGTCCAATTGGACAATGATCTATCTTACGAGGAGGAGCCGGTAGCCATTCTAGACCGGCAGGTTCGACAGTTGAGGTCGAAGAGTTATCCTTCTGTGCGTGTTCAGTGGAGAGGTCAGCCTCCTGAGGCATCGACCTGGGAGTCCGAGTCTGATATGCGGAGCCGTTACCCACACTTGTTTCCTGACTCGGGTACTTCTTTCTTTTGTCCGTTCGAGGACGAACGGTTGTTTTAGAGGTGGAGATTGTGACGACCCAAAGGGTCATCACTTATTTTATTAATAATTTCGAGCTTCGAGGCCTTGAAAACCTCGTTCTATGTTGCCTCGATTTACGTGCACGATCCGAGCATGTAGCCGGAAAGATTTTGTGATAGAAAATATGAATTCTATGAGAAATTTGGATAAAAATGATATTAATATTTATATGGTTGACTTCGATCAACATTTTTGGTAAACGGATCCGGACCCGAGATTGGATGGTCCCGAGAGGTCCGTAGGAAAATATGGGACTTGGACATGCGTCCGGAGTCGAATTCTGAGGCCTAGAGCCCAAGTTATGAATTTTTATGTGAAATTGTTTTTGATACAATTATTAAAGGAAATAAATTAATTGACCTTGGTATCGGGCTCGTATTTTGGTTCCGACGCCCGGTACAAGTCTTAAATATTAAATATGTGATTTCTGTAAAGTTTGATGACATTTGGATGTCGTTTGAGATGTTTTGGACCTTGAGTCCCAAGTTTGAAAGTTTTGAAAACTAAAGGCATGAAAATCATGCATTTGAGGCTTGATTTGATGAAAACGAGGTGATATTAGCGATGTGATCGCACGAACAAGTTCATAATGTGTTTTTGAGGTTATGTGCATATTTGGTTTGGAGCCCCGAGGGCTCGGGTGAACTTTGGATAGGCCACGAGATCAATTTATCATGTTAGAAGTTGCTGTCTGCAACTGGTCTGCAGAGTTCGCAAATGCGAACTCCCCACTATTCTGCAGAGTTCCCACTATTCTGCAGAGTTCGCAAATGCGAACAATAGTTCGCAAATGCGAACTCCCCCCTATTGTGCCTGTGTTCGCAAACGCGAACAATAGTTCGCAAATGCGAACTTGACCCTACTGTGCCTGTGTTCGCAAATGCGAACTATAGTTCACAAATGCGAACTCGACACTATTCTGCCTGGGTTCGCAAATGCGAACAATAGTTCGCAAATGCGAACCTCCTAATATTTAGCCTGTGTTCGCAATTGCGAACAATAGTTCGCAAATGCGAACTTCCCAGTTTTGCCTTGGCTTCGCAAATGCGAAGAAATGTTCGCAAATGCGAACTTCCCACCCTTAGCTTATTTTTCAAACTCCGGAAATTGGTCGGGGTTCGCAATTGCGAACCCATGTTCGCAAATGCGAACACAGAGACCTGAAAAACACGGATTTCGGTCATTTCTTCACATTTTTACAAAACCAAAACACCCATTTGCGATTCTTCAAGGATTTCTTCTTCATCAAATCGATTGTAAGTCACTTTTTACTTAATTCTTTCAATTCCTAACATCATTAAACATGTTTTTCATTAGAAATCAAATGTTTTCATGGTAAAATTCTTGTTTTTGTTAGAAAATAGGGTTTTTCATAAATTGGGGAATTGGACCTCGAATTGAGGTCCGATTTTGAAACAAATTATATACATGAACTCGTGGGGGATGGGTAACCGGATTTTGGTCCTAACCCCGAATTCCGACCATGTGGGCCCGGGGTTGAAATTTACTATTCATGGCAGAATGTTGTAAAAGTGGTATTTGGTATTAAGAATTAGTTTGTTGAGTAGAATTGATGATATTAAATCAATTGTGTATAGATACGGTTGGATTGGAGTCAAATTGAAAGAAAAGACATTTCCACGGATTGGATTGTTCATAAGCATTCGAGGTAAGTGTTTGTTCTATCCTAGTTTGTAGGGATATGAATTTAATTATAAATATTGTTGACATAGAGATTATTGGCTAAATGCCGGTAACATATATACTATATAATTGGGATCGGGTGGTACGCCTACCACGAGATATAATTATTGATATATTTGGGAGCGGGTGGTACGCCTACCACAAGATATAATTATTGATATAATTGGGAGCGGGTGGTACGCCTACCACGATATATAATTATTGATATATTTGGGAGCGGGTGGTACGCCTACCACAAGATATAATTATTGATATAATTGGGAGCGGGTGGTACGCCTACCACGAGATATAATTATTGATATATTTGGGAGCGGGTGGTACGCCTACCACAAGATATAATTATTGATATAATTGGGAGCGGGTGGTACGCCTACCACGAGATATAATTATTGATATATTTGGGAGCGGGTGGTACGCCTACCACAAGATATAATTATTGATATAATTGGGAGCGGGTGGTACGCCTACCACGAGATATAATTATTGATATATTTGGGAGCGGGTGGTACACCTACCACAAGATATAATTATTGATATCATTGGGAGCGGGTGGTACGCCTACCACGATATATAATTATTGATAATTGGGAGCGGGTGGTACGCGTACCACAAGAGATAATTAATGTGATAGTTGGGAGCGGGTGGTACGCCTACCACGAGACATGAAATGAAAGAGGAAATTGAGACAAGAAAGTAAGGTTTATTCTGTTGATTTGATTATTCCGGATAACTTGAGTTATTGACTGTTATTTTAGAGCAGAGTATTTCTTTATAAATGTATCGTGTATTGTATATATATATCTATATTGCAACTGTACAGGTTTAGGTGGGTGACTGGCCTTAGCCTTCTTACTAGTTCGCTGGGATAGGCCAGGCACTTACCAGCACATAGGGTCGGTTGTGCTGATACTACACTCGCTCTTTTTGCGCAGATACAGGTTACGGACAGCAGTAGCGGCGGTAGCGACTTGTGGATTTTTCGACTACTGAGACTACGAGGTAGCCTTGCAGGCGTCCGCAGGACCCGTCGTCTCTTCTATCTATGCTTTTCATTCTGTTATCTCATGTAATCGAGATAAACAACTTGTATTTTCTTTCAGACAGTTATGTGTATTATTCTTAGAAGTTCGTGAGTATTGTGACACCAATCTTGGGTAGTATATCAGATTTGGATTTTCTTTATCACATTTGACTAAGTCTTCCGCTGTAATTTTTATGTTGTTAATAAGAAATTAGTAATTAATGGAGTTATAATTAATATTTGGCTTGCCTAGCTTCCATTTAGTAGGCGCCATCATGACCCCGATGGTGGGAAATCCGGGTCGTGACACTTCCTTTGTTCCATGACCACTCCCTTCCCAAGTAGCAGTCTGCGCCTATTCCACTCCGCCGGTTCATCATCCGTCGGAGCGCCCTCTTCAACAGCGAGGGACGAGGGTCCTGTGTTTGCCCTGGACGCCTGGTAAATAACCGGCTCAGGCATGGAACGGGAAGTTCCGGAAATGTCGACCAATAGAGATTCCCAGAGGGCACGGGCAAGTTCCGGGTCGGAAACCTCGCCAGCTCCATCGCCGGATGTAATTACGTCCGCCCGGACCTCCTCGGGCTAGGCGGCCTCAAGATAACCCTGCCTGACGGAGATCACGAGCTCGACTTTCGACGAGGAGGACTGGTGGCACGACATCTCCGTCTCTGCATCATGTGCCGAGCTGCAGAAAGATGAAAGAAAACATCAGTTGTGGCAACGCCTAAAATATATAAAAAAAAAAAAGGCGGCGGACCAGTAAGTCGAGACCATACTTGGAAGGCCGTATTTCAGAGAGAAAGCAGCCCACGTCCTACATTCTTCGGCGTAGGGGATCCGTTGCCTCACCCACGCCCTTATGCCGGGGACAGGTTGAGGCGTGCGCATCCCCACTACCTACAAAAGAGAAATGAAAAGTGTTAGCATCTGAAAAATGGCGTAACAACGAGCAAGATACAACGATGCTGAAAGTACAAATCAACACTTACAATTATCATTCCACACCCCCGAAAACTCGGTCGCGTCCGCCACCAAATCCGAGGTACGGATATAGAAATATTTCACTCGGAACTGGCGGTTGGGCTTGTCGTCCGCCTCGATGACTAAGCCCTTTGTTCCGCGATTTTTTAGCTGTAGTATTTTACCCCTCATATAGCCGGGACTGAACAGCTGTAGTAGATGGTGGACAGAGATGTCCACGCCAGCTCTCTCCGCATACGTCGTCAAGATCCGACAGATCTTCCACATATACGGAGTGAGCTGGGCCGGGCAGATGTCGTAGAACCAGCACAGTGCCGCCGCCAAGAGGTAAATTGGAAGTCCACACCCCATTATGAACGGGTACTTGTGGATGGCACAGACCCCCGCCGGTATACGTAGACCAGGTCGTTCCCGGCCACACGCATCTCCGCCGCCTCCGGCACATGGCAGGACACTCTGAGGTCATGAAGTTGGCCCACAGTGTACGTGGACCTCTCCCATACAGAGGACTCCGCCGGCGTGGAGAAATCCCTCCTAATACTTAGGTCGCGAGGAAGGAGATTTTCCTCCTTTAAAGGGACAAGAGGTTTTTTGACCTTCTCGCTACCCTTCGACCGTCGGGAAGCCCCGAAACCAGTCTCATCCTCTTCCGGTTCCCGACGACGGTTACCTTTAGCCATTTTTTATGTCTTTTCGAGGTATTAACGGGATATTATAAGGAAATGGTAGCAAGGATGCTAAGAACAAAGGGATGGATTGCTGGATATGTGAAAATGAGAAGTTGAGAAACAAGGGATTTTTTGATCATCTAAAAGAGGGGATAGTATTGAAACTGCCTCTATTTATAATAAGACATTGCGCGAAATTCGAATGATTTTGCATCGAAAAAGAGGCGGAAAACCGAAACGTCAAATCGACTTTATGACCAGCATTAAAAACAACAGTAATTATGACGCACGCCGTCAGCAGGCGACGGTTCAGAAGAATATGCCACGTATGCGCACGTGCACAAGACCCAACATGGGCTGGATCTATCCGCCCATAACAGATACGCCTCGAGCACATCTCCAATAGGCGGAGGGACTATCTGTATGAGGACAAATCGGACGCAGAATAAGGCTAGTATGTATGTACGCATGGCCGGTCCGGATGAAGTGCAGGACGGGGACGCCTCCTCATGAGGACGACGACATTCGGAGATGTCCTCCCTTATGGCCGTACGCCAGGAGGGATACAGTCCCGCCCATAAGTGCCGAGTCGGCGGACCTGTCTAAGTGGATGTCCCCAATCTCCCCCTTTTTATATTTCCGTTATACTTATAATGCCTTGGCGGCGATGTAATAGTTGGGCGAGGGGACCTCTTCCCTATATAAAGAAGGGTCTTCCCCCATTGTGGGGATCGATCATTTTTTAATAATACAACTCTCTCTCTATATATCACTCTTCTCTCTATTATCAACATTTCTACTGCTCATTTGTTCTTGATACTTGATTGAATTTTATTATCTTCTTATAAAGATAATCTGTATATACTAATCCGATAATCAATCTTCAATATATATTACCATTGATTCCGATTGTCCCTTTATTTACATTGATTGATTTGTTCAAAGGTATTTAATAACTTTTGAGTAAAACAAGATTGTTATGATTTTTAATTGCAATTATTTTCTTACAAATGCAATCATGATTCAAAATGTTTTACTATTCACGATATAATTTTTTTAATTTTGTACTAGTTCTTTTTTTTTTGTAATTATATTTTCATTAATCACCAATAAAGTAATTACAAAGCAGTAGAGTCATCCTCAACCCACTTAATATTTACATAACTCTAGCTTTATCCTATATTATGAGCAGTACATAAGAACTAAAACAAAAAGCTAGCTAGTTACTACATTTGTTTCATTACATAAGCTGCTGCATCTTCATCCTCATTCCTTCTTGAGCTCTAATATTGCAAACACATGCTACTTTTTTTGCTATTTGATCTGATGTCCTCGCCGTCTCTCCAAATATTAAGCTGTTTCTCTCCCCCCAAATCTCATGTATGTGTTCTACGTAGACCATTTTTATTATTTTGGCTTTACACGATCTTTTTTAGCTTGTATTACTATGCATGCCATCATATGTGTATATGATTGTATTGGATTCACATGAATTCATATCCATTGCATAAGCTTTTCCCGTACTGTTTTAGTAAAATTGCATTCACCAAACAGATGTACATGTGATTCATCTACTCCATTGCACAAACAACATCTTGTACATACTTGGACGCCCCAGTTTGTAAGCCTATTGGTTGTCAGTAGTCTCCCATGACATTGCATCCACATCGTAAATATTACCTTGGGCCTAGTTTCATTGTGGAACATTAAGGTTCTCCATGCCACGTTACTGTAATTTTCCAAGATGCCTAAGTATATTTGCTTGGTGTTACTCTGCCTGTATTGTACTGTAGGCACCTGATGAATCACCTCTCTTGCTTCCACGATCTTTCTCACCATCCAACTTGCCTGTTGGGGTATACTCATCTCCATTATACTTTGCCTTTTATGTAATATGTGTGGATCTATTTTATCCACAGTTTGTCTTTCTTCTGGGCCAGATCCTAATAGACACTAGTTATAGCAGCTCTATTCCATATTCTAATATTCAGTAGATTATACCCTCCAGTAGATTTAGCTAGGCAAACATATTCTATCACATGCTATCAAGTTTCTCTTTGTAATTGTATTAGAGCCAGACCATATATGACTTTGCAATATGATTATGTCAGTTTTATCACTTTAACTGGTAGGATAAATATTTGGGACCAATAAGATTGGATACCAAATATCACTGCTTGGACTAACTGTACCCTTCCAGCATATGATAATTTCCTAGCTGTCTAAGAGGAGATCCTTGCAACTATTCTATCAATCAATGGTTGTCATTGTATAGCTGATAGCTTCTTTTTGTCCAATGGGATGGTCAGATATTTGAAAGGTAACTCCCCAAGTGAATATCCAGTGTTCTGCAAGATTTCATGTCTTGTACTAGTTATATGGGATACACAGGGGCGGATTTACGTTAATCCAAGCGGTGTCACGTGACACCGCTTGGCCAGAAATTTTTGTTAAATATGTATATATAATTAAAATACAGAAATAAAATATAATTTAAATTAATTCAATTGACACCACTTGAAAGAAATATCTGCTTGGCTAAACTGGTCTGACGCTCTATTTATCCAGCATAGGTTGTGGGTTCGAAGCTGGACTATTTCATTTGTTGTTTCAAATTTTTGTGCCTCATTTACACTAAAACTGATTGGATTGAGGAGAATTGAACTGTGTTGACTTTATTGAAGCAAATATGACTTTTAGCGAGTCGATCAGCAATCACTTTGGTGCATTTTTGTGACAATAAATTATTTGTTCTAGGGTTAAAGTTGTATGTACTGTTTTTTCCAATAAAATTGATTAAGAACATCAAACGAGTTTTAGTGATTATTAGGCACTTCATACAAAAAAATAATATTTAGTATTTTTCTAATGAAGTTTGAATACTTTTCTAAAAATAAAATTCATCGAAAAGAATTGTAGTATTATATTTGGGTTATGTGTTTATTAATATGATTCCAATTGTCTTTTTTTTTATATATATAATGTTGTTAATAGTGTTTTATTTACTTGTACACTTTTAAAAAGTGTGACACTGGTTACGAAAAATCGTGCGTACGTCACTGGAAATACACGTGCATCACGCGTGTCCATGGGCTAGAAAAATTGAAATTAGAAAGAATTTTTAATCTCTAGCTCAAGTTATTGTGATTCTTTTAATGAATATACTGAGGCGAGATTTGAATTTATTCAATTTCTCCAAATACGTTGCGTACTTTGAATTGGTGTTATATAAGGACCAGAAACTAGCTGTCTCTCAATATATATACACACACTTGAAATTGGTCAATAGAAAACGCTTAGGGGAACAAAAATAACGAAAAGGCAATAATTTAGAGGATGTCTTTACTTCGATCTATTAAGGAACAAATTAAACTATCTCCATCCGACGTGACTAAGCTGAAGTTACTCCTCTTAGTCAAGGTCAAGGACTATTCTGCCAAAATTTCACGGTATAACTAGTTTTCAGACTGGTCAATAAAAAATAGTTAGCGTTTACTAAGTTAATGAAAAATAGCAACCGTTTTGCTGCAATAGAGACCGATCCAGCATAATATACTGGGAGTTCGGTGCACTTGTGTATAAACTCTAGCATATTATGCTGGACCTGTATGCTTTGCTGCCTCCAGTATAATATATTGGAGACCGGAGCACTAGTGCCCCAAACTCCAGTATATTATACTGGACCATTATACTTGCTGGAACTCCAGTATATTACGCTGGAGTTCTAGTGTATTTATGCTGGAACTTCATCATATTATACTGGAGTTCCAGCGTACTATCCTGGAACTCCAATATAATATGCTGGAGTTCAAGTATACTTATGCTGGAACTTCAGCATAATATACGGGAGAATTTTTCGGGTTTTGAATAATATTTTCGCTCATATTTATCTTTACATAAAAAGTGGCTAAATTTCGATTACTTTAAAAATCGGACTATTTTTGAACGACCAGTTGAATATATGACTATTTTTAAAAAATCACACGACTATTCTAGCACAATAATGCATAGTTAGTTCATATTACTTGAAATAGGGATAACTCAATATACAGAGGTGAACTCAATCACTAAGTGATAGAATGGATGACATTGCTTCATTCATAACCAGATATTCGGGTTTGGGCCCTGCCAATGTGGAAATTCTTGTTAGAGAATGTTTTCCACTTACTACGATGTTAGAATTAATACGAAAGAATTATAAAAGAATATACGTGACTTCACACCATAACAAAAACTTTTACACCATAACAAAAAATGATTTATATTTTTAAGTTTTACCTCACCTAGCATATATTGTACATATTTTGAAACCAGCTCTTGCAAATTCAAAATATGTGTACAACCATTACTTATAAACCTATGACGTTAAATATGTGTTCTCACAACTATTATTTTCACTCTCTTCTTCTCACTTTTTTTTTACATATGCTTCAAGGGGTCATCCGCCATTACTGCTTCTCCCCCTATATCACCTAATTGTAATGTAAAAAAATTGAAGAGTAAAAGTCCACCATTAAAGGGCATTCAAAGCTTTGCTTTAGAAAGTAGAATTTCTTGTAATTCTTAGTTATTTGGATTGAATGTTGTTCTAATTGATTGAAAATATCAAAAGAAATTCAAAGTTTAAATTTGAAATGATTTGGAGTAGATTTGAGCAAGATTTGAGTTAAATTCAAAAAAAAAAAAACGCAAAGAAGAAGACGAAGTCAGTTTTTTGTATAATTATGTATAATTATGTATAATAGTGTATATGAGTGTATAAAAATATCGTATACACTATTATACACATTTATACACCTTTATACAAACGTCTATAGGCGAACTTCTTCCACGATTTTCAGTTGCAATTCCTGTTCAAAACCAATACAAATTTTCATTAAATAAAAATTTTATATACAACCTCCTTATACTATTTCTAACAAGTCTAAATAGCACCGACTCCAAATTTCCCACAAAATCAAATTCAAAATTGATACCCACATATTTAAGCTTGTTAATAATCTAATTTTTACCACCCAAATAGATTTGATTTGTTGAACTAATATTTGAGTTACAATTACTAATTCGAAAATTAACTTAAAAGCTTGAACAATCCTTTTTAAAAATTAAATGATAATTTTGAGAACCTATTGGAGTTGGATGTTGAATCTTAACCTATTATTTTTGGCTAGTTGGTTGTAAATTGAAATATGGGCTATAAAATTGATAAGTGGAGAGCTCAATTATTCTCATGTGAAATTATCCCAATTAATATGCAAGTCCTATTCTTATGATGTTGTCCCCTTACGATCACTTGAAGATTGTGATCGTCAATGAATATGACTCGACGTAAAATAAGTATTGAGAAATCATTTCTTCAATTGAAAAATCATTTGAAGAATTCTTCTACCTAGGAATAGAATTTTTAGTGGAAAAAATTATGTTACAGTTAAATATTAAAAATTGGAGATGAATAATATTAATAATTTTAATCAACAAGGAAATAAATTATTTCCTTTAATGTTGACAATAAATTATTAATTAAATCTTTGAATTAATTAGTTAGCTAGAAATCTAATTCAAATCTTTTCTAAATTATGAATGGTCTTAGCAAAATGTTATTCACCTTTTTACTCTTTAAAAATAGAATTCACACAAGATAAATTAGTTATTTAATATTTTTTTTCTAATATTTAGGACATTGAAAACAACTAAAAATATAACTACTAATCTTTCCTTAATAGATAGAAAGTCTAAAATTTGTGGCTTTAAAATTAATTAAGATTTTACTTTATAAAAATTCTTTTCTTATAACAAACTATATGAACGACCAATACTCATATAAAGACTTTGAAGTCAATTAAAATATTTATTCAAAAGAAATTTTCTTTGTCGTATATTTTATTTTTCTAGCGACACAAGCATTTTTAGACCAAAACTATGGCATATTTGTCTTTAAGAGTAAATTAAGAAAAAAAATCTGTCAAAATATATTTTAAAAAGGCAAATAAATTTATTCTTATACTTTAGTCGATCTTTGAACACCAAAATAAATTTAACTTATGCATAATAAACATGACATTACGATGTAGAGAAAAATTAAATTGAATGCCACAAAAGCAAAATGTGAATTACGGCTCAAAATCAACATTCAACATTTTCACGAACATTTATTTTTTATTTAGTCTTTATTAATAACTCAAGAAAATTATTTGTTTAAGTGGTTATTTAAAATTTTATATTTATTAGTATAGAATACACACGTAACACACGTACAATAAAACTAGTTAAAAATAAAGATAGTTAAATTTCTGTACGATAATTATTAATGAGTAATCTAGTAAAATGGTAGGGTTTGAGTTGTATTTTTATGAAGTTATCAACCTTTGTATGGCTTTGATCATGGCTCTAATCAGCAATAATCATGGGTTAAACCAACAACTGTAATGACCCGATCTGTCGTTACGGGAGTTACCACTCCGTTTTCACCATTTTATGCTTCTATATGTTTTATTATATATGTTTGGAGAATTTCAAGTAATTCGGATAGATTTTGGTTATAAATGAGGCAATAAATCTCTTTATGAGAAGGTTAGTTTGGAAAAGTTAACTGAATGTTGACTTGTGAGTTAGAAGGCTCAGAATGGATTTCTGATGATTCGACTAATTTCGGGAGATGATTTATGACTTAGGAGAACAATCAGAATTGAATTCGAAGGTCCGGTGTAGAATTGGTTAAGGTTGGCTTTTGGCGAATTCCGAATGGTAGGTGAAATTTTGATCTGAGGGTCTAAATAAAATTCCAAGAGTTGCAGTAGCTCCGTTAGGTAATTTTAGATATGCGTGCAAAATTTTAGATCATTCGGAGGTGTTTAGATCGAGTTTTAGATCAAATACAAGTTTCAGAAGTTTTAGTTTAACTTAGGCTTGAATCCGTGATAATTCAATGATTTTGATGTTTATGATGGTATTTTTATGCTACGAGCAAGTTTGAAGGAAGTAATAGAACATATCTGTGCATTTGGTTGAGGTCACGAGGGTCTCGAGGTGAATTCGGATGGCCAACGGGCAATTTTGAACATGTTTAATGTAGAAAAAAATTGCAGAGAGTTTTTACTCTATGCGATTGCATAGATAGGTATGCGATCGCGTAGAGGGTTCTGAGGGGGTGAAAGTTTTGCTCTATGCGATCGCGTGAAGGAGTGTGCGATCGCATAGGTTGATAAACTTGCTCAATACGATCGCGTAGTAGGCTGATGCAATCGCGTAGTTGAAGGAGGCAAAGGTATGCGATCGCAATGGGCAGTGATGTGATCGCATAAGAGAATTTCAGGGCCCCGAAAATTTTAGTCTATGCGATCGCAATTGGACTGTTGCGATCGCATAGAAATAGATGTGTGGGCAGAATAGTTTAAGGGTAAAATTTCAGATGCGACCCTCATAATATTTCCATCATTTTTAATCCTCCAAGAGAGGTTTTTGAGCGATTTGAAGAGGGTTTTCAATGAGTATTACTTGGAGGTAAGTCTCTTGACTAGAAAATATCATTTTATACAAGAATCAACACTCAAATTTATGAAATTGAGTAGAAATTGTGAAGAACTAGGGCTTTGTTCTTGAAAATGAAATTTTTGGATTTGAAAGGCCATGTCTTTTTTAGTGGAGATCTACTCCGATGATTTTGAGCTCCGTTTTTGATAAACTTTATATGTACGGGCTTGTGGCGAGACGAGGAGTCAGTTGGTATAATTTTTGGAATTTTTCGAGAAGTGGGCCCGGGGCTCGAGTTTTACCAACTTCGTGAATTATTATACTTTTCGAGTATTTTTGATTGAGTTATGTTTCTTTGACCCATATTTATGTATGCGCTATGATTTTAACTAGATTCGACACGCGAGGAGGTCAATATGAAAGGAAAGGGCAATGTGGACGAGTCCACCGCTGGTTAGAGGTGAGTAGTTGGTATATATCATGGCTTGAGGGTTTGAAACACCGACTTATCACAATGTGACACTATTTAGGGTGTGAGTCACACCCCATAGCAGGTGCGGGATTGGTTATGACTGGGGATTGTGACTTGGTCCATCCCGAACAAGAATAATACTATATTGGTGATTGATACGCACCTTGTGTTGAATATATTTGGGCTTAATGATATGTTTGGGGCCTTGTGCCGACCTGTAATATCCTTAGAGGATGAATATAAATGTGATAGCATGATTTGTAAAATAATTGATCTCAGTTCTGGGTTTAATCACTATTATGAACCGCTAAGTCACTTTTTCCTGAAAATTAAATAACTAAAGTATTTCCTTATTAATGAATTAGATATTGGAAAGAAATAAATTGAAACGGTTATGTGACTTATATGCATATTGTGTACTGAGTATGGATCGGGTTGCACGCCATAATGAATGATATGAATATATTGTGTTTGGGCTGAAGGAGATCCTCCGGAGTCTGTACACATCCTCAGTGAGTGTCGTTGACGTTAAATGGATCGTGCTATGCGTCGTAGCGGTCATGTGAATTGCATTGCATTCGTGCATTGTTATTTACTTGTGCTATCTCTGATTTGCTGTTATTGTTAGTTCGTAGTAAGATATCAGACTGTTAGATATAGCTTTACTTTTTTGGCATTTTGTTGATTTCTTATCTTCAGACATTTTATATGCTTTTTACTTACTGAGTACTTAGTACTCACCCCTACTCTCTGCACCTTTGTGTGCAGATTTAGGTACGCCAGGTGTTTAGCTGAGCAATCTCATTTTATCAGAGTTATAAGAGTTGTTGAGGTAGGTGCTGACGTTCGCAGGGCCTGGCTATTCTTCTTATTCCAGTTTTATTTATATATATACTTTTAGACTTGAGTATTTCGTTCAGATATTATTATTATCCAATTTTTGCTTAGAGGCTCTAGACTCGTGACCCTAGATCTTTGGAAGTGTTATTATGAGTTTTTGCACTTCTCATTATTATTATTCTATTGTTACTGAGTTATTATTCTCAATTATTATATTCTCCTTAAATTGTCAGTTTTGGGACTTATTATTAATATGGAAACGATTATTGGTCTAGCTTGCCTAGCTTTAGGGTTTGGGTCGTGACAACAACCCAGTAAAATCTTACACTACTAGAAACACATGGATTTTTCACGGCGAAATTAGAGGGAAATCGGTGGAAAAATCGCATTTTTACACCGTATACCCACCGAAACGAGTCACCAGGAAAATGCCTGGTGGGATATATTTTCCCAGGGACGCGGTGGAAAATTTCCCACGGTTTTCCCAGAGAAACTTTAATATGAAAAATAATAAAAGTTCCCACCAACAATCACTGGGAACTATTATTAGTAATTCTTATTAATTTTAATACATTAGCGAGGGAAGTGATGAGAAAAATGCATGGGGAGCAAGTTCTGAAAAAAACATTCCCACTGATATCCGTGTGAAACGTTTTAATTCTAAAAATAAAAGTATGAACTTTTCCACCGGTATCAGTGGGATAAGTACAAATTATGAAAAAATATATGAACTTTCCCACCAATATCAGTGGGAAAGATGCAAGTTCTGCAGCTAAAGTGACGAACCTTCCCATGGAATCAGTGCCAATTCCGTGGAAAATCTGAAAATTATTTTTGTGCACAATGCAGTAAATATACTGCACCACCTGCCAAACAAAAAAAAATATAACCACCAACCTAAATACAATTGAACATTCACACACAAAGATCAGCATCTCCCGATCCATTTCGTTAATTAAAAACCAACAAAAATTGAAAATACTAGAAACCAATAATGCAACTTAACATTCAAATAAGAAATTCAACATTCAATCTTATCCAATTGATATATAACATCCAACATCACAGTCCTACCCAAAATCATATTAATAAAAAAATTACTCCTTAGTCTTGTTATAGCGTGATGGAGAACATGGCACAAAAAATCCACCAGATGCTAAGAGGTAGTTTATCTGGGCCTTGAGGCTTTCAACATCACTAGTGACACATGTAAATGCAGCATCCTTTTGCCTCATTTCTTCATCCCTCCGCCTCTCCTCTTCCTCCCTCCGCCTATCTTCTTCCTCCCTTCACTTTGCCACCTCCTCCCTTCGCTTTGCCTCCTCCTCCCGCGCAGCGCTTTTCTGTGCATACAACTCAGTGATCTCTGCTATTCTTCTATTCAATAGCTCAAACTCATCCTGATTAATCGAGGACCTTGAGGAAGAAGAGCTACCAGATCCAAAAGACCAACGACTAGAACTAAACTCTGATCCAAGGCAGTAAACTCTTCCCTTATATACGCCACTAGCCGCCTTAATCCACAAGTCCATATAATTCTCCTGGGATGGTTGGATTGGATTTCCTTGGATTGGGAAGTACCAGTGCCTTTCTCTGTTGAAGAGGAAGTTAACTTAACACCAGTTGATGATGCCTCTAACCTGAAAAAAGAAGGTTCAATAACCATAGAACAATATGGACAAAACATAGAAACTACTAATGCATTAAAATCATGAAGGAGTATGTAAACTTGTCTGCCAAGATGAGATAAATGAGGCAGCTAAACAGAAAATGTAAAGTCCCTGGGATGATTCCTCAATGTTGTTGCTTTACACCTAGATAAGCCTATAATCTTGTTGTCGATGATGGTAAAGTCCATGGGATGATTCTATCCACCTGAAAATATTAATAATCAGCCACATCTACTCCAGTTATCGATACGACATAGAGTTAAGGTTAAAACATAGAAATAATACGTGCAACTTAGATTTGTATCAAAATATTAAAGGGGTGAAATATCAAATGAGGAAGGATTTCTTTTTTGCATATTAGCGTTTACTTGCGTGTTTGATAGTACAGAGAGTATTCAAGAGAAATGGCAATGGTTATGCACAGGGGCTGAGGCACAAACCTAAATACGGGTACGGCTGAACCCAGTAACTTTTGCTCAATCAGTGTATTTAGTATTTATAATTCATTAAATATACACTAATATTAAATTAGAACCGAGTGACTAACACTTGGAATCGTCGTTCTTAAATCCAGAACCCATAAAGTTGAAATCCTGGATTCGCCTCTCGTTATGCATTCCAACAAGAAATATTATATGAAAAATAATTAAAATTATATAAACAAGAGTAATTCTAAAATATTGATAAAAAATATTATTACTCACTCTAAACAGAATATATTTAAAAGAATATAAGAAATTTCTTCTTTAATCATCTGATTCCATACATTCTGCTATAGCAATGTTGCCAATAATAATATGTTCCTACTTGTTCTTTGCATATACCTGAAACTTTTATTCGTAAAATTGAAGCCATTTCCTTGAAGAAATCAATATCGCTGCCGTAACAATGATATGTATTTTCAAAAGTTACTTAAAGCAGCTAATTTGTTGAGATTCAAGATACATGAAATCCTAGTTTTAGCAAAAAATAAAAGCATAAATTATATATAAACCCTCTTAATAAAACAAACTCGGATCCTTAAACCTCCAATAATTCAAACCATCCTACAACATAGAAGTTGGAGAGCACTCAACCAACAATTAAGAAAACCCCAAAACAGAACCCTAATCCGAGGAGTAGCCTTAAGAATGGGGAAGGAAGAATGTCACGACCCAAACCCGGTCGTGATAACGCCCAACCCTAAAGCTAGGCAAACCAGACCAATAACCATTTCATATTTAACAACAAGTCCCAAAATGACAATTCAAGGAGACTATAAGAGTTTATAATAATACTCCAATAATAATAATAGAATGAAAATACTGAGAAGTGCGAACACTGATAATAACACTCCCAAAAGATCTAGGGTCACGAGTCTAGAGCCTCTAGGCAAAAATTAGATGGTAATAGGAATATGTGAACAAAATACTCAAGTCTGAAAGTATATATATATATATATATATATATATATATATACATATATATATATAACTGAAATAAGGAGAGAAGCCAAGTCCTGCGAACGCCAGCAGCTACCTCATCAACTCGGATAACTCTGAATAAAACTGAACTGCTCGGCTAAACCTCCGGCGTACCTGAATCTGCACACAAAGGTGCAGGGAGTAGGGGTGAGTACTAAGTACTCAGTGAGTAAAGCATATAAAATAGCTGAAAGCAAGAAATCAACAAAATACCATAGAGCAAAGATATGTCTAATAGTCCGATACCTACCACGAACTAACAACAACAACAAACCTCATATATCACAAGTAATTAACAAAGCATGAATGAAATGCAATGCATATGACCGCTACGGCGCATAGCCCGATCCATTTAACGTCGACGGCGCTCACTATGGGTGTGCACAAACTCTCGAGGGGCTCCTTCAGCCCAAGCCCAATATTCATATCATTCACTGCGGCGTGCAACCAAATCTATACTCAGTCCACAATATGCATATGAGTCACATAACAGTTCATTTTATTTATATCCAGTTTCCAATTTATTAATAAGGAAAATACTTTAGTTACTTAATTTTTTAAGAAAAGGTGACTTAGCATTTCATAACAGTGAATAAACCAAGGACTGAGATCAATGATTTTACAAATCATGCCATCACAATGATATCTATCCCCTAAGGATACTACAGGTCGGCACAAGGCCCCAAACATGGCATAAAGCCCATATATAATCAATACAGAGTGTGTTTCAATCGCCAATATAGTATTATTCTCATTCGGGATGGACCAAGTCACAATCCCCATTCATAACCAATCCCGCACCTGCCATGGGATGCGAGTCACGCCCTAAATAGTGTCACAATGTGATAAGTCGAGGTTTCAAACCCTCATGCCATCATATATACCAATTACTCACCTCTAACCGGTCGTGGACTCATCCACAATGCCTTTTCCTTTTGAATGGGGCTCTTCATGCGTCGAATATAGAAAAAACCATAGCAAATACATAAATATGGGTCAAAGAAACATAACCCAATAAAAAATACTCGAAAAGTACAACAATTTACGAAGTTGGTAAAACCCGAGCTCCGGGTCCACTTTTCGAAAAATTCTGAAAATCATACCAATGGATTCCTCGTCTCGCCGCGAGTCCCTAAATATATAATTTATCAAAAATGGAGTTTGAATGACCTTTCATATTCCAAAAATTTGTTTTCTAGAATTAAGCCCTAGTTCTTCACAAACTCTACCCAATTTCATGAATTTTAGTGTTAATTCTTGCATAAAATCACGTTTTCTAGCCAAGAGACTTACCTCCAAGCAATATCCGTTGAAAACTCTCTTCAAATCGCTCAAAAATCTCTCTTGGCGGAGTAAAAATGGTGGAAATATGATTAGGGTCGCGTCTGAAATTAACTTAAACTGTTCTGCCCAGACGCCTTCTTCTATGCGATCGTAATGCCTCTCCTGCGATCGCATAGAGTAAATTTTGCAGGCCCAAAATTCCTTCTACACGATCGCAATCTCCTATACGCGATCGCACTGAATAATTATCTAAGTCTATGCGTTCCTAGATCACTTTACGCGATCGCATAAAGCAAATTTCTTGGCTCCTCAAATCCCTTCTACACGGAAGCATCATCCCTTATTGCGATCGCACTGTACACTTTCATCAACCTATGCGATCGCACACCCCTTCACGCGATCGCATAGTGAAAAACTCCACCCCCTTCAGAACCTTCTATGCGATCGCAGACCTGTCTATGTGATCAAATTGAACAAAAACTGTCTGCAATTTTCTACTGCATTAACATGTTCAAAATTTGCCCGTTGGCCATCCGAATTCACCCCGAGACCCTCGGGACCTCAACCAAATATACAGATATGTCATATTACTTAATTCAAACTTGCTCGCAACATAAAAATATCATCATAAACATCAAAATCATAGAATTCTCATGGATTCAAGCCTAAGTTTCACTAAAACTTCTGAAACTTGCATTTGATCTAAAACCCGACCTAAACACCTCCGAATGATCTGAAATTTTGCACGCATATCCAATATCACCTAACGGAGCTACTGCAACTCTCAGAACTTTATTCCGAGCCCCGAATCAAAACCTCACCTACCATCCGGAATTTGCCAAAATTCCACCTTAGCCAATTCAAGCCTAAATCTACACTGGACCTTCGAATTCAATTCCGGTTGTTCTCCTAAGTCATAAATCATCCCCCGAAACTAGTCGAATCATCATAAATCTATTCCGAGCTTTCTAACTCATCGGTTAATATTCGGTTGACTTTTCCAAACTAACCTTCCCATGAAGAGGTTTATTGCCTCATTTCTAACCGAATTCTACCCGATTTGCTTCAATCTCTCCAAATACATATAATGAACCATATGAAAGAATAAAACGGGGAAAACGAGGCGGTAACTCCCGTAACGACGGATCGGATCGTTACAAAAAAAATTAAAATTATAAAAAATCTTAAATAAGAAGTATATGAGTACACTACCAGCAAATTCAATTATCCAAAATTTAAATTAAAAACTACTTACCAATAATAATTTTTTGCCTTAGCTACCAGCGATAATTTTTTCCTCAGCTACCAATAATGGTTTCTTCTTACACTACTATTAAATGAAGAATTCTATTGTTGGACAAATCTGCTGTTGAGAAATTGAAAACACAATCGGAAAAACCCATGAGAGAGGTAGTTTCAGTATACAACCCTATTTACCCATATTTTGAACCCCAAATATAACCAAATCTACACCAATAGAGAGCTACTAATCACTATAAAAATTAAACCCCATTAGAAGGTAAAATCAAGAATTTTTAAGAAAGCTCATGAAATATGAATCACATGAAAGTAACAAAAGTGGTTATTCAAGGAGTACCTATTTGTATTGTTATTCTAGTGGAAAACTTTGCCTTTTGTCTTTTCCCAAATTTTGGCTTCAAACGGTCGAATAGTCGAACAGTAGAGGTGGATTTGGGTTCAGCTTTCCATTTAAGCAGTCGAGAAGTCGAGGTGCAATTTGGGAGTCAAAGCAGCAACTGGATTTCAAGCACAATAAAACAATCCAATATTTCTTCCATAAAGTTTTTCTCTTATAAGAAGGAAATTTTCATATCTAAAACTTTAACTCAAACCCAATATTTTAATTTGAGTATTTTTTCTTAGGGTATGGCAAAGAAGACAATAAGGCTTTGGGGATATCAATGGAGTTTTGGAGGTTTGGTGGGTATTGATATTTGGGGACTTATTAGGAGAGTTAATACGATATAGAATATAAATTATAATTTTATATTTATATTTTGAAATTTAATTAAAAATATAAAGAAATAGGGATTATTATTGGAGGGTATAGCAAAAGTTCGTGGAATAAAAAGGAATAAGGATTTTTTAAGTTCGCGATTTTTGCCAAAGTTCCAAAATTTTGAGATTCCCACTGCATCAGTAAGAATATTAAAATAATTATTTATCTGAAATTTCCACCGTTTCACTGGGTATAATTTAATAATTTTATTTTTATTAGTATTCCCACTGATTCGGTGGGAAACAAATTGCGCGCTTTTTTGCGCCGACTAGTTCCCACCTATAGTGTGTGGGAATATTTTTTGAAAAAAGGTAAAAGAAATCTTTCCCATTTCCCACTGGATTTTTTTAGATTTTCGTGGGAATTACCACTTATAATATATCAGTGGGAAATTTCCCTGGGAAATTTATATTTTTTTAGTAGTGTTACTTGTGAGGTTAGGGGAGGGTAATATTTAGGCAAACCTTGCGCCTACCACTATCCCGAAGGAGTAGAGAGGTTGTACCGAAACACCCTCGGCTTAAGAAAACAAAGAGACAAAAGGAGACACTATTAGTTTCACCACAAAAATCATAAGAAATATAGGAACAACATGAAATCCAGAAAAAAGATGCAAAGCAAAAGTGATTGTTAGTAAATAGGTCATGCATAGAAAAGTGAAATAGTAAGACACAATATTGCCATTAGCTACCTTAGACAAAAACCCTACTAGACTAGGCTCATAAAGGTACAAAGTAGGCAAGATTCAACTACATCCTGACCTACAATCTTAATATTCGACTTCTACATCTTCCTATCAAGTGTCATGTCCTCGGAAATCTAAAGCCTTGCCATATCTAGCCTGATCACCTCTCCCCAATACTTCTTAAGCCGCCCTCTACCACTTCTTTTGCCCTCCACAACCAGCCGTTCACACTTCCTTACCGGAGCATCTGGGCTTCTCATCCGAACATGCCCGAGCTATCTAAGCCTCGCTTCCTGCATCTTGTCATCAATAGGAGCCACGAGGACGTTCTCCCGAATATCATCATTCCTAATCTTTTCCATCCTAGTGGGCCCGCACATCTACCTCAAAAAGACATTAGAGCAATGGGCTGGACCGATGGGTTAAATTACATTGGCCGTGCAAAAAGAAATAGACTTTTTCGTTCCTATACCATATATGAAACATTATTACCAAAAATGTGCATAGTTTCATATTTACCCACCATGTTCATAGTTTTTCTATAATTACTATACCATTTATTAAATATTAATTATTATGAGCTGATACCTTCCTAATAGAATTGATTTAGCAACCTTTAGATCAAATTTGAAACGCAAATCCTATATCTTCAATTTAAAATCAAATTACATAGACTCTTTTCTGCAAAAACTCTGTTCTTCGATATTTTTTCTTAAGCCACAAATTAAAAAAAAAAAGAAGACAAAACTGTCAACAAAGCTTGATTCGTCGATATTCTCTCTACATATCTCTCTCTATTTTTCAATCGCAAATTTTAGTAATACAAAGCAAATGAAAAGAGAGTAGTAAATCCACCATTGACAGCCATTAAAAAGCTTGAAAGCTTTGAATTCAAATTTAGATTTTCAAAATTCATTATTTGATTGGATTGGGTGTTGTTGAAAATAATCAGGAATATGGTTTGCATTTTATATCTCAATTTTGAGGAATTTTGATGAAGATTAGACTTGATTTTGACTGAATTTCAGATTGAAACTCGAAGAAGAAGAAGAAGAAGAAGAAGAAGAAGAAGAAGAAGAAGAAGAAGAAGAAGAAGAAGAAGAAGAAGAAGAAGAAGATGATGATGATGATGATGATGATGAAGACATATTACAAAAAATGTAGATAAATTGTAGATTATTTGTATTCTGATTGTAGATGCTTTATTTTCTGTTTTCGCAAATACAAAATACCTACAACTTCTACAAATCTACTGAAAAAAATGCAATTATGTCAAAAAGGGGATTGGGATATAAAAATTCAATTTACGGAGTTTGGAAATTCTCACGACCCCAATCCCGGTTGTGATGGCGCCCAACACAACTGTTAGGGAAGCCCGACCATTTAGCCTCTCATCGCGAGCATGAAGCTCAAATCAATTACCTGGATATTATTATCAACAATAAAGCTAAACTGAATAACCACCCAAAGATCTAGGGTCACGAGTCTAGAGCCTCTAAACATGACCGGATAACAATATCTAAACCAAATACTCAAGTATGAATAATGTATATACAAATGAAAACTGGAATACGAAGAGAAGCCAGGTCCTGCGAACGCTATCAACTACCTCAGCAACTCGGATAAATTCTAATAAAAGCTGGAGTGCTCGTCTAACCTTCATTTGAACCTGAATCCGCACACAAAGGTGCAGGGAGTAGAGGTGAGTACTAAGTACTCAGTGAGTAAAAAGTATATATTAATAGCTGAAAGAAGGAAATCCAAAGAATACCACAGAGTAAAGTTAAACTACAGTCTGATTCCTCCTACGAACTAGCAACAATAATACATTACTACTATCACAGATAATTCACAGACAAAGATGCAATGCAAAGTACATAATCGCTAAGGCGTGTAGCCCGATCCATTTAACGTCGACGGCGCTCACTGGGGGTGTGTACAGACTTCGGAGGGGCTCCTACAGCTCAAGCGTAATACTGTTGCGGCGTGCAACCCGATCCTCATATCAACCGCTGCGGCGTGCAGCCAGATCCTCATGTCAACCGCTGCGGCGTGCAGCCCTATCCATCCTCAGTCCACAACATGCATATGAGTCACACAACAGCTCAACTTATTTATTTCCAGGTTCCAATTCATATAATTATGAAAATACTTTAATTCTTATTTAATTTTCCAAAACAGATGACTTAGCATTTCAATACAGTGTTTTCAAACCAGGACTGAGATCAGTGATTAAGCAATTAGAGCTATCACATATATAACTATTTTGGGAAGTACCAGTGCCTTTCTCTGTTGAAGAGGAAGTTAACTTAACACCAGTTAATGATGCCTCTAACCTGAAAAAAGAAGGTTCAATAACCATAGAACAATATGGACAAAACATAGAAACTACTAATGCATTAAAATCATGAAGGAGTATGTAAACTTGTCTGCCAAGATGAGATAAATGAGGCAGCTAAACAGAAAATGTAAAGTCCCTGGGATGATTCCTCAATGTTGTTGCTTTACACCTAGATAAGCCTATAATCTTGTTGTCGATGATGGTAAAGTCCATGGGATGATTCTATCCACCTGAAAATATTAATAATCAGCCACATCTACTCCAGTTATCGATACGACATAGAGTTAAGGTTAAAACATAGAAATAATACGTGCAACTTAGATTTGTATCAAAATATTAAAGGGGTGAAATATCTAATGAGGAAGGATTTGTCTTTTGCATATTAGCGTTTACTTGCGTGTTTGATAGTACAGAGACTATTCAAGAGAAATGGCAACGGTTATGCACAGGGGTGGAGGCACAAACCTAAATACGGGTTCGGCTGAACCCAGTAACTTTTGCTCAATCAGTGTATTTAGTATTTATAATTCATTAAATATACACTAATATTAAATTAGAACCGAGTGACTAACACTTGGAATTGTCGTTCTTAAATCCAGAACCCATAAAGTTGAAATCCTGGATTCGCCTCTCGTTATGCATTCCAACAAGAAATATTATATGAAAAATAATTAAAATTATATAAACAAGAGTAATTCTAAAATATTGATAAAAAATATTATTACTCACTCTAAACAGAATATATTTAAAAGAATATAAGAAATTTCTTCTTTAATCATCTGATTCCATACATTCTGCTATAGCAATGTTGCCAATAATAATATGTTCCTACTTGTTCTTTGCATATACCTGAAACTTTTATTCGTAAAATTGAAGCCATTTCCTTGTAGAAATCAATATCGCTGCCGTATGTATTTTCAAAAGTTACTAAAGCAGCTAATTTGTTGAGATTCAAGATACATAAAATCCTAGTTTTAGCAAAAAATAAAAGCATAAATTATAAACCCTCTTAATAAAACAAACTCGGATCCTTAAACCTCCAATAATTCAAACCATCCTACAACATAGAAGTTGGAGAGCATTCAACCAACAATTAAGAAAACCCCAAAACAGAACCCTAATCCGAGGAGTAGCCTTAAGAATGGGGAAGGAAGAATGTCACGACCCAAACCTGGTCGTGATAACGCCCAACCCTAAAGCTAGGCAAATCAGACCAATAACCATTTCATATTTAACAACAAATCCCAAAATGACAATTCAAGGAGAATATAAGTATACTCCAATAATAATAATAGAATGAAAATATTGAGAAGTGCGAACACTGATAATAACACTCCCAAAAGATCTAGGGTCACGAGTCTAGAGCATCTAGGCAAAAATTAGATAGTAATCAGAATATGTGAACAAAATACTCAAGTCTGAAAGTATATATATATATATATATATATATATATATATATATATAAATGAACTGAAATAAGGAGAGAAGCCAAGTCCTGCGAATGCCAGCAGCTACCTCATGATATATTGGTCCAAATAAATATTATGGGCTAATATATATATATATATATATATATATATATATATATATATATATATATAAATGAACTGAAATAAGGAGAGAAGCCAAGTCCTGCGAACGCCAGCAGCTACCTCATCAACTCGGATAACTCTGAATAAAACTGAACTGCTCGGCTAAACCTCCGGCGTACCTGAATCTGCACACAAAGGTGCAGGGAGTAGGGGTGAGTACTAAGTACTCAGTGAGTAAAGCATATAAAATAGCTGAAAGCAAGAAATCAACAAAATACCATAGAGCAAAGATATGTCTAATAGTTCTGATACCTACCACGAACTAACAACAACATCAAACCACATATATCACAAGTAATTAACAAAGCATGAATGAAATGCAATGCATATGACCGCTACGGCGCATAGCCCGATCCATTTAACGTCGACGGCGCTCACTAGGGGTGTGCACAAACTCTGGAGGGGCTCCTTCAGCCCAAGCGCAATATTCATATCATTCGCTGCGGCGTGCAACCCGATCCATACTCAGTCCACAATATGCATATGAGTCACATAACATTTCATTTTATTTATATCCAGTTTCCAATTCATCAATAAGAAAAATACTTTAGTTACTTAATTTTTTAAGAAAAGGCGACTTAGCATTTCATAACAGTGAATAAACCAAGGACTGAGATCAATGATTTTACAAATCATGCCATCACAATGATATCCATCCCCTAAGGATACTACAGGTCGGCACAAGGCCCCAAACATGGCATAAAGGCCATATATAATCAACACAGGGTGTGCTTCAATCGCCAATATAGTATTATTTTCATTCGGGATGGACCAAGTCACAATCCCCATTCATAACCAATCCCGCACCTGCCATGGGATGCAAGTCACGCCCTAAATAGCGTCACAATGTGATAAGTCGGGGTTTCAAACCCTCAGGCCATCATATATACCAATTACTCACCTCTAACCGGCCGTGCACTCATCCACAATGCCTTTTCCTTTTGAATTGGCCTCTTCATGCGTCGAATATAGTAAAAACCAAAGCAAATACATAAATATGGGTCAAAGAAATATAACCCAATCAAAAATACTCGAAAAGTACAACAATTTACGAAGTTGGTAAAACCCGAGCTCCGGGTCCACTTTTTGAAAAATTCTGAAAATCATACCAATGGATTACTCGTCTCGCCGCGAGTCCCTAAATATATAATTTATCAAAAATGGAGTTCGAATGACCTTTCATATTCTAAAAATTTGTTTTCTAGAATTAAGCCCTAGTTCTTCACAAATTCTACCCAAGTTCATGAATTTTAGTGTTGATTCTTGTATAAAATCATGTTTTCTAGTCAAGAGACTTACCTCCAAGCAATATCCGTTGAAAACTCTCTTCAAATCGCACAAAAACCTCTCTTGGTGGAGTAAAAATGGTGGAAATATGATTAGGGTCGCGTCTTAAATTAACTTAAACTGTTCTGCCGAGACGCCTTCTTCTATGCGATCGTAATGCCTCTCCTGCGATCGCATAGAGTAAATTTTCCAGGCCCAAAATTTCTTCTACACAATCTCAATCTCCTATACGCGATCGCACTGAACAATTATCTAAGCCTATGCGTTCCTAGACCACTTTACGCGATCGCATAAAGCAAATTTCTGGGCTCCTCAAATCCCTTCTACGCGGTCGCATCATCCCTTATTGCGACCGCACTATACACTTTCATTAACCTATGCGATCGCACACCCCTTCACGCGATCACATAAAGAAAAACTCCACCCCCTTCAGAACCTTCTATGCGATCGCAGACCTGTCTATGTGATCACATAGAACAAAAACTGTGTGGAATTTTCTGCTGCATTAACATGTTCAAAATTTGCCCGTTAGCCATCCGAATTCACTCCGAGACCCTCGGGACCTCAACCAAATGTACAGATATGTCATATTACTTAATTCAAACTTGCTCGCAACATAAAAACATCATCATAAACATCAAAATCATCGAATTCTCATGGATTCAAGCCTAAGTTTCACTAAAACTTCTAAAACTTGCATTTGATCTAAAACCCGACCTAAACACCTCTGAATGATCTGAAATTTTGCACGCATATCCAATATCACCTAACGGAGCTACTGCAACTCTCAGAACTTTATTCCGAGCCCCGAATCAAAACCTCACCTACCATCCGGAATTTGCCAAAATTCCACCTTAGCCAATTCAAGCCTAAATCTACACTGGACCTTCGAATTCAATTCCGGTTGTTCTCCTAAGTCATAAATCATCTCCCGAAACTAGTCAAATCATCAGAAATATATTCTGAACTTTCTAACTCATCGGTCAATATTCGGTTGACATTTCCAAACTAACCTTCCCATAAAGAGGTTTATTGCCTCATTTCTAACCGAATTCTACCTGATTTACTTCAATCTCTCCAAATACATATAATGAACCATATTAAAGAATAAAACGGGAAAAACGAGGCGGTAACTCCCGTAACGACGGATCGGATCGTTACAAAGAAAATACAAAGAAAATTAAAATTATAAAAAATCTTAAATAAGAAGTATATGAGTACACTACCAGCAAATTCAATTATCCAAAATTTAAATTAAAAACTACTTACCAATAATAATTTTTTCCTTAGCTACCAGTAATAATTTTTTCCTCAGCTACCAATAATGATTTCTTCTTACACTACTAGTAAATGAAGAATTCTACAGTTGGACAAATCTGCTGTTGAGAAATTGAAAAAACAATCGAAAAAACCCATGAGAGAGGTAGTTTCAGTATATAACCCTATTTACCCATATATTGAACCCCAAATATAACCAAATCTACACCAATAGAGAGCTACTAATCACTATAAAAATTAAACCCCATTAGAAGGTAAAATCAAGAATTTTTAAAGAAAGCTCATGAAATATGAATCACATGAAAGTAACAAAAGTGGTTATTCAAGGAGTACCTATTTGTATTGTTATTCGAGTGGCAAACTTTGCCTTTTGTCTTTTCCCAATTTTTGGCTTCAAACAGTTGAATAGTCGAGCAGTAGAGGTGGATTTGGGTTCAGCTTTCCCTTTAAGCAGTCGAGAAGTCGAGATGCAATTTGGGAGTCAAAGTAGCAACTGGATTTCAAGCACAATAAAACAATCCAATATTTCTTCCATAAAGTTTTTCTCTTATAAGAAGGAAATTTTCATATCTAAAACTTTAACTCAAACCCAATTTTTAAATTTGAGTATTTTTTCTTAGGGTATGGCAAAGAAGACAATAAGGCTTTGGGGATATCAATGGAGTTTTGGAGGTTTGGTGGGTATTGATATTTGGGGACTTATTAGGAGAGTTAATACGATATAGAATATAAATTATAATTTTATATTTATATTTTGAAATTTAATTAAAAATATAAAGAAATAGGGATTATTATTGGAGGGTATAGCAAAAGTTCGTGGAATAAAAAGGAATAAGGATTTTTTAAGTTCGCGATTTTTGCCAAAGTTCCAAAATTTTGAGATTCCCACTGCGTCAGTAGGAATATTAAAATAATTATTTATCTGAAATTTCCACCGTTTCACTGGGTATAATTTAATAATTTTATTTTTATTAGTATTCCCACTGATTCGGTGGGAAACAAATTGCGCGCTTTTTTGCGCCGACTAGTTCCCACCTATTGTGTGTGGGAATATTTTTTGAAAAAAGGTAAACGAAATCTTTCCCATTTCCCACTGGATTTTTTTAGATTTCCGTGGGAATTACCACCTATAATATATTAGTGGGAAATTTCCCTGGGAAATTTGCATTTTTTTAGTAGTGTTACTTGTGAGGTCTGGGGAGGGTAATATTTATGCAAATCTTGCGCCTACCCCTATCCCGAAGGAGTAGAGAGGTTGTACTGAAACACCCTCAGCTTAAGAAATCAAAGAGACAAAAGAAGACAATATTAGTTTCACCACAAAAATCATAAGAAATATAGGAACAACATGAAATCCAGAAGAAAGATGCAAAGCAAAAGTGATTGTTAGTAAATAGGTCCTGCATAGAAAAGTGAAATAGTAAGACAAAATATTGCCATTAGCTACCTTAGACAAAAACCCTACCAGATTAGGCTCATAAAGGTACAAAGTAGGCAAGATTCAACTACCTCCTGACCTACAACCTTAATATTCGACTTCTACATCTTCCTATCAAGTGTCATGTCCTCAGAAATCTAAAGCCTTGCCATATCTTGCCTGATCACCTCTCCTCAATACTTCTTAAGCCGCCCTCTACCTCTTCTTTTGCCCTCCACAACCAGTCGCTCACATTTCCTTACCGGAGCATCCGGGCTTCTCCTCTAAACATGCCTGAGCTATCTAAGCCTCGCTTCCCGCATCTTGTCATCAATAGGAGCCACGAGAACGTTCTCCCGAATATCATCATTCATAATCTTGTCCATCCTAGTGGGCCCCCATATCTACCTCAAAAAGACATTAGAGTAATGGGCTAGACCGATGGGTTAAATTACATTGGCCGTGCAAAAAGAAATAGACTTTTTCCTTCCTATACCATATATGAAATATTATTACCAAAAATGTGCATAGTTTCATATTTACCCACCATGTTCATAGTTTTTATATAATTACTATACCATTTATTAAATATTAATTATTATGAGCTGATTCCTTCATAATAGAATTGATTTAGCAACCTTTAGATCAAATTTGAAACGCAAATCCAATATCTTTAATTTAAAATCAAATTACATAGACTCTTTTCTGCAAAAACTCTGTTCGTCGATATTTTTTCTTAAGCCACAAATTTTTAAAAAAAAAGATAAAACCGTCAACAAAGCTCGATTCGTCGATATTCTCTCTACATCTCTCTCTCTCTATTTCTCAATCGCAAATATTATACAAAGCAAATGAGAAGAGAGCAGTAAATCCACCATTGACAGCCATTAAAAAGCTTGAAATCTTTGAATTCAAATTTAGATTTCAAAATTCATTATTTGATTGGATTGGGTATTGTTGAAAATAATCAGGAATACGGTTTGCATTTTATTTCTCAATTTTGAGGAATTTTGGTGAAGATTAGACTTGATTTTGACTGAATTTCATATTGAAACTCGAAGAAGAAGAAGAAGAAAAAGAAGAAGAAGAAGAAGAAGAAGATGATGATGATGATGATGATGATGATGATGATGATGATGATGATGATGATGATGATGATGATGAAGAAGAACAAGACATATTACAAAAAATGCAGATAAATTGTAGATTATTTGTATTCTGATTGTAGATGCTTTATTTTCTGTTTTCGCAAATAAAAAATGCCTACAACTTCTACAAATCTACTGAAAAATGCAATTATGTCAAAATTCAATTATGCTACAATTGAATGGGGATTGGGATATAAAAATTCAATTTACGGTGTTTGGAAATTGTCACGACCCCAATCCCGGTTGTGATGGCGCTCAACACAACTGCTAGGGAAGCCCGACCATTTAGCCTCTCATCCCGAGCATGAAGCTCAAATCAATTACCTGGATATTATGATCAACAATAAAGCTAAACTGAATAACTACCCAAAGATCTAGGGTCACGAGTCTAGAGCCTCTAAACATGATCGGATAACAATATCTAAACCAAATACTCAAGTATGAATAATGTATATACAAATGAAAACTGGAATAAAAAGAGAAGCCAGGTCCTGCGAACGCCAGCAGCTACCTCAGCAACTCGGATAAATACTGATAAAAGCTGGAGTGCTCGTCTATCCCTCCTGTGTACCTGAATCTGCACACAAAGGTGCATGGAGTAGGGGTGAGTACTAAGTACTCAGTGAGTAATAAATATATACAAGTAGCTGAAAGTAAGAAATCCACAGAATACCACATAATGAAACTAAACTACAGTCTGATTCCTCCTACGAACTAGCAACAATAGTACATTACCACTATCACAGATAATTCACAGACAAAGATGCAATACAAAGCACATAACCGCTATGGCGTGTAGCTCGATCCATTTAACATCGACGGCGCTCACTGGGGGTGTGTACAGACTCCGGAGGGGCTCCTACAGCCCAAGCGTAATATCGCTGCGGCATGCAACCCGATCCTCATATCAACCGCTGCGACGTGCAGCCAGATCCTCATGTCAACCGTTGCGGCGTGCAACCCGATCCATCCTCAGTCCACAACATGCATATGAGTCACACAACAGCTCAACTTATTTATTTCCAGGTTCCAATTCATTTAATTATGAAAATACTTTAATGCTTATTTAATTTTTCAAAACAGATGACTTAGCATTTCAATACGGTGCTTTCAAACCAGGATTGAGATCAGTGATTAAGCAATTAGAGCTATCACATATATAACTATCCCCTAGGGATACTACAGGTCGGCACAAGGCCCCAAACATGGCTTACAGCCCATAAAATATATCTAACACAATGTGCGTTTCAATCACATATAGCATATTATTCACATCCGGGATGGACTAAGTCTCAATCTCCAGTCACAATTAATCCCGCACCTGCCACGGGGTGCGAGCCACGCCCTACTAGTGTCACAATGTGCTAAGCCGGGGTTTCGAACCCTAAGGCTACCATATACACTAATTACTCACCTCTAGCCTGCCGTGGACTCGTCCACGATACATTTTTCCTACAAATTTGTTGCCTCGTGCGTCAAATCTAGTCAAAACCACAATAATAACATAAATATGGGTAAAAATAATATAAGTCAATCAAAATTTCTCGAAAAACGCAACAATTCACGAAGTTGGTAAAACCCGAGCCTTGGGCCCACTTCTCAAAAAAATTCGAAAATTATACCAGTGGATTTCTCGTCTCTCCACGAGTCCGTGCATATTAAATTTATCGAAATCGGAGTTCGAATGGCCTTTCAAAACCCAAAAATTCGTTTTCATGATTTAGGCCCTAGTTCTTCACAAATTCTACCAATTTCAAGAATTTTGGTGTTGATTCTAACATAAAATCATGTTTTTGAGTCAAGAAATTTACCTCCAGCGATTACCCATTGATCTCTCTCTTAATAATCTCCTCAGAAGCTTCTTCCCGTTCCAAAATTGGAAGAAAACTCGACATGCTCATTATAGGTATATTGTTCACACGTTTTACTGCTCCCAATGGATTTCTTGTGAAATTCTAATGAATTTAGGCTTTTGAATCACTCAATTTGATCTTATAATGAAGGCGATATGTAGGTTTTAAGATTTGCAAATAGTGCAGGTTTTTAATACACCGTCAGGGGCAGTTTCGTCATTAACCTGAAAATCTGGGAAACTTTAGTATAATGACCATAAAATCCTCATACGATGTCCAAATTCGATGATTCTTTTTTCTACGGGTCCGTAATTATGATACGGATCTGATGCTTCATTCAAAATAGTAATCGGATCTCATGTGTTCAATATGATATCTTTTATGCTTGAAGAAACGATGTCGAAGCATAAGAAAAACGAGCATAACGCAACCCAAACCTATCTGAAACTTACCCGAGCTCCTCGGGACTGCATTCGAACATACTAACATGCCACATATGATCAGGAAAACTTAGTTTCACTCTCAAAACACCAAAACTAACATCAAAACACCAAATTTACATCGGATTCAAGCCTAAGTTCTTCTAAAACTTTCGAAACTTGCATTTGATCTAAAACCCGACCTAAACACCTCCGAATGACTTGAAACTTTGCACGCATATCTAAAATCACCTAATGGAGCTACTGCAACTCTCAAAATTCTATTCCAACCCTCGGATGAAAATCTCACCTACCATCCGGAATTCTCCAAAATTCAACCTTAGCCAATTCAAGCCTAAAACTATACCGGACCTCCGAATTCGATTCCGATTGCTCTCCTAAGTCATACATGATCCCCCGAAACTAGTCGAATCATCAGAATTCAATTCCGAGCTGTCTAACTTATCGGTCAATATTCGGTTGACTTTTCCAACCTATTCTTCTCATAAAGAGGTTTATGGCCTTATTTTTATCTAAATTTCTTCCGATTTACTTCTAACTTTCCGAACACATATAAATTAGCATATTGAAGTGTTAAATGAAGAAAAAGGGGCGATAACTCCCGTAACGACGGGTCGAGTTGTTACATAAATAAATTATAGATTATTTGTATTCTAATTGTAGATGCTTTGGTTTCTGTTTTCACAAATAAAAAAAAAAGATTAAAACTTCTACAAATCTTCTGCAAACAATAAAATTATGTCGAAAATTCCAATTAAACTACAATCGAGTGGGAATTGAGATATTGTTTTTTTAAATTCAATATATCTAGTTGTAGATATTTTATAGATGAATTGTAGATTATTTGTATTTTGATTGTAGATGCATTATTTTATATTTTCATAACCCAGTTCCAATACCACTACCCAAATACCCATTACTCTTTACCCTACTTCTACATATAAAGATAGAATTAGGAAACCTAAAAAAATCAGATCCATCAAATCCTAAATACCTTACCCCTAAAATGGCTCCATCGGTCCCCTTCCAAAAAATCGAAAGCACAAAAAATGCTCCCAAAAAAAAAAAGCAGAAAAAATAGCGCAACGATAAAATCATTTTCTTCTTCTTTGGATTTTTCTCAACAAAAAAAAAAAGACAAAGAGAAAGAGCTCCTTTCTTTAAAAGATACTGAACAAAAAAAAAAGACCCATTTTGGTACCTTGGATAAAGGAGGGATATATGCTGTATTAATTGTACCCTTAAAATACACTACAACAACAACAACAACAACCCAGTATAATCCCACTTAGTGGGGTCTGGGGAGGGGAGTGTAGTGTATGACCTTACCCCTACCCTGGGGTAGGGAGGTTGTTTCCAAATAGACCTCGGCATCCTTCCCTCCAAGAACTTCTCACCTCGCTCTTGGGGAGACTCAAACTCACAACCACTCGCTCTGCAAGTGGGAGTTGCTTACCATCAGAGCAACCCCTCTTGTCTACCCTTAAAATACACTATGGTATAGAAATGATAATTTGGTATAGAAATGTAAAAATTTCAAAAGAAATTAGAGCAAAAATCATTTGTAGCCCGCACTGAAAATTATTTATATCTCGTAGCCAAAAAAGTATATAAAATTTTTGTAACATACATGATGTGTGTGTTTGTATATATATATATATATATATATATATATATATATATATATATATATATATATATATATATATATATATATATATATATATATATATATATATATATTATTAGCATGTCCAAAAGTCACCCATGACTTGTTATTTTACTAGTAGTGACATAATTATACATCTGAAAGCTACATAAACACAAAAAGAATTTAAAAAATTCGTTTAGTACCGACACTGATTTAAGATAAGCCCAAGACTTTTTCATAAACTTTGTAGGTCAACTAATTATTAAAACTTGTAATAATGAACTGTCAAATATCTCTCTATATATAAAACACAAAACACCGTCCAAACAATCTCTCTCAAAGGCATCTTTGTCAAGACGAGAAAGAGAAAACAGGCAGTCATTTTCGTAGAAGTTGCGTGCGCGTCTTATTTGATCGCCTCCATTTAATATATATTTATTTTTTAAAAAACTTTTAATTTATATCTACTTTTTAAAAAACTTTACCTCCCATTTTAGCTTCTGCTTCTTTTGCTTCGTTTTCTCGTCCTTTGTCCTTGCTGCTGCTTTCTCCACTACGTTGCTTACTTTCTCCTTCACAGAATACATCTTCTTCTTTCTTCTTTTCCTTGCGTAGAATATTACAGGTATTGATAATGTAGTAAATTGAAGGTTCTGTAGTTTGTGGGGAAATAATTAGTAGTAATTAAATAGAACTATAGTTGAAGTTATGTGAAAAGAGTGTTATTTGGGGTAGTAAACATACAATGAACTAATAACTTCAGCTCTATAGCTGAAGTTTTTGGGTTACAAATAACTGACAAACTTCAACTCTTTAGCTGAAGTTTTCTGGTTACTAAACAAAAACTTCAGCTCTAGAGTTGAAGTTTTCAAATTACAAACGAAAAACTTCAGATTTAGAGCTGAAGTTTTTATTTTATAACTAGCAAACTTCAGCTCTTGAGCTGAAGTTTTCCGGTTACTAAACAAAAACATCAGTTCTAGAGCTGATGTTTTAATTTTATAACTGGCAAACTTCAGCTCTAGAGCTGAAGTTTCCCGATTACTAAACAAAAACATATAAAATAAAACTTCAGGTCTAGAGCTGAAGTTTTTGTTTTATAATGGCAGAATAGCCTAAATGGCACTTATACTGATGCCACTTTGTCATCCCGGTCCCCAAGCTTAGCATTTTGCCAATTGGACACTTATACTAGCTCAAAACTTATATTTTAAACCCCTCCGACTGTTGACCAATCATATGTGGCAACATCATGGCTGAGTTGGACAACAACCGTGTAATTCACGCTTACAAAGAGAGTGAGTATATAAAAGCTAGACTGAAAATGATTAAAATAAGACGAAAAAAAGAATAATATAAGAAAAAGTAAAAATCTCTGTTGTTTTTTCTTTCCTCATCCCCTCCCCCATTTCTTTTTATCTTTCTTCCCTTCCCATTTCCTAATCTTTCCCGCCCCTCCTCCATTTTTCTTTTCTCTTTCTTCCCTTATTCCTTTCCTATTATTCCACTCCTGAAAATTTACAATCCTACCTCTATTTAACTACTTCCTCCCCTTTCTAGCAGATGCCCTCTTTGCCGGTGACTTTACCGTCTTAGCTTTAACACTCGTAGCAGCAGGTGCCGCCTTCTTCACCGGAGCCTTTTTCGCCACCGGCTTTGGCGCAGCTTTCCTCGATGAAGGCACCTGCATTTTCCCGACCACTATTTTTGAAAAAATTTGGATTGAAATATGTCCAAGTTTCAATGGTAAAATTTTCTAAAAGGTAGATGTATAGTGGAAAGTAAAAAAATGGTGGCTGCTTCCGGTAAAGGGTGATGTTATTTCTGCGCTAAAAACAGAGATGGGTGGTCAATGGAGGGGATGAGTGGAAAAAGGAAAAAACATTAATTTTTAAAACTAAATTAAAAAATAATGATGTGCCATTTAAAATCTAACGTGGACTATGATGTGTCTATCCACATCATGTGTTTGAAGAACACGCGAGGCCGGAGGGGTTTATAATAATGTATTTTGAAAATTACTAGTACCCAGATGAAACTTCGTAAAGTCTGGGGACCGGGATGACAAAACAGGATAAATAAAAGTGCTTGTTAGGCTATTCTGCCTTTTATAATTGGAAAACTTCAGCTCTAGAGATGAAGTTCTCCATTACTAAACAAAAACTTCAGCTCTAGAGCTGAAATTTTTATTTTATAACGGCAAACTTCAGCTCTGGAGCTGAAGTTTTCCAGTTACTACACAAAAATTTATAAAATAAAACTTCAGCTCTAGAGCTAAAGCTCGCGAGTTACTAAACAAAAACTTCAGCTCTAGAGCTGAATTCAGGTCCGACTACTAACATGCTGAAGTTTTGTATGATTGCCTTTGCTAATTCAGCCGTGTGTGCTCAAGTTATGTGAAAAAACAGGTACGCTTGCAATTTTTTTTTGCAAAGCGGGCACATGTAAAATGTGACACAAAAAGCGGGTATAGATGCAAATGCCCTAGCATTTTCTCATTTTCCTATCGGTGTCAACCGGGCCGGGCCAGGTCAATCCGAGCCTCGAATTGGCGAGCCCTCCCAAGTCCCAATTCGGGCTAACTTAAGTGGGCCGATCTTGGTCCCCGATTTTGGGCGAAATAAGTAGGAGAAATTTAAAAATAGTCAGATTTACAAGTAATCATTAAAAAATAGCCACAATTTCAAAAGTAACTAAAATTTAGCTACTTTTCTTGCAAAGGTAAATGTGAACGAAAATACCATTCAAAATCCGGAAAAATATTCCAGTATCATATATTGGAGAACTAGCATAAGTATACTAGAACTCCGGTATAATATATTGGAGTTCCAATATAATATACCGGTCCAACATATTATACTGGAACTTTTTACATGTTGGAGTTCCGGCATAATATGCTGGAAGTTCATACATAGGTGCACCTATCTCCAGTATATTATGCTGGAACGTTCTATGTTGCAGCACAATAACAGATATTTTTCAATGACTTCGCAAACGCTGGCTATTTTTGAATGACTAGTCCGAAAATTATCTAGCCCGTGCTATTTAAAGAGAAATTTTCATAAAGCACTATCTTTTAGTAGTAATTAGACATCTATAGATATCATTTTCTATGTTACGGATAATAGATACCTTTTATGTGGTTATAAGATATATTTGATATATTTAAGCTATTGAATTCATGAATACAGTAGCAAAAATAGACGTGAATCAGGAAAGTCCAGCTAATCAGTTGTTGTATTCGAGTGTATGGAGTGAAACATCGGATTACAACTGGACAAATTATTGTATTCGACTGTATTCGACCGTATTCACGACGTGAAATAGTGGATTACACTATTTTTAAAATGAAAAGTAAATCAATTAACATAATAGACTCCCAATATAACTCAACAAACTTAATTATAACTCACAAAATTTATATTTTCACTTATAAAAGATTCTCAACCAAAAAATACTCCAAAACTATAGCAATCTTTAGAGAAATTATATAATACATCTGAATACATAAATTATATTAATTAAAAAATACTTATGAATACATTCATGGAATATAGAGAGACAGTGAATACGATGAAATACATTGAATACAACGGGATACATTGAAATACAATAAAAAAAAAAGATAGAGAATACAATAAAATACATAAAATACATAGACAAGTGCAGATGGTCGATTAGAGGCTGGTGCAGAGCTCGTGTCCATGGGTTTATTTAGGAAGGCGTAGACTTTAAATTGAATGGACTGCCTAAAAACACTATGAATGTTTGGGACAACAATTTCTACGGTGGCGAATGAGGCTGATGAATTGGGAAGCACTAAGATTGAAACGAGCATCATGCATTTGAAAATGGATAATTCAGATAGAGCGATGATTTCTAGAGGAAGTGACAGAAGCACCAGCGGTGTGTGGGTTACACTCGATGTCCAAAATAATTGGGCCTTGAAGATTAAGATTAGGAGAAATTATAATAACAAACGACAACAATCGAGCGAAAATTAGGGTTTATGCCGAGATTGAGGAAGAAGGAAGCATGTGGGTGAGAGTTTCTCTGGTTTTGGGCGAGTTTACAGTGAATGGGAAAGAGAATAGAGTGTATCAAAATAAGAGAGAGATAGAATGTGTATTGTCGCTTAAGTGTAGGACATAACCAAATTTAGAAATTTTGCTATAACCTATAAAAACATATCTATATAATATAATTTATTTAAATCGTATTTATTTAATATAAATATGATGTTAACCTTTGCTATAGGACGTAAAAATTCATATTTTAAATCTATCTGACCCAGCCCTCTACCTGCTAAGAGATTTAGGTATGTCGGCCTGTATCCAATTAATTTTTTGTATTTTATTCTATTACTAAAATTAATATAAACATAGAATCACATAATCCCTACCCACATGATACCCCAAATCCTCCAAACCCAGATCCACTTCAACCATCACCTCTTTGTAAGCCAATCTGGACCCCTACCAACTCTGGCACTTTCTATTGTGCTTCTGCTTGGTCTATGTTAAGGTAAAAGAAACAGGTTCTCCTAACCAATAAAATGACTTGGCACACACATATCCCCTTCAAATGGTCCTTTTGTCTATGGAGAGATCTGAGACATAAACTTCCTACTGATGATAGAACTGCAAGGTTTGGACCTCCAAGTGTAAACAAGTGTGTATGTTGTATCAAACCTGCTTCTGAAATAGCAGATCACATTTTTAGTTCTGGGCACTTTGCAAGGAATATTTTGAAGCATTTTAATAGTCTAGTGGGTATTAGTTCTCCCAGTTATCCTCTAAGAACCATTCTCATGATATGGTGGTTACAACACAGGAAGAATGCAGTACAGAAGCTCCTCTCAGATACCATACCAATCATCATATGCTGGAACCTATGGAAGAGTAGGTGTGCCACCAAATAGGGGGGGGGGCATCATCTACCACTAGAACCATGTTCTCCATTACTTCAAATGCAATCCTTCTCCTCAAATCCACATATCCCAATACCAAATGGCCAACCAACTAGTTGGACATATACTCTGCATATGAAAATCTTGAACACCACATCCAAGTGCAATAGGTTATATAGTCCAAACCAGACACCAGCTATGTCAAGATCAATTCTGATGGTAGTGCCCTTTTTAATCTAGGGAAAATAAGGGCAGGAGTTATTATCAAGGACCATTGGGGCCAATTTATCCATACCATTTCCAGCCCCATGGGAGAAGGCTCTAACAATTTAGCAGAAACTGAGGCAGCATATATTGTGATCCAATGGTGCCTTGAAAATGGATACTCTAAAATTCATCTTGAAACTGATTCCAAGATCTTCATCATGTGGTTTACCACCAATTCTGAATCCCCACGGTCATTACACATGCCTCTCTAGAAGACCAGAACCTTGACATAACAATGTGAGCACATCATTTTCACACACACCTCTAGAGAAGCCAACTTCCATGCAGATTCCCTTTCAAACTCAGTCATGATCTTACCTCCCTAACCCATTTCTCCAGCCTCCAGGAATTACCAACCCATATCAGAGGTCAAATATACCCTGACCAGTAAAGCACCTCTGACTTCAGACATAAAAAGACTACTAGGGTCATCTTCCCACCTCATATCCTCCGTTGAAACTCCCAATTTTTGTGGAAACCACTAAACAACACAAAAAGGCCACCCTTGCTAGCCCAAGATACCAAGTCCCACAGTAGAAGCAACATGATGACAATCAGTTAGAAAATATAGAAGAATAGAAGTCGGGAAAATAGGGGCAGAAATGCCAACATTTTCACTAACTTTATTTGGTTTTTTACGGGTTGTCTCTTTTATTGTATTCTCAACCAGTTGATGAATATCAGAGTTTGACACATGCTCCTCTGGTAGACTGTCGACCTCCAATACATCTCCACCATAACACACCTCCTTTCTATACCATATACTACCAAAGACCTCCTAATAACCATCATCTGTAGGCATGCATCCTCCCCAGACCTGTACCCACCCAATTGTTCTCTTCCTCTCATTTCAAGACTCCTAGAACCTAGCAGAGCTTCCCTTCCTTTGACAACTCCACAAAAAACACCTTCATGAACCTCTCACAAAAAAACAGTTACAAAAAACTATGCAAAACTGCCCAGTTATTCTCTGAATCGTTTTCTAATTCTGCAAGTTCCTCTTACCTCTCATTATCGACTCAGTTGGTCTGGTTTTTGGAAGTGTTATCATATTAATGTAGGATTGCGTATAGGTGTTCGTAACACGCAGCGGAAGACAATAACAATCCTAGGCAGATTTTTTCGTGTTTAAAATTTATTTATATGTCAAAGATCGGATCTAAGACGTACCTGGTGGAGAGAGTCTCGTTTCAAAATTTCTTCGATAGTGCGAAGACTCTATGCGTATCCACACCGAGACCGATCCTTGCTATCAACTCTTTGATCAATGAAACCCGCAAACAAATTCAATGTAAAATTTGCGCTGAAGTTTTCTCAAAATTCCAGCAAATAATGTGACAAGAAAATTAATTTTCTTGTCAAGAATATATCTCTTATTTTTGGTTTCTTCAAAGAACTATTATTTTCATACACTTTTGCAAAGTGTTATATTTTTTTCCAAAGAAAACATGACATACGGCACTTTCCCATGACCCCTTTTATAACATCACCAAAACCTATTTCCTATTGGTCAAAGTGGTGAATTACTTTGGGTACAAGTCTAGTTCAACAAATAGAACTTGTAAAGGATTTCAAAAATATATATCCCAATTCAAATGGGATTGTATGTGCACGTAATTGGCAGCCCTTTTTGGACGTATAAAGTCCAAATCCAATTCTAAATTGGATTTGATTCATAAGTCTTCATTAATATTTATATATATATACTTTATATAAATAAATATTAATTATATGTATATCATATATATATATATATTTTAACCAAGAGATATAATTTAATTTTCTATTCTAAATAGAAAATTTTAATTTGTTCACAATATTAATTATATCCTCTGTGCTAGCAAAGAATATAATAATATTTCATTTGGACTAATAACTAAATTTATTTGACTAATTAAATTCCTTAATTTAATTATCAAATAATAAGTTAATTAATCCTTTAGCAAAGATCAGAACACTCGTAAGTGTGCGACCCCATAGGTTCAATACTAAGCCGGTAGTAAATTGATCTCCTCAATATACTAATCAAGGGTGGCGTCTAGCAACACTCCTTAACGACCGGATAGCATGAAGTATACAATTTACTCTCAAGAACCGGTAGAAGAATAATGTTGCAATTCTTTCTGTCCTTATAGCTCTGGATCACCCTAGGATATGGTTCAACTGTCAAATCCTAATAGGCGACCAACTATGTATTCATGTGAAATATAATAGACCATTGAATGGCCTAAGAAACCCTTTTCTTCTTTCATTCAATTGCCCTGGCCAAGGTCTTAGTTTGGTCGTTTATAATTCATGGCAACATGGAGCTTAAACTCATTACCAAGAGTTGACAGATTCCATCTTGATCAATCACTAATTCTACAAGTATTTAATCGTACCCAATATCCTTTCAACTATCTCCCTAAGGCCATAGGTGTCTGGTATCAAAGCACAATAAATAACTTGTTAATTACTATGACGATCTCAGGTCAAAGGAAAACGTTACATCACATTCTTCAAGAGAATATCCTATTGACAGTTTATGGTAATTCTAACCATTAGGAATTATCCAATGAGTCGGTTCAATGATCATATCTCTATATGCATCATCTATCTATGTGATTTAGTTAATGAGATCAACTAATCTTTATCCCATAAATACGATCACATAAATATTGATCTAACTGGATTACTAATGTCCAAATTAATAATCCTACGATCAAGAACAAATTTAGATTAAATTGTAAGAGACTTTGCTCTCATTATCATGATCTCTATCACGATGACAAATCTCAAAGTTTAATCAAGGACCTTATCAAATTAATCAAGCAATTAATAACAATGATAAAATAATATCAAATGCCATATAAATTTTATATCAAATAATGTACGCAAAAATATGTTCAAATCATCAAATATGATATTGGATCTAGGGCATATCAATTATATCCCTAACAATCTCCCACTTGCACTAGAGCCAATCGTTCTTGTACTTCATTCCCAATTTCCACTTGTGCTTGTCAAACTCCTTTGCGCCAAGAGCTTTAGTGAATGGGTCTGCAGCATTTTCCTTTCCATCGACCTTTTGAATCTCGACGTCTCCACGTTCAATGATCTCTCTTATCAAGTGATACCTTCGCAGAACGTGTTTGGATTTTTGGTGTGATCTTGGTTCTTTTGCTTGAGCAATGGCTCCAGTGTTGTCGCACAACAGTGGAACCGCACCTTCTATTGAAGGAACCACACCAAGCTCTGTTAAGAACTTTTTCATCCATACGCTTCCTTAGCAGCTTCACTAGCTGCTATAGATTCTGCTTCGGTCACTGAATCAGCTACTGTAGCTTGTTTGGAACTTTTCCAACTCACTGCACCACCATTTAAAGTGAATACATAACCAGAAATAGATTTGCTATCATCTCGATCTGAAGAGAAACTTGCATCAGTATAACCTTCAAGTTTCAACTCAGAATCTCCATAGATGAGGAATTGGTCTTTAGTCCTTCTTAAGTACTTAAGAATGGTCTTCACCACCTTCCAATGTTCCTCACCAGGATTTGCCTGATATCGGCTAGTCACTCCAAGTGCATAAGCCACATCAGGACGTGTACATGTCATGGTATACATGATAGCTCCCACTGCACTAGCGTATGGGATCCTACTCATGCGTTCTCTCTCTTCGGGTGTTTTAGGACAATCCTCCCTACTGAGAGTAATTCCAGTGCCTATTGGTAGATAGCCTCTTTTGGAATTATCCATGTTATACCTCTTTAAGATGGTATCAATGTACAAAGACTGGGAAAGTCCAAGCAGTTTCCTAGATCTATCTCTATAGATCTTTATTCCTAATATATAAGCTGCTTCTCCCAAGTCTTTCATGGAGAACTGTTCAGATAGCCAAATCTTGGTACTTTGCAATGCCGGTATGTCATTCCCTATGAGCAATATATCATCAACATACAATACTAGGAATATAATTGTGCTCCACTAACCTTTTTGTATACACAAGGTTCTTCTTCGCATCTAACAAAATTGAACTTTTCAATTGTCTTGTTAAATCGAATATTCCAACTTCGAGAAGCTTGCTTCAGTCCATAAATGGATCTTTGTAGCTTACAAATTTTATTATGATCAGACGAAGATGTGAAACCTTCAGGTTGTGTCATGTACACATCCTCTTCTAGCTCACCATTTAGGAAAGTCTGTTTTCACATCCATTTGCCATATTTCATAATCATAGTATGCTGCTGTAGCAAGCAAAATCCGAATTGATTTGAGCATTGCCACGGGAGAGAATGTCTCGTCATAGTCGACCCCTTCTTTCTGACGATATCCCTTGGCAACAAGACGGGCTTTGTAGGTCTCCACCTTTCCGTCTGCTCCAATCTTTTTCTTAAAAACCCATTTACAACCTATAGGTTTTATATCCTTTGAAGGTTCAACTAAAGTCCATACTTTATTTTCCTTCATGGATTCCATTTCGGATTCCATGGCCTTTTGCCATTTCTCATAATCGGAACTTTGTATAGCCTCTTCGTAGGTCTTAGGGTCATCATCATTATGATCAACCTCGTTTGATACATCATCTTGTACCAATAAATTTAATCTAGTTGGTACATGACGTTCTCGTGTAGACCTTCTAAGAGGTACTTGTACAACCCGTTCACTTTGTGTTGGATTTGATTGTTGTTCAATTTGGTTTGGAACTGGTTCATTAACTTGTTCTTGAACTTCATTTAGTTCTTGAACTTCAACCGTTGAAGATGGCAACTTCCTTGGCAACTTCAAAATATCCAATAAAGGTTCTTCAACTTGGGTCTCATGATCATTATTTTGTGTTGGTTCATTAGTTTCTTGAACTTCATCAAGTTCTATTTCTCCATCATAATTTCCTTCTAAAAGAAATTCCCTTTCCAAAAAGGTTGCTCCTCTGGCCACAAACACTTTATGGTCAGAAGGGTGATAGAAATAATATCCCATTGTTTCCTTGGGATACCCAATGAACCTACACTTATCAGATTTTGAGTCAAGTTTATTGGACTGTAGTCTCTTAACATAAGTTGGACAACCCCAAACTTTAATATGTTTAAGGTTAGGCTTACATCCTTTCCATATCTCATATGGTGTTGTAGAGACTGACTTAGTGGGAACTTTATTAAGTAAGTATGTTGCTGCTTCTAAAGCATATCCCCATAAATTTATTGGAAGATCAGTGAACCCCATCATAGATCTCACCATATCTAATAAGGTTCGATTTCTCCTTTCAGACACACCATTGTGTTGTGGTGTTCCTGGAGGTGTCCACTGTGAGAGAATTCCATTCTCTTTTAGATATCTAGTAAAATCTTCACTAAGATATTCTCCACCTCTATCAGACCTTAGTATTTTGATACTTTTACCAATCTGCTTCTCAACTTCACTACGGAACCTTTTGAACATTTCAAAAGATTCAGACTTATGTTTCATAAGATACACAAATCCATATCTTGACATATCATCAGTGAAGGTGATGAAGTAAGAATATCCACCTCTAGCTTGAATTTTCATGGGCCCACAAACATCTGTATGAATTAGTCCCAATAATTCAGAAGCTCTTTCTCCACTTCCAGTAAATGGAGATTTGGTCATTTTTCCTTTGAGACAGGATTCACAAGTTGGATATGATTCAAAATCATACTTGTCAAGGTACCCTTCCTTGTACAACTTGTTAATTCTTTTCTCTCCAATATGACCAAGCCTACAATGCCAAAGGTATGTTTGATTTACATGATCATCTCTTTTCCTCTTAAGACTTGAAACATGCATAATCGAATTAGCATTCACATTAGGTAAGACGTAAACATCATGTTGGAGATAGCCATTCACATATAAATTATCACTATAATAAATAGAGCAAATATCATTGCCTATATTAATGCGAAAACCACGTTTGTCTAACATAGAAGCTGAAATTATGTTCGAAACAAATTTAGGAACGTAATAACAATCATCCAACATAAGTACTTTGCCCGTAGGCATTATTAAAGAAATTGATCCTACAGCTACGGCTGCAACTTTTGCACCATTTCCTACTTGTAGATTAACTTCTCCTTTCTTCAACCTTCTACTTATCTGGAACCCCTGCAACATATTGCGGATGTTATAACCACTGCCAGTATCTAATATCCCACAATGAAGAATTAGTAGTAGTTAAAGAAACCTTGAAAACATTTTTCATTAAAGTCTTACCTTGTTTCTTGTCCTTTAAGGTTGCAAGATACTCCGGGCAGTTTCTCTTCCAATGTCCTATTTTCTTACAATGGAAACATGCATCATCAGATTGGTCAGCTTTGCCTTCTTTGCCTTTGGGTTTGGTCACACCACCCTTGGGCGCAATAGGCTTTTTCTTGGGTTTACTTTTACCCTTACCCTTCTTCTTAGAAGAGTTTCCAACCAACATGATAGTTCCTTTCTTCTTCTCGGATGCAAGCTGATTCTCATAATCAATTAGCATGTTAAGCATCTCATGAAGATCACAATCCATTTTATTCATATTGAAATTAATAACAAATTGTGAAAAGGATTCTGATAGTGACTGCAAGATCAAATCTTGAGAAAGCTCTTTACCCAGTTTGCACCCCAACTTCTCAAGTTCTTCAATAAGATCAATCATATGATTGACATAGGGTCCAACTAGAGAGTTTCCGGTCAATTTGGATCCAAATAAAGCCTTAGATAGCTGGTATCTAGCTGTCCTGCTTTGTGTACCAAACATCTTCTTAAGATGTTCAATGATTGCAGTTGGATCCATATCTTGATGTTTCCTCTGTAGTTCAGAATTCATAGAAGCGAGAATGATGCATTTGGTAGTAAGACATTCTTCCAAGTATTTCTGATAAATCTTGGTAGCATCCTCATCATTCTCATCTGGGACTTCCTTGGCAGGCTTATCGATCACATCAATAAGCTTTTCATGCATGAGAACAATTCTCAAATTTCTGTACCAATCATCAAAGTTTGGTCCTACCAACTTGTTGGTCTCAAGTATTCCACGCAGTGATATAACAGACATATTGAGAATCTAAAACATAGAAAGAAAAGGCAATAATATAAGAACATATTTGCATATATCATAAAGACATGGACTTTTATCTAAATGATATTTTCACTAATTATTTTAAACTATTTACCCTCATTATAGTTTACGAAATCTTTATTTCTTTTAGTGGAGTAAAGGAATCCTTTAACAATATGTATGAGCCCCTTGGAAGTCAAGTCGTTTCTCACATATATTTTAAAGGTAGGTACTCTTACCAATTGTATCCCCATACAATTTCCTTAAATAGCTCTATGTCAAATAGTCCCCTGGTAGTCAGGTCGATCCTATTGGCATAGTTGAGTTCAACCATCATGATAGCAAAGAACTTATTAAATTTTATACTCCCCCGGGTAGTCTAGGCGTCTAGTGTAAAATTGAATAATTCTTTCAATCCATGCATCTAATGCAATAAATAATTTTAACATATTCTCGAACTACAAGTCTCCTGGTAGTCAGGCCGCTCCTTATAAACGAGAAATAAGTAAAATTGTTTACCTTGATGGATAGCTCTATAATAAAATATCTTATATTTTATGATTTAAGAACTCAAAATTTAGTAAGAGGGAATTGTTACTAAAACAATTTTTAATAACATAAAGATCAAATCTTTTTCTAGCATGTGAATTTAGTTCAAGTTGTCTACATGCTTAGTCCTAAATTAATTTACATCACATGTAATAAATAATTCAAAATTATGTGACGAACAAGCACATGACATAGAAACGAAATTCAACATCCTCTAACATGTTTATCTTATACATCACATAAAAAGAATTCATGCTAGAATATTATTATTAATTAACATCTCATGAACTAATAACAATAACAATAGAATCATGTAACATATTATAGATTCCCATTGTATCTAATACAAAATTTTAAATTCAGGTTATGAACTATCCCAATAGTTATATGAATGCATGTTTTATCCATAATAAAATAATATCAATATTCAAACGATTTGACTATTCCACAAGACGTATAATGGTTTGAACTTTTCAAATATGACATTAAAATATTATCGTAAATAAATTTTAGACACAATAAACCACGGCTCTGATACCACTGAAGGATTGCGTATAGGTGTTCGTAACACGCAGCGGAAGACAATAACAATCCTAGGCAGATTTTTTCGTGTTTAAAATTTATTTATATGTCAAAGATCGGATCTAAGACGTACCTGGTGGAGAGAGTCTCGTTTCAAAATTTCTTCGATAGTGCGAAGACTCTATGCGTATCCACACCGAGACCGATCCTTGCTATCAACTCTTTGATCAATGAAACCCGCAAACAAATTCAATGTAAAATTTGCGCTGAAGTTTTCTCAAAATTCCAGCAAATAATGTGACAAGAAAATTAATTTTCTTGTCAAGAATATATCTCTTATTTTTGGTTTCTTCAAAGAACTATTATTTTCATACACTTTTGCAAAGTGTTATATTTTTTTCCAAAGAAAACATGACATACGGCACTTTCCCATGACCCCTTTTATAACATCACCAAAACCTATTTCCTATTGGTCAAAGTGGTGAATTACTTTGGGTACAAGTCTAGTTCAACAAATAGAACTTGTAAAGGATTTCAAAAATATATATCCCAATTCAAATGGGATTGTATGTGCACGTAATTGGCAGCCCTTTTTGGACGTATAAAGTCCAAATCCAATTCTAAATTGGATTTGATTCATAAGTCTTCATTAATATTTATATATATATACTTTATATAAATAAATATTAATTATATGTATATCATATATATATATATATTTTAACCAAGAGATATAATTTAATTTTCTATTCTAAATAGAAAATTTTAATTTGTTCACAATATTAATTATATCCTCTGTGCTAGCAAAGAATATAATAATATTTCATTTGGACTAATAACTAAATTTATTTGACTAATTAAATTCCTTAATTTAATTATCAAATAATAAGTTAATTAATCCTTTAGCAAAGATCAGAACACTCGTAAGTGTGCGACCCCATAGGTTCAATACTAAGCCGGTAGTAAATTGATCTCCTCAATATACTAATCAAGGGTGGCGTCTAGCAACACTCCTTAACGACCGGATAGCATGAAGTATACAATTTACTCTCAAGAACCAGTAGAAGAATAATATTGTAATTCCTTCTGTCCTTATAGCTCTGGATCACCCTAGGATATGGTTCAACTGTCAAATCCTAATAGGCGACCAACTATGTATTCATGTGAAATATAATAGACCATTGAATGGCCTAAGAAACCCTTTTCTTCTTTCATTCAATTGCCCTGGCCAAGGTCTTAGTTTGGTCGTTTATAATTCATGGCAACATGGAGCTTAAACTCATTACCAAGAGTTGACAGATTCCATCTTGATCAATCACTAATTCTACAAGTATTTAATCGTACCCAATATCCTTTCAACTATCTCCCTAAGGCCATAGGTGTCTGGTATCAAAGCACAATAAATAACTTGTTAATTACTATGACGATCTCAGGTCAAAGGAAAACGTTACTTCACATTCTTCAAGAGAATATCCTATTGACAGTTTATGGTAATTCTAACCATTAGGAATTATCCAATGAGTCGGTTCAATGATCATATCTCTATATGCATCATCTATCTATGTGATTTAGTTAATGAGATCAACTAATCTTTATCCCATAAATACGATCACATAAATATTGATCTAACCGGATTACTAATGTCCAAATTAATAATCCTACGATCAAGAACAAATTTAGATTAAATTGTAAGAGACTTTGCTCTCATTATCATGATCTCTATCACGATGACAAATCTCAAAGTTTAATCAAGGACCTTATCAAATTAATCAAGCAATTAATAACAATGATAAAATAATATCAAATGCCATATAAATTTTATATCAAATAATGTACGCAAAAATATGTTCAAATCATCAAATATGATATTGGATCTAGGGCATATCAATTATATCCCTAACAATTAATGATATTCATATTCCCAGAACTAAACCAATGGATGGTCACCCACCTCTCACTCAGTAGCATCACCAAAAATCTGCAGCAAAAACCAACTTCTCCAGCTGTAGATGATGCAGATTTCCTCTAGTACTATAGGTTATTCCATACATATAGTCATGGACCTCCAACTCAAGGTCCACTTCTCATCATAAGCACCTATACTATTGATTGCAGTCCACACAAGAACATGCAATCAGAGGATAGCACAGGGATCCCAATTGCCCCCTTACCCTAGACTCATCTCCAGTGGACACAAGAACCTGGAGATGGAGCTCCCATTCACTAACATGTTTGTTGTTTCTTCTGGGTATTTGGAGCTCACTTGTTCAATTGATGAATTTCCAGACAGTGGTATTAGCATGCTTACTGCTTATTCTACTGGAATTTTGTCAGTTGTTCCAAGACTCTCCAATCATCCACACAGACCATCACTTCAATCTCCAACATCTGTCACCCCTACTCTCAACAATAGTATTGCTGATCACTTTTAGGGATTCAGTTCTGAATGCTACCCCTTTGCATAGGCACAGATTCATCTTGATGATGGATATGAGTTCAAACCTAGCCACACTCCAGTGTCAGAAGATCATCCAGTTCATCACCTACCTCAGTCATCATGAACCAATATCACAACCTGTAGATTTGAAGGAAATAAATGCATGATAATGCTCTCTCTTTTCTGTCAGGATCTACAGGTAGAATCAACACTCATGCCTAGTTATTTGGACTTTTTTTGTAAGTTGTCTTCAATTTGGCTTTCTTTGGCATCAATGCCAAAGCAAAGTTGAAGATTTTTCCCTCAGTTATCACAATATTTTTGCCTTCTTCTTCAGGGATTTTCTACATATTGTTAGGTGTAGAATGTGTTGTGTACGAAAGATGGAGATGTACTTCCAACTCATCTCTTTGGTAGAATTAGGTTTACTTGTACTTTTTTGTATAGTTGACCTAGGTTCTCTTCATCATGATTTTTTGGATCCAATTGACTATCCTTTTTGAACGGTCAATTGGATCACCATTATAGGTCTAACTCACCATAGCTCACATGTTTCATTTGAACATCCTAGATGGATAGTCAGGTTTCTTTGTACTATATTTTTCGGAGATCTGGTCTATGCCCCTCCTCCTTTGTTGTACTTTATGTTTTATATATCGGAAAAGAGCCAAATATACCCCTATACTTTTAAATATGGTTTACTTGTACCCTTCGTTATACTATTGGGTCATCCATACCTCTACCGTTATACTATTGGGTTATCTATACCCCTACTATCTGTATAGATAAACCAATAGTATAACGGTAGGGGTATGGATGACCCAATAGTATAACGAAGGGTACAAGTAAATCATATTTAAAAGTAGAAGGATATATTTTGCCATTTTCCGTATTTTCAGTCGTAGAAATGTGCCTTTTTTTGGAACAAGTATAATATGTCATCTAAATTAAAACAGAGGAAGTAATATTTACTTTGTATTATATTAAAGGGGAAATAATATTGGTTACATATATACTGTTTGCGATGAAATAGTGTTAAATGGCATGTTGGGTAGCTAGGAAGGTGCCTCCGGCACTTATTCTGCGAGTTAGTGCTAGAATATTGGTGATTTGTCTCCCTAGGAACCACAAGAGGAGTACGAGAATTAAACAACATTCACATATGCTTAACAGGAATAAGTATCCCACAAAAAAAACTTTCGATATCCCCTCTTCTTTAATTCTGAATCTAAAGAGAATCTGATAGCGTCATATGTTAGTAAAAAAGGAATCTGACAAAAATAGATGCCATATATACAAAATCCTTTGTACGTCACTCGGTCACTACATGCAAAAAGGGCCTGGTGATATCTTGTGGTAATCTGCTCCTCAGACCAAGTCTTAAACTAGTGGGTAATACTAAAAGATAGGATTTTGCGTAGCACCCTCGTGAAAGCTCTCGTACGGCCAGTCTTTTTTGATTCCATATCAGTTACTAAGTGTATGTGGTGATTAATTATGTGAACCCTGCTAACTAAGTTTTTTGGATTCCATCTCAGATTCTTTTTTTACTATCATATGACGCTATCAGATTCTCTTTAGATTCAAAATTAAAAAAGAGGGGATATCGAAAGTTTTCTGGGATACTTATTCCTGTTAAGCATATGTGAATGTTGTTTAATTCTAGTGCTCCTCTTGTGGTTCTTAGGGAGATAAATCACCAATATTCTAGCACTAATTGGCAGAACAAGTGCCGGAGGCACCTTCCTAGCTACCCAACATGTCATTTAACACTGTTTCATCGCAAACAGTATATATGTAACCAATATTATTTCCCCTTTAATATAATACAAAGTAAATATTACTTCCTCTGTTTTAATTTAGATGACATATTATACTTGTTCCAAAAAAGGCACATTTCTACGACTGAAAATACGGAAAAGGGCAAAATATATCCTTCTACTTTTAAATATGGTTTACTTGTACCCTTCGTTATACTATTGGGTCATCCATACCCCGACCATTATACTATTGGGTTATCTATACAGATAGTAAGGGTATAGATAACCCAATAGTATAACGATAGGGGTATGGATGACCCAACAGTATAACGAAGGATACAAGTAAACCATATTTGAAAGTAGATGGGTATATTTGGTCTTTTTTCGTTTATATATATGAAAATCAACCATAGGCATCCTGTCTAGTGGATTATTTTATAAAAAAAACTCACACATAGGATATATGCAACCATTTTGATGTTGAAATCCTTTTTTTTTTTTTTGCATAAAATTTTATATATTGAAAGATTAAAAAAATTTACCAATTTGGAAAAAATATATATATAAATTGAATAGGAAAATAATTATTTTTCTCGAAATTAGCTCGGTCAGACATTGAAAATTTTTCCTCCTAGAACTGAAAATATATATGAAAATCCAAAAACAAAAAATATAAATTAGATAAATGATCGCAAAGTTACGATCGTTTAAAGCCCAACCATTTACCACTAACTTTCTTTCTATTACTAGTTTATTGTCTTATTGACTTGTGATTAAAATTTTGAATTAGATGTGGCTAATTAGCTATAAGTATTATATTAGGCTAATAACATTGTAATATTATAATAGGTTACTAGTCTTCAAACTTCAATTGATAACATTGTAAATTCAAATTTCCAAGCGTACAAGTTACAAAGTACAAACACGACTTTTCTAATTTAAATTTGAAAACAATTAAATGAGTAAGAGAGAGAGAAAGAGAGAACTAGACAGATAGTAGAAGTGGTGGGAATTTTAAAAATACAAGATTATGAGCATTTATAGGTAAAACTTAAACTTTAAAACTGAAAACAAAATTTAAGGGAGGCTGTAAGGTTATTTTGGCCGTTTATAGCCGTTGGCAATAGTCAAAAAGCAAAAATAACCATTGGCCGATGGCTATAAAGTGGGGAGAAATTAAAAAATAACCGGATTTACAATTCGTTGTTAAGAAATAAGCCAGTTTCCAAAGTAACGAAATGTAGCCACTGTTCTTTTAAAGATAAATTTGAATAAAATAGTGTTTAAAACCCGGAAAATATGTCAATATATTATACTGGAGTTTCATCATATGTATGCTTGAAACTCCAGCATATTATAATGGAGTTCCAGGATAAGTATGTTGGAACTCCAGCATAATATGATGTAGTTCCAGCATAAGTACACTAGAACTCCAGCATAATATACTGGAGTTCCAGCATGTATAATTGTCCAATATATATATATTGGAGTTTGGAGCACCGGTGCTCCAGTCTCCAGTATATTATACTGGAGTCAACAAAGTATACCGGTCCAGCATAATATGCTGGAGTTCATACACAGGTGCACCGAACTCCAGTATATTATGTTGGACCGGTTTCTGCTGCAGCAAAATAGTGGCTATTTTCATTAACTTCGTAAACGCTGGCTATTTTTGAATGACCAGTCCGAAAACTGGCTATACCGAGCTATTTTCACTATAAAGTGCCTGGAATTAAATGAACTTTGTTACCGGGCAGTCCGAGCGGATGCCGCAGTGGGCCGAGAACTGGGCTCATATCTAGGCTGGTCTAACGGGCCCAACCCTTGGCCCAGACCCCAACTCGAACCTTGCCTATTGCATCCCGCCAGCCAAGTCGGAGTTTTTACCGGGCCGATCCGATCCGATCCGGTTTCAGGGTGATCCGGCCCTAATGATAACCTTACAAGTTCTTCCACTTCCTCTTTCTTCTCCCTATGTTTAGGGATCTTTATAAGACAATTTTCATGATTTATTGCGACATAAATATTTATGTTTTATTTTGGATTACAAGATTTAAAAGCTTCTTTCTTTCATTAACTCCGTATTTAGTTAAAATGTATCACATAAATTGTGATGGGAGTATATTATAAGCTACATAAGCAAGAAAAGATTTAAAATTCGTCTTAGTACCAACACTGATTTCAGATAACCCCAAGCTTGTACCTAGGTTTAACTTAATTATTATTAAAATGCCATAATGAGTGCTTGGATAATAGTCAATCTCAAATCTCTCTATAAAAGTACTTAATGTACTGTCCAACTAATCAGACTCAAATGCATCCTTTGTCAAGATGAGAAAGAAAACTTGCAGAGTCTTTTTCTCTTCTTTCACTTCCTTTTTTTCTTTCTTCTTCCTATGCTTAGGGTTATTTTTCTGCATGGAAATGGCCATGTCACAGAACAGAAAAACAGTTCCCATAAATGTTGGAGTTGTGATAGACATGGATACATGGCTTGGGAAAATGGGATTAAGCTGTATTTATATGACTTTATCTGACTTTTATAACTCTGATCATGGCTCTGCTTATCGAACCAGACTAGTTCTCCATACTCGTGACTCGAAGAGAGACATTGTTGCCGCTGCTGCTGCAGGTAAGTTATAAAGTACGTCCATAGTGTAAGAAAATTTTACGTATACTTATAGTAAATTTACTATTTAATTAGAGTATATAGTACTCTATTTCCCCAGCCACCATAATAGACTTGATAAAAAGAATTAAATGTTGTTATAGGTTAACTAATTTCTATGATTGTGTAAAAAAAATATGTATACTATTAGTTCGCGCAGAACATGAATTCAGAGAGACATTGTTGTTGCCGCAGCTACAAGTTATATACACCGACATGACATGTAAATATTTTTTTACTTAGACTACGTAATTTAGCCAGTTAGAGTATGTTATACTCAATTTTCTCGGTTACCATACTAGATTTAATATGAAGAATTATCTGCTGTTACAGTTACTTAACTTGATTCTGTGAAATTCTTTATGCTATTAGCATATGGAATATAAAATTCACACATTCTAATGATTTTAGCATCCATGAACCTAAATATTTCTCTTTTCTATCGATAAATAACTGTTAAAAGAAAGATAACAAATAGCTCTCACGGTGTGACTTCGACAAAAAAGAGTGGAATAACGTAAGTTAGTCGTGTATATTCATACACTTGTTGATCAAGGCGTACACAGCATATATAACGAGCTATTTCAGAAAATTTTAAATTTTGGGTGTGTTTGGTATGAAGGAAAATATTTTCTGGAAAATGTTTTCCAATTTTTCCATGTTTGGTTGGCTTAAATGTTTTGGAAAACATTTTCCTTATCAATTCATTTTCCTCCAATTGGAGGAAAATGTTTTCCTTATCAAAAGAAGGGAAAATATTTTTCAAAGCTCCTTCTCAACCTCTCTCACCCTCACCAACCCACCCTACCCCCTCTCCAAAATTTTTTTTTTTTTTTATTTTTAGATTTCTATCCACCCTACTACCCCTCCACCCCACCCCGCAAAAAAAAAAATCTCTTTTACCTTAATTTTTTTTCCTATAATTTTAAATTTCTGTTTTCTTATTTTTTTGCACCACTCACCCCCACCCCCTACACCTTCCCCCCGCACAAAAAAAATTACTTTTTTTTTGTAATTTAAATTTTTATTTTTTTCGATTTACTGCCTCCCCCCAGCCCACCCCCCGCCCACCCACCCCAACCCCCGCCCCACCCCCTCCCCCCACCCCCCAAAAAAAATTTTAAAATATATTTTTTAGTTTTTAATTTTATTATTTATCATTTAAAGGCTCAATATTTTACAAGTTCCAAAATTATGAGTTCGGAAGTTTACGGGTTTAGAAATTATAAATTTACCGATTCGAAAATACGCGATTTTTGCGTTAAAAAGTAAAACATCACATTAGTTCCTTTAGATTGTGTCAATTTTTAGAGACTTCGGGAAGGGGAGGGTGGGGGAGGTGGGAGGGGGAGGGGTAGGAGAGTTGCAAAAAAAATATTTTCTAAAAAAAACTATTTTTTACTCTCTAACCACATAGAAAATATTTTCCGGAAAATGTTTTCCACTTACCAACCAAACAAGAGAAAATAAGTGATAAATCCACTCATTTTCCATGAAAACATTTTCTAGGAAAACATTTTCCATGGAAAACATTTTCCTTCATACCAAACACACCCTTTGTGTAAAATTGATTATCATTAATATCATGAGATTTCTACATATGTTTTTCTTTCCTTTAGTTTGAATCAAAGCCAATTATTTTTTTTCTCGAAGAAAATAGTCTATGTAACACAAGTTTTTATGTATACATGGAAGGCTTCTATATATCCATATAATTGCCTTTCTTTTCGCTGTGTTCGTGCAAAAGATTTATTAAGCGCTTTAGTTTAAGCCAAATAATTAAAGTCAAGCATATAGCTACTGTTCGACTCGAAAGATAACAAATACTTTGCAAGTGAATACAATTGAAATAAATCAACGGTAAATCATAATGGAAGATAATGAGATCAAGATATATTTTTTGTATATCTTATTGCTTTTGATAGATTGAATATTCAAGAGAGGAAGAGATAGAGAAGGAAAGAGAGAGAGAGAAAGCTTGTATTAGAAGAGATCAGGTGCCTTTACAACATTAGGATCCTCCTTTATATAACAGGAGAGCCCCCTTGAAATAATAAAAATAATGCAGAGATAGGTCACGTGCTTTCGAGGAGACGACGAGACCTAAGGGCACGTATTCACCCCGACATTCTTAGGTCGTACCCTCGTTTCGACTATTGCTTAGTCGTGGGTCGTTGCAATTATAGTGGACAGAATTTGACCCCATACAGTTAGTCTCTTCGTTCGTCGGTGACGCAACTAAGTGCGTCGCTGATGGACGAAACCATGAACCTTGTTCTGGGAAAATTTGACCATGTTTGGGGACGACAACGTGGATGGGTGGTCATTTGAATTTGTCGATATATATGCACGCAATCCCTTCCCTAAGATGACGTCATCATATGCTTGCGTCATCATTATGTGTATTCCCGAGGAAGTACAAAAGGTGTTCTGATGCTCGGTTTTCCGCTCCTATTTGGGCCTTTCCTCTTCGATTTCAATGCCACCCAAACCTATAAATAGGGAAAGGGTTTAACTTAATCTAGCTTTAGATCATCTGCAAATGTTTTTCGACTATTTTAAGAAAACGCTTCCTTTTTACGAAAACCCACCGCTTCCATGAAAGTACACTTGTGGTTTTGTAGTACGTGCTCCTCAAACGGAAACCATGACAAAACCTAAATGGGGTAACACTCCGAGGGCTTGTAATAATAAATCATCTGACATGTCGTCTCCATCCGGCGGCGATAAGGGAGAAACAGGGGAGGATCTCACCCCTCTTACTGTGGATAACGTACTACCTAAGCAACTCCTTATTAGGAGGGACTTCGAACGGGATTCTCCCGAGCAACCTTTGGGAGAAATTCGAGTTAACTCAAGCTGATTTAGATATTCTTCGTGCATTATTTAATATACCCGCTCACGTCGAGATGGTTTTGGCGGGAGAGGACTTCGTGAACACCCACAGATCAAGGTACCGTGCATTTTACGAATATTCCTTTTTGGTCGGCTATGGCCTCCCCATTTTTCCATTGGCAGAAGAGCTCTCCATTTTTATAACATGTGTCCCACCCAACTTACTCTGTATACCGTAAAGGTATGTAGGATAATGTCTACATATGCGGAGCTGGCTGGGTTGGAGGTCTCTGTCCACCACCTATTGCAAATATTCAGCATCGGCTACTTGAGGGGTACCTTGCTGCATCTAAAGAATCGTGGCTCGAAGGGGTTGGTCGTGCAAACGGACGATCGGTCTAACTAGGGCTATTGGCGTAGATACTTCTTTATTATGACGGAGCACATGGTATTTAAAGCCGTCGGATTCCCTGAGAGGTGGAATTCGAGACATAAGTATTCTTATCCGTCGAGTCATTCATCGTATATGACCTTAGCGATTCCGGTTATACCATCGTTGTGATTTTTTTGTCATTTTGCAGCAATAGCTCACGTTCCTTGGCTCATAACTGATATTAAGCAGTGGGTGGCTGGTTTGCTACCTCTCACAGAAAAAACCCGCACATGGGGTGAGTTCCTTGAATGTTACGGCCCCGCGAGCCATTCAGGTATTTCTTCGACTTTAATTAGTCACTTCCACAAACTTCGTCAGCTTAATTATTATCATTAACAGGTCGAAGTGCTCCTAAGAGGAAGGCGACGACATCTACCTCTGCCCAATCAGATGTTGGTTAGAATATGTAGGAGATACTTTATTCATCTGTCAGGGAAGGGGTGACCGTAGTCTCTTTACAAAAGGCTGCTCCTGCGGAGGTGGCTACGAGTGAGGCGAGGCCGTCAACATCGTCTCTATACCCTGTGGACGAGCCTTTCGAGGGTGAGGATCTTGAGGAGAGGAAAAGGTGGAGGCTCGTAATGGGTAAGGCGGTGGCAACTGGGGATGAAGGGAGTGACGCACCTCACAAAATAACTAGACTGGTCTTTATGGCCGACGCCATCTATTCGGGGAGGCCGGCCAACCAGATAAGTGATAATATCTGTATCAACTCAGCTTATTTTGCCGAGATAGGCTCATTACCTCTTGTTGGCAGAAATGCTGAGGGACCGACTACTGAGGTCGCCCACGGGAACGTGGACGAGATGACGGAAGGCCCTGCATATATGGAGATGACATCGAACTAGTCTGGTCGCCGCATCGTGGTTCTAGGGGCTTACAATTTGTTATAGCACAGCGAGCAGGCTGCGTTGGAGATGACTCTATTATGTGCTGCCCCCGAGTGCAAGATGTTAAGCTCTGTCAGTGATTCAGAGTTGTCTCAGAGCGTCGCTGGTATGGTGTTACAAGTAACTTCTATGTTCTTCCATGTGTCGTGAAGTTGATTTTAATTCGTACTAACTCGCATGTATGTATATATATATATATATATATATATATATATATATATATATATATATATTTTAGACCCTGGTTTTGGAAGTGGAGAGGAGGCATCGTGAGGAGAAGAGAGAGACAGGTTTTGATAAAATGGTAAAGAAGTACAAACGTATCGCTCCAAGCATCAGGCGACGGCGGATCTTTTCCAGCAAGATCCAAAATTCCAGGTGTTCTAGGAAGGCCTCGAACAGAAGGAGGTGCAATTGAGCCGTAGGGAGACGAAGTTGGAGAAAACAGATAAGGATTTGGTGAAAGGATGTGGCTCGTAATAGCGAGTTGGAATCACTTCTCAAAAAGAGAGAGGAGGAGTTGGAGCTCTGTCGTGGAGTGGCGACGGAGGTAGCCAATCTACATTGTAGAGTGGCAGCTTTGACAGCCAAACTTGAAGCTAAGGTGGCTGAGGTCGATGTCCTTAGGTGTTCTGCCCCACCACAGCCTAGGGACGTGGCTCGAGATATACACGAGATGTAGGTATATGTAGAGGCCAAATTGGACGTATACAAAAAACTTCTCGTTGCGGAACATGCCTCTGAGGAAGAAGTTCAGGAACAATAGTGCGAGGCTCGTGCTGCTCGTATAGCTTATGGATACAGCTCCAACTCCCCTGATCGAGAGGGCTACACTTCGGAGGATGTAAACCGGCTTGAGTCCGACCCTTGGTTTAATGATGCTTACCGCCCTGGTGGCGATGGTCGAGAAGAAGAGCAGGCAGATGGCGATGATAAAAATGGCAAGGCTCCTTAAGACTTGTATAGGTTTTGCCTTTTTTTTTTTGTAATGTGATAGGGGCCCTTCGTGTGACTAAATGTATATAATTTTTGTCATAGTGAAAGGACCATACTTTTGTTGCTATTCTTTTTGCACTGTTCTTTGTTTAAACGTTGTTCGTTACCGTTGAGATTGGCCGGCGCTTTGATTGAATTGTTATCCGTCATCGTCGAGCAGGGTCGACATTTACTGGCGATGGCCTTTGGCCCATAGGATGTAACTTCGACTGTTGTTGAAGTGTTATCCGTCGTCGTCGAGTGGGGTCGACGTTTATTAGTGATAGCCTTTGTCCATTAGGATGTAACTTCAACAATCGTTGAAGTGTTATCTGTCGTCATCGACCTTGGTTGATGTTTGCTGGTAGTGGCTTTTGGCCCATAGGATGTAACTTCAACTGTTGTTGAAGCGTTATACGTCGTTCTTGAGCTGGGTTGATGTTCACTGGCAATTTCCTTTGGCCTATAGATGTAATTTCAACTATTTTTGAAGCATTATCCATCATCGTCGAGGTGGGTCGACGTTCAGTGGCCATGGCCTTTGGCCCATAGGATGTAACTTCAACTATCGTTGAAGTGTTATCTGTCGTCATCGATCTATGTCGATGTTCATTGGCGATGGCTTTTGGCCCATAGGATGTAACTTCAACTATTGTTGAAGCAGTATCCATCATCATCAATCTGGGTCGACGTAGCTTCAACTGTTGTTAAAGTGTTATCAGTTGTTGCCGCGCTGGGTCGATGTTCTCTTACGTTGGCCTTAGCCGGTAGAATGTAACTTCAATTTTCATTGAAGCGTTATTTGTCATCATCGAGCTGGGTTGATATTCACTAGCGATGGCCTTTGGCCATTTTCGCAGTGAAGGTGGTGGCCTTAGCCGCTACATAATAGAGAAGGTGGTCTTAACCGCTTACATAATGGAAATGGTGGCCTTAGCCGCTTACATAATGGAGATGGTGGCCTTAGCCGCTACATAATGGAGATGGTGGCCTTGGACACCTACATAATGGAGATGGTGGCCTTAGCCGCTTACAAAATGGAGATGGTGGCCTTAGCCGCTACATAATGGAGATGGTGGCCTTAGCTGCTTACATAAAGGAGATGGTGGCCTTAGCCGCTTACATAATAAAGATGGTGGCCTTAGCCACATACATAATGGAGATTCAACTTGGCTAGCCCCTTTATTATATCAGCATGGAGAGCGCGTCGAGGGGCCGATATGATAAACTTGTCTTTATACGCCCCTGGGTGTCCCCTTCGCCGACTCGTTAAAAACCTCCCCAAGAAAACCCAATTAGGATAAAACTCAGGTATTCGAAAAAGAGTACGACTCGGGAGATGCCCTTCAAAAATGGAAGTTCTTGAGGTGGGCGACATTCCAGTTGTTTTGGAGCATTTTTCCTTCCATCCAATTGGAATGCCCATTTGCTCGCGTTTACTGTAATTTTAGATGGCCTGCTGCAATTGGTGCCTAGTTTCCCTTCGCTCGAGTCTTTTGATGCCAAAATATTGGCTTTGAGGATGTAGTCGCTCACTTTTAGTGGTCGTATTTTGGCTTTTTTGTTGTAATACCTTTCGACCTATTGCTTTTGAGCAGTCCTTCTTATGTGGGCCATATCCCTTCATTCTTCGGCCTCGTCAAGGTCTTGAAGCCTATTCATGTCATTATCTACTTCGTTGGTATGTGAATACCTCATTCTTGGTTCTCCGATTAGACGGGTATGATCGCGTCGGTTCCGTAGACCAGTGAGTACAGAGTTTCTCCCATGCTGGATTTGGGCACGGTTTGATATGTTCTTCTTCGGTAAGTTCAATATTGTTTTGGTGGAGGATTCTGCTTGGCCGTTGGCGGCGGGGTGATATGGCATGGAGAGTATTCGTTTGATGTGCCATTTGTCGAAGAACTCCATTGTCTTTTTTATAATGAATTGGGGGCCGTTGTTGCAGCTAATGTCCTTGGAGATACCGAAATGACATATGATGTTTTTCCATATGAAGTCGATGACTTCCTGCTCGCGTATTTGGGCGTATGCACCTACTACCACCCACTTGGAGAAATAGTCAGTTAAAACTAACTAAAACCGTACCTTTCCTCGCCTTGATGGCATGGGACCAATTATGTCCATTCCCCATTTGATGAAGGGCCAAGGTGATGTTATTGAGTGGAGCGGCTCTCCCGGTTGATGTATCATGGGGGCATATTTTGTTGCCTCCTTTTTCATTGTTGGCTAGTAGTATCCGGTTCGGATGATGCAACGGACGAGAGCGCGATTGCTGGTATGTGTACCACAGTGGCCCTCATCTACTTCTTTGAGTACTTGCTTCGTTTGGTGCGGCCCTAAGCATTTAGCAAGGGGTCCGCCAAATGTTCTTTTGTAGAGATCGTGATTTATTAGGATGTATCTGGCAGTTTGTATGCGAAGCTTTTTGGCTTTTTTTTTTGTCGAGTGGGAGTGTCCCATCCTGCAGATAGGAGATAAACTGGTTGTGCTAGTCCCACGTTAGATTTAAAGAGAGTACCTCAGTGTTGTCTATGGCTGAATGGAGGAGGGTGACTATATTTCCCGTGTTGATGTTTTTGGTAGCTGCAACCAATTTTGCTAGGCCGTCTGCTTCGAAATTCTACGCCTTAGGGATTTGTTCTAGGCGGCACTCGTCCAACTCAGGCATCAACTTGTGAATTTCTGCTTGATATTTTTGTAGTCGTTTTACTTTGATCTGGTAAGTCCCGGTGACCTGGATCACCACGTGTTGGGAATCACAATGGAGGATGAGTCGTCGAGCTCCATATTTGATGGTTAACCTCAAACTTGCAATCATAGCCTCATACTCGACCTTGTTGTTACTCATCTTGTGGCATCATATGGACTGAAGAGTTATTTCATCCGTGGGGACCTCGAGAATGAGTCCCAGTCCCGATCTCGAGGCGTTCGCAATGCCATCACTGTAGAGGGTCCAGAGGTTGGTGCTAGGAGAGGCATGAATGGCCTCTAGTTCCGCTTCCGAGAGAATCTCTGTACTAAAATCGACAACAAAATCTGCCAGTAAATGTCGACCCTGTAAAGTTATTCATTGAATTGTTATCCGTCATCGTCGAGCAGGGTCGACATTTACTGGCGATGGCCTTTGGCCCATAGGATGTAACTTCGACTGTTGTTGAAGTGTTATCCGTCGTCGTCGAGTGGGGTCGACGTTTATTAGTGATAGCCTTTGTCCATTAGGATGTAACTTCAACAATCGTTGAAGTGTTATCTGTCGTCATCGACCTTGGTTGATGTTTGCTGGTAGTGGCTTTTGGCCCATAGGATGTAACTTCAACTGTTGTTGAAGCGTTATACGTCGTTCTTGAGCTGGGTTGATGTTCACTGGCAATTTCCTTTGGCCTATAGATGTAATTTCAACTATTTTTGAAGCATTATCCATCATCGTCGAGGTGGGTCGACGTTCAGTGGCCATGGCCTTTGGCCCATAGGATGTAACTTCAACTATCGTTGAAGTGTTATCTGTCGTCATCGATCTATGTCGATGTTCATTGGCGATGGCTTTTGGCCCATAGGATGTAACTTCAACTATTGTTGAAGCAGTATCCATCATCATCAATCTGGGTCGACGTAGCTTCAACTGTTGTTAAAGTGTTATCAGTTGTTGCCGCGCTGGGTCGATGTTCTCTTACGTTGGCCTTAGCCGGTAGAATGTAACTTCAATTTTCATTGAAGCGTTATTTGTCATCATCGAGCTGGGTTGATATTCACTAGCGATGGCCTTTGGCCATTTTCGCAGTGAAGGTGGTGGCCTTAGCCGCTACATAATAGAGAAGGTGGTCTTAACCGCTTACATAATGGAAATGGTGGCCTTAGCCGCTTACATAATGGAGATGGTGGCCTTAGCCGCTACATAATGGAGATGGTGGCCTTGGACACCTACATAATGGAGATGGTGGCCTTAGCCGCTTACAAAATGGAGATGGTGGCCTTAGCCGCTACATAATGGAGATGGTGGCCTTAGCTGCTTACATAAAGGAGATGGTGGCCTTAGCCGCTTACATAATAAAGATGGTGGCCTTAGCCACATACATAATGGAGATTCAACTTGGCTAGCCCCTTTATTATATCAGCATGGAGAGCGCGTCGAGGGGCCGATATGATAAACTTGTCTTTATACGCCCCTGGGTGTCCCCTTCGCCGACTCGTTAAAAACCTCCCCAAGAAAACCCAATTAGGATAAAACTCAGGTATTCGAAAAAGAGTACGACTCGGGAGATGCCCTTCAAAAATGGAAGTTCTTGAGGTGGGCGACATTCCAGTTGTTTTGGAGCATTTTTCCTTCCATCCAATTGGAATGCCCATTTGCTCGCGTTTACTGTAATTTTAGATGGCCTGCTGCAATTGGTGCCTAGTTTCCCTTCGCTCGAGTCTTTTGATGCCAAAATATTGGCTTTGAGGATGTAGTCGCTCACTTTTAGTGGTCGTATTTTGGCTTTTTTGTTGTAATACCTTTCGACCTATTGCTTTTGAGCAGTCCTTCTTATGTGGGCCATATCCCTTCATTCTTCGGCCTCGTCAAGGTCTTGAAGCCTATTCATGTCATTATCTACTTCGTTGGTATGTGAATACCTCATTCTTGGTTCTCCGATTAGACGGGTATGATCGCGTCGGTTCCGTAGACCAGTGAGTACAGAGTTTCTCCCATGCTGGATTTGGGCACGGTTTGATATGTTCTTCTTCGGTAAGTTCAATATTGTTTTGGTGGAGGATTCTGCTTGGCCGTTGGCGGCGGGGTGATATGGCATGGAGAGTATTCGTTTGATGTGCCATTTGTCGAAGAACTCCATTGTCTTTTTTATAATGAATTGGGGGCCGTTGTTGCAGCTAATGTCCTTGGAGATACCGAAATGACATATGATGTTTTTCCATATGAAGTCGATGACTTCCTGCTCGCGTATTTGGGCGTATGCACCTACTACCACCCACTTGGAGAAATAGTCAGTTAAAACTAACTAAAACCGTACCTTTCCTCGCCTTGATGGCATGGGACCAATTATGTCCATTCCCCATTTGATGAAGGGCCAAGGTGATGTTATTGAGTGGAGCGGCTCTCCCGGTTGATGTATCATGGGGGCATATTTTGTTGCCTCCTTTTTCATTGTTGGCTAGTAGTATCCGGTTCGGATGATGCAACGGACGAGAGCGCGATTGCTGGTATGTGTACCACAGTGGCCCTCATCTACTTCTTTGAGTACTTGCTTCGTTTGGTGCGGCCCTAAGCATTTAGCAAGGGGTCCGCCAAATGTTCTTTTGTAGAGATCGTGATTTATTAGGATGTATCTGGCAGTTTGTATGCGAAGCTTTTTGGCTTTTTTTTTTGTCGAGTGGGAGTGTCCCATCCTGCAGATAGGAGATAAACTGGTTGTGCTAGTCCCACGTTAGATTTAAAGAGAGTACCTCAGTGTTGTCTATGGCTGAATGGAGGAGGGTGACTATATTTCCCGTGTTGATGTTTTTGGTAGCTGCAACCAATTTTGCTAGGCCGTCTGCTTCGAAATTCTACGCCTTAGGGATTTGTTCTAGGCGGCACTCGTCCAACTCAGGCATCAACTTGTGAATTTCTGCTTGATATTTTTGTAGTCGTTTTACTTTGATCTGGTAAGTCCCGGTGACCTGGATCACCACGTGTTGGGAATCACAATGGAGGATGAGTCGTCGAGCTCCATATTTGATGGTTAACCTCAAACTTGCAATCATAGCCTCATACTCGACCTTGTTGTTACTCATCTTGTGGCATCATATGGACTGAAGAGTTATTTCATCCGTGGGGACCTCGAGAATGAGTCCCAGTCCCGATCTCGAGGCGTTCGCAATGCCATCACTGTAGAGGGTCCAGAGGTTGGTGCTAGGAGAGGCATGAATGGCCTCTAGTTCCGCTTCCGAGAGAATCTCTGTACTAAAATCGACAACAAAATCTGCCAGTACCTGCGACTTGATGGCGTTTCTTGGGTGATAGGATATGTCGTGCTCGCTGAGCTCTACGGCCCATCTGGCGAGCCTGCCCGACAACTCGGGCTTGTGCAAGATGCTTCTTAAAGGGAAGGTTGTTATAACTTTTATGGGGTGATATTGAAAGTAGGTTCTAAGATTTCGTGAAGCTACGACCAATGCCAGCGCCAGCTTCTCGAGGTGTGGATACCGTATTTCAGAATCCACTAGGGTTTTGCTGATATAGTAAATAGGAGACTGCATACCTTTGTTTTCACAGACTAAGACTGCGCTGACAGTGACTTCGGACACTGCCAAGTATACTAGCAAGGGTTTGCCAGAGTTTGCTTTAACTAGCAATGGTGACAAAGACAAGTATGCTTTTAACTTTCTCAAGGCCTCGGTGCATTCCTCGTTCCATTGTAGTCCGTGATCTTTTTTCAATACCTTAAAAATTTATGGCACATGTCGGAGGATCGCGAAATGAACCCGGATAGGGCGGCTATTCGACCTGTCAGCTTTTGTACCTATTTTTTGTTGTTCAAGGTCTCAAGTATTGCATCTATTGCCTTGATGTTGTCCGTGTTGATTTCGATACCTCATTCTGATATGAGGAAGCCCAAGAACTTCCCTGAGTCTATGCTGAATGGGCAGTTTTCAGGGTTCAATTTGATCTCATACTGTCGTAGTATCTCAAATGCTTCTTTCAGATGGTTGAGGTGGTCTTCTTTGTTTGCCGACTTCACCAGCATATTGTCTATGTAGACCTTCATGGTCTTGCCAAGCTGTTCCTTGAACATTCTGGTAACCAATCTCTGATACGTCACCTTGAGTCCAAAGGCATCACCTTGTAGCAATATGTCCCTTAGTGGGTGATGAAAGTAGTCTTTTCTTGGTCCTCCTTGGCCATCATGATTTGGCTGTAGCCGGAGTAGACATCTAAGAAGCTTAGCAGTTTATGTCCTGATGTGGCATCGATCAACTGGTCGGTGTGAGGTAACCAGAACGAGTCCCTCGCGCATGCCTCGTTAAGGTCGGTGAAATATACAGACATCCTCCATTTCCCATTTTTCTTTTGACCATGACGACATTGGCAGCCCATTAGGGATATTTTGATTCCCTTATGGACCCGTTAGCCAGTAGCTTATCTACCTCTTCGTTGATGGCCTCGTTGACTGCAATATTAAACTTCCTTTTAACTTGCCGCATAGGTGGATATTGTGGGTGGCAATGTCTTTTGGTATCCCTGGCATATCTGAATGAGAAAAAGAAAACAAATACACGTGGTTAGTTAGAAATTCATGGTACATACTTAGGTCATAGAGGCTATGTCCGATGTAGGCTTTCTTTGTGTGGTCGGTGCTATCGAGTTGTACAGGGTCGAGATCCTCGACCGTTGCTTTTCAGGCTTCTACGATGTTCGGGTCTTTGATGGCTTTCGTTATCGGGTCAACCTTAGTCCCCGACACGGCTGACTACTATGCTTCCATACTTGCTCCTGTCAACGGTTTGGTGTGTGAGCAGTCTTGAGCGATTTGGTAGCATTCTTACTTGGTGTGCGGTTTGCCCCGAATGCTAAGTACTCCCCAAGGGGTGGGGAACTTGATCACTTGGTAGAAGCTTTAGGGGAATGCTCGCATGGCATGTATCCACAGGTGTCCTATGATGGAGTTATAGGCTTTTTTTTGGTTCATGACGTGGAAAGTGGTTGTGTAACTCCTCCTTCTAAAATCGGCAATGATACCTCCCCGGAGGTTCGTTCCACTGCATAGTTAAATCCTGTCAGTGTTATGCAATGCAGTTTTATCCTATCTTCAAGCCTCATTTGCGCGATGACTCTTGGACGGATGATACAGGCCCCTCTTCCATCATCAACCATGATTCTCTTAACATTAGTGTTGATAATACGTAAAGTTATGACCAAAGCATCATAATAAGGAAAAGTCAAACCGTCGACATCAGACTTATCTAAGGTGATACTCTCTTCGAAGTCTTCATGCCGTCCGTGGGAGATTGTTCGTTTTAGTTTGTGCGAGGTGGTGAACTTTACGTGGTTGATTGTTGAGTTTTCGCCTCCTCCGACAATCATGTTGATGGTGCGTGCTGGTGAAGGTGGCTTTGGCGGCCCTTGAGTTTGTTCCCGCCCTCGTGCGAAGTTGGTCTTTCCCTTATCGTTGAGCATCTCCCTCAAGTATCCTTGGTTCAGCATCCTGACTACCTCCTATCGTAGTCCTATACAATATTTTGTCTTGTGTCCTCATTCCTGGTGGAACTCACACATGACATTAGACTTCATCGCGGCGGGATCTGATTTCATTTTCTGCGACCATTGTACCTTGGTGCCCAGCTGTCACGATCCCAAACCTGATCGTGATGGCGCCCAACACAACTGCTAGGCAGGCCCGACCAATTACACTCTTAAACCGAGCATAAAGCTCAAAACCATTAATTTGAAAATCATTAATACTGAAGAAACCAAAATATAACTTATAGATAGAAAAAAACCCGAATATCAACAATACTGGGTAACCTCCCAAAGTCCTGGGGGTCATGAGTCTAGAGCCTCTAACAGAATAGTATAATAATACTATAATAATACATAGTCTGAAGTACGCGGAAAGTCAAGTAACAGGAAATAGGGGAGGACTCGGGTCCTGTGGATGTCATGCAGCTACCTCGACAACTCCGAATGAAACTCTGAAGACAGCAGAGAGCTCAACTAGCTCAAAGTACTTGGATCTGCACACATGGTGCAGGGAGTAAAGTGAGTACTTCCAACTTAGTGGCAATAAGAGAGAATAATATTTGAGCGATAAGAAAACACGTATGAGCACACCAAAATGCTATAAAAGACAATACAACCCTTTGAGAAAAACCGTAATACTGTAAAAATCCTTTAGAAAGTCTCAAGATTGGTTAAAAATCTCTTTTACAAATATCCTTTTTCTTTGTAACCGTCAAGCATATGAATGCTATATCAGATAGAGCAAGTCGGCTCATAAGTCGGCCCCTTGGGCACATCACTCCTTCACATATAACACCAGGGTATCTGGTCAACAAGGCAAGTAATAGCATGTATGCCAATGATATATGAGTGCTAAATGGCATGCCACGTAGTACAAACATGAGTGAATGCGTGAATGCAATGCAATGCACATGACCGCTGCGGCATGCAACTCTATCCATTTGGGTACCCGCACTCACAGTGGGGGTTCAGACTCTGGAGGGGCTCCTACAGCCCAAGCGCAATATCAATATCACACCGTTGCGGCGTGCAGCCCGATCCATGCATAGTCCAAAATGCACTCATAACACTGTTGCGATGCACAATCCGATCCATACTCAGCCCAAAAATATACATAACCCCTTTGGGCAATAGTAAAATGGCAGTTCTCGGCTAAAATGTCAGTAAAATATCATTTAAGTTTTCAAATCTTAAAAAGATGTCTGAGTTTGTAAAACAGTATTTTAAACCATTGGACCGAGATAAACGTATGCACAATAATGCAAAAACAGTGACATTAATCCCCGAAGGATTCAAATAATAGCCACGAAGCCCAAAACATGGCAATCAACCCAAATTATGATAGCATCAAGTAGGTTTCAGTCAATTAAATAGTAAAACTCAACAACCGGGACAGACTAAGTCACAATACTCAATGGTACGTGCTCTACCCCACGCTCATACCTGGCGTGCAAGTCACCTCAATACAACACTATGATGTACAAATCCGGGGTTTCAAACCCTCAGGATACCATTCCTAAGAATTGCTCACCTCGAACGGTGAAATCTCAAGCCCGTGACGCTTTTGCCCCTCAAATTGGCCGCCACGCACGTCGAATCTAGCCAAAAATAGAGGAAATACATCACAATATGCAAATGAGACAATGCCCAATGATAATAATCGAATTATAGTGAGAACCTCGAAACTAGCAAAACCGAGCCTCGGGCCCGCTTCTCGAAAAATTACAAAGCTCACATTACCGGATTCCTCGTCTTGCCACGAGTCCGTACATACCAAGAACTCCCAAATCCGAGCTCAAATAACCTATCAATAAATTTGAAATATCAAATACTCAAGCCCTAGCTTTACCTCTTTTGGTGAATTTCAACCAATTTCCATGTTAATTCTACCATAAACTTGAATAATTAAGCCAAGGAACTTACCTCCATGCAATCCTCCTCGAATCCTTCTTCAATTTGCCCTAAAGAGCTCTCAAAGTACTCAACAATGGAGGAAATAACACCAACTCGCGGACGAAATGCCAATTAAAAGCCATTCTAACGCCCAGGTTTTACCCTACGCAAACGCGGTCAACACCCCCGCGTTCGCGATGAAAAAACTCCATTGACCAATAATTACCTCTACGCGAATGCGACTCTTGGCCCGCGAATGTGATGCTCTAGCCCTTCTTATTATGCGAACGCAACACGAGTTCCGCGAACGCGAAGACCAAAGAAACATGAACCTTAATTCCTTATACGCGAATGCGTTCCTCCTTCACGCGAACGCGATGCATGGCATGCTTACCCTACGCAATCGCGAAGCCCCTGATATGAACGCGAAGAAAAAATGTTCTACAACACAATAACAACAAAATTTGCAATCCTTTAAGGCTAAGATTTGTCCGATTGACCATCCGAAACCCACCCGAGGCCCCCGGGACTTCAACCAAAAGTACCAACGCATACTAAAACCTCATCCAAACTTGTTCCAATCATCAAAACACATCTAACAAAACAAAATTCATCAATTCTCATAGAATTCAAGCCTATGTTCTTCAAAAACTTCCGAAATGCACTTCCGATCAAAAACCCGACCAAATGATGTCCGAATGACCTGAAAATTTGCAGACATATCCAAAATCACCTAATGAAGCTACAACAACTCTCATAATTCCATTCCGAACCTCAGATCAAAATCTCACCTACCAACCAGAATTAGACAAAATTCAAACTTCGCCAATTCAAGCCTAATTCTACATCAGACCTTTAAATTCAATTTTGATCGCACTCCTAAGTCACAAATCACCTCCCAAAGCTAACCGAATCATCAGAAATCACATCCGAATCCTCTAACTCATAAGTTGACCTCCAGTTGACTTTTCCAAAATAAGTCTTCCTTAAAGAGACTAAGTATCTCATATTCTACCAAAACCAACCAAATGAATTCTAACACACCAAACACTGATAACGAAACATGAAGAGGCAATAAATGGGGAAAACGGAGCAGTAATGCATGAGACGACGGATCAGGTCATCACATCCTCCCCAACTTAAATAAGCGCTCGTCCTCGAGCGTACTCAAAGTTGTACTAGATGCAACCCAATAGCTGAATGACCTTACCAAGCATATACTTGGGGTGATCCCACATCACCCTATCTCACATAGGTCGGATAACACAATATAGCTGGAATTTCACAGTCCATCTAAACCGTAAACCACATTGCACTTTCCGAAATCATACACCAGATCAGAAACTCATATCAGTATTCAGAATGAACTCGAACCAACTGTAATAACCCATATTTTCCACTCCAGGTGAGACCATATGATATACTACACAACCCAAACACTCGAGACTATGGCCTCTATTCACAACAATTGCCCATAATAAACAAATAACGATAGAAAAACTTTTTTATTAGCTAAAGTCTTATTCCAACACTTTCATATACTTCCAACGGCAACTAAAACATTTAATATACCGAACCTATCTCTCAGATAAACCATACATGAATCCATTTCCCTCTTGAATGATACTATAATAGATTTCCGAGCCAAACCTCGATATTACCTTTCTAACAAGCTGAAATCAAATTGGTTCGTACTCATTAATGACTCCAATGATCACTTCGACTCTAACCACCCCTCTGGTGATATGACACATCGACATAGTCCTAAGACACAACTTGCGTAATACACGCACCAATGAGAAGTAGTCTGAACATACTCAATCATGACAATGACTCAAAAGAAAGAGCTGTATCTCAAGCTCAACAGTACCATTACAGCACAAATTGAGATCCCGTCTCACATCATAGAAATAGAGTACCTGAATCCTCCTCGAAAGGTCATAACTTCACGTGGCCTTGCTACAACGCGTGATTCTATCCAAACACTATTACCCATGAAGCACCTCAAGTCACCATGCTCAACATGGATAGCCACGCACAGATTGAGGTCTGAAACCAAGCAATCCATCACTCCCATGGAGAAGCAAGTAATATACACTATTCAATCCTGAAAGGACACAACCAATACACTATTCTCCGAGCAACACCCAATACGTACTTTCCTCAGAAACCAGGAAGTAATGCATACAAAGTAACATGTAGAAAACTATTTTCAACATCACACCGTTGCGGCGTGCAACCCGATCCAGATAACATACCCATAGCGGGCGTGCCACCCAATCCACATATATATCTCACAAAAGGGGATGCACATCGAGCCAAATTTTCTCATTACAATAAACACATATAGTCTCATGCCCGGCCACAAGAAACGCATCTGAAAAAAGTCCCTCAATACCGAAACTAAATCGATGGTAGAAACCGCTGCACTGACATACGCCATGAAGGCCCAATTAACAAAGCAATACTTGCCAACGATCCGCTGGTCTTTGGAATACAAACTACCCTGCTAGAACATAGTCTGATGCACCTTGCCACACAACCTGTGGCATTTTCCGACATAGCCCATAACATATTAGTCTAGACAATCTGACATTGGGACAACCAGTCTGCAATATAATATCATAACCCAAATTTAACATACCAAGCAAAGAAAGATCCTCTCAGGCCTCCAATTTCCAATAACCGCCAGACGATGTCGATACACACGATCTACAACTACTGCATAGTCGGATCATGAGAACTTCTAGTCTCCAACACATATAACACATGAATCACTATGCCTGGTCCCACACTCCGTTGTACGAATACATAACACACATCAAGTATCCTTTCATACCATAAAAGATATTCAAAAATTTTCCTGAGTCATTAACAACTCAATTATCAATAGTAGATCCAACAAGAGAATACCGCAATACCACCAAGTATTATCAGTTTACATTACCTTGCCCCTTTTCTGAACATATACCCCCGCCAAATAAAAAACATAGCAATACCATCTTCCTGAATCATCTGAAGATCAATTCTTAAATCGCCTGCAATTGCATGTGATACTTATGAATTTAATGACTTTCCATTAGGAACTAACCGTAACCTTACTCATGCAAATCCCAATCCTCCACAACATATTGCATATACTATACCACACTAGGATAACATGAGAACTCCATCTCCCTTTTCTTAACCACAAATATCTACGTACCTACTAGTCGAGAACTTTCCATTGATCCCATCTAGAAGAAAATTACTACACATTCCATACTTTGCATGCCCATAGACAATATATACGTCTCCAAACCATGATAAGGCTCATAAACAATTATCTCCCAATTCCATTGCACAAGCTAAACCACCAGGACTGAATCCTTCTACCCAAACCAAGCTAAGCAAACTGCCAACACTTATAAGCTTTGCTGCACAATACTTGTAAGGCTCATTACCTCAAATATATATAATAATTAATCATATCCTTACCATACCAATTTGGTTTATTTTATAGCTATTCCATTTATCCAATTTCCTTCCTGATTTATCTTTAATTTGATATTCTCCCTTGCTGTAGCACCACAATACCTCAACCCAGGTTACCATACGAGACTCACACATAAAACCACAATGTCTAAGACCCATAGGCCACTGAATACCCTCTTAAATGTTTCCTAGAATTACCACATTCCAGAATGCTTTACTCTGAAGAACTTCCGGCGAATCTGAATTCGTTACCATTACCTTTCAAATGTTGATACACAAAATCCCATGATTAACATAAAGTACTACAAGTCTTAATCTCTTCTAATGAAATCACAGTCCCTAGCCACATGCACAACCTTAAGACATCAGATTATTACATGCAAAATCTAGAACACAATAAAACCATTCTCGAGAGTCGTTCACTCTTAAACAACTGTAAATTATCTGACTTAACGAATAGAACTACTCGTGTCTTATTAGCACTCTGACACCGCAAAACATGATCTCGTATCAATGCAAACAACCATCTTCCTTCTCTATACACTAAGCATTATTTACCAGCAACAGCTCAAGACATCCAATTATTTTCACACATCTATGAAGCGTCGTATAACCTTTATGAAATCTCTCCTTCACACGTGCCATCCTCGACTCAATTTCTGCAACCAGAACTGATCCGCCATCATACCTCGAAACGAAACCAACATAGCACATAATCATGCAATCAGCTGACCAACAGCAACCTCCCCAACTTGGCTCTAAGTTATATATCAAGGCCCTCTTAACAACGCATAGCACTTTTACTCTAATGATGCCACAATGCCACAATGAGATCAAACTCAAATCATTTATAAGTTTTGTGAATACATAGATCATCTAGCATTGACATTCTCTGCAAACCTCGCATTCATTATCAGCTAAGTCCACTTTCTTAAGCGTCCCAAATTCTCAAATTACAAAACATACCCTTCAATTAAACATGAGATTTTCTAACATACACATAAGTATGATACCACTCACGAACACTCCGCAGAAGATAACCCACCTGCTTCGCCTTAGTTTGGCATTTCAGCACACTTTCCATCAACATACACATAACACAGCAATCTAGTCTTTCTGAGTCTGAACTCATACCGCCACATGTATTGCACTTCACTTTCCAACTAGTGAATACAAAAATATTCTTCATGCTCCCATAACTTGAGGCTACACAATAGATCGCAATAGGAAACAAACACTTAACAGCTCATCTATTATCCAACAGACTTCTTCATCACTACCAAAATCACATAGATACACCTCGCAGTACTAACATACTCATCGCACGGATATCCAACCGCCAACCCGGCTAATAAGGACATTACTGAACATATAAGTTCAAAACACTTGCTCACACAATCAGCACCTTGGTGCTCAAGCCATAGGCAAGGATCCGGCCTCAAGTCCTCCAGACTGGCCAAACATGAACTCACGGAGATTACCTCTCACCCCTTGATCGAGGAATCACAAGCCATTAAGGCACATATACTACTGAGTGCTCACATGCACACACAAATGTGTGGAAGGAATTTCAAGAGTTATCTCGAACTGAATCAAGTACGCACGATAAAATTTTAAAGAATGGGAAGTTTTCCTAAAGGTTTTGAAGTGCCTCGGGGATAAATACAGATGTCTCCGTACCGATCTGTGAGACTCTACTAACCCTGCTCATGACTCGTGAGACCTAGTAATCTAGGCTCAAATACCAACTTGTCACGACCTCAAAACCGATCGTGATGGCGCCCAACACAACTGCTAGGTAAGACCGACCAATTACACTCTAAAACCGAGCAGAAAGCTCAAAACAATTTATTTGAAAATCACTAACAGCAAAGAAACCAAAATATTGCTGATATTTAGAAAATAACCCGAATATCAACAATACTGGGTAACCTCCCAAAGACTTGGGGTCATGAGTCTATAGCCCCTAATAGAATAGTATAATCATACTATAATAATACATAGTCTGAAGTACACGGAAAGGCAGATAACAGGAAATAGGGGAGGAGTCGGGTCCTGCGAACGTCAGGTAGCTACCTCAACAACTCCGAATGAAACTCTGAAGACAACAGAGAGCTCAGCTAGCTCCCGAAGTACCTGGATCTGCACACATGGTGCATGGAGTAAAGTGAGTACTTCCAACTCAGTGGTAATAAGAGAGAATAATATCTTAGCGATAAGAAAACACGTATGAGCACAACAAAATGCTATAAAAGACATTACAATCCTTTGAGAAAAACCGTAATACTGTGAAAATCCATTAGAAAGTCTCGAGATAAGTTAAAAATCTCTTTTACAAATATCCTTTTTCTTTCCAACCGTCAAGCATATGAATGCTATATCAGAGAGAGCAAGTCAGCTCATAAGTCGGCCCCTTAGGCACAACACTCCTTAACATATAACACCAGGGTATATGGTTAACAAGGCAAGTAACAACATGTATGTAATGATATATGAGTGCCAAATGTCATTCCGCGTAGTACAAACAGGAGTGAATGCATGAATGCAACGCAATGTATATGACCACTTTAGCGTGTAGCCCGATCCATTTGGGTACCCGCGCTCACTGCGGGGGTTCTGACTCTGGAGGGTCTTCAACAGCCCAAGCGCAATATCAATATCACACTGCTGCGGCGTGCAACCCGATCCATACTTAGTCAAGAATGCACACATAACACTGCTGCGATGCGCAGCCCGAGCCATACTCAGCCCAAAAATATACATAAGTCCTTTGGGCACTAGTAAAATGGCAGTTCTCAGCTAAAACATCAGTAAAATATCCGTTAAGTTTTCAAATCTTAGAAAGATGCCTGAGTTTGTAAAACAGTATTTTAAATCTTGGACTAAGATAAAAATATGCACAGTAATGCAAAAACAGTGACATTGATCCCCGAAGGATTCAAATAATCGGCACGAAGCCCAAAACATGACAATCAGCCCAAATCATGATAGCATCAAGAAGGTTTCAGTCAATTACATAGTAAAACTCAACAACCGGGATGAACCAAGTCACAATCCCCAATGGTTCTCTACCCCACTCTCATACCTGGCGTGCAAGTCACCACAATACATCACTATAATGTGTCAATTTGGGGTTTCAAACCCTCAGGATATAATTCCCAAGTATTACTCATCTCGAACCAGCAAAATCTCAAGCCCGCAATGCCTTCGCCCCTCAAATCAGCCTCCACGCGCGTCGAATCTAGCCAAAGATCGAACGAATACATCACAATATGCAAATGGGACAATACCCAATCGAAAACAATCGAATTATAGCAAGAATCTCAAAACTAGCGAAACCCGAGCCCTAGTTACGCATCTCAAAAAATTATGAAACTTATATTACCGGATTCCTCATCTCACCATGAGTCCGTACATACAAAGAACTCCCAATTTCGAGCTAAAATGACCTATCAAATCTAAATTTGAATTATCAAAAACTCAAACCCTAGCTTTACCCCTTTTGTTGAATTTCAACCAATTTCCATGTTAGTTCTATCATAAACTTGAATAATTAGGCCAAGGAACTTACCTCTATGCAATCCTCCTCGAATCCCTCTTCAATTTGCCCAAAAGAGATCTCAAAGTACTTAACAATAGAGGGAATAGCCCCAACTCGCGGATGAAATGCCTATTAAAAGCCCTTCTGACGCCCAGGTTTTACCCTACGCGAATGCGGTCAACACCCCCGCGTTCACGATGAACAAACTCCATTGGCCAATAATTACCTCTACGCGAATGCGACTCCTAGCCCGCGAACGCGATGCTCTAGCCCTTCCTCTTATGCAAACGTGACACGCGTTCCGCGAACGCGAACGCGAAGACCAAAGAATCCTGAACCTTAATTCCTTATACGCGAACGCGTTCCCCCTTCACGCGAATGAGATGCATGGCCTACTTACCTTACGCGATCACGAAGCCCCTGATGCAAGCACGAAAACCAAAAATCCTTGACCTCAAATTACTCTATGCGTTCATGTCTAATCAATGTGAACGCGAAGAACAAATATTCTGCAAAACAATAACAACAAAATCTACAATCCTTTAAGGCCAAGATTGGTCCGATTGACCATCCGAAACTCACCCAAGGCCCCCGGTGTGGACGTGTAATTTTTGACCCTCCCCAAAATTTTATACATTTTTATGCTTATATATTTATTTTAGTTCTAATATTGATAATTTGCCTATATTTAACCTTTTAGCTCTATTTTCTTGTAAAATGCAAAATATAAAAATATTTTCCTTCGTTTTAGATAATAGGTACTTTTCAAAGATAAAATTAGAATATATATATATATATATATATATATATATTTACTTAGTTTATTTTAAAAGTTGTAGGTTTTAGTATACATTGAATAGTATTTAACAAAAACTTAAGGTAGCTTAATTCATTTCTCTTTTAGTAAAATTGTTATTATTCTATTTAACTTTCGTTTAGCTATTCATATTTAAAGAAAGTCATAGATTTTTATATTTGTTTCTTTAACTAAAAATAAAAGACAAAAAGATTTCACAATTTTTGTTTTCAGTTCTCATCTTAATTTCACGTCATTTTGTGCTTTTCCATATTCTACCATTTCATTTTTTGTTTTATTTTTCTTTAGTTTTTATTTTTAATAAAAAATATATACTGTGGGGACCACCAACACATGGGCACTACATTATTATCAGCACATGGGCACTACATTATTGTCACATGGGGGCACATTTCATTAAATCCCTTCACCAACGAAAGTAATAGACTTTGGATTCTTATCCCAACAAATTTGGTCCTACACATGCACACAAGCATAACCAAACAATATTTTATGATTTCATTTAATTAGGGGAGGGGTCCACGATATTGGATATATATATTCAAAAGGTGAGGCACACAAGGGAGGAGAATTTCTTCTTCTTCACCGGGAATACACAGATACAAAAAAACAGTGGAGGAGGTAGCTTCATCTGGTCGAAAAAAAAATAAATAAAAGAAAAAGCAAAACGCTAGTGCTTTCCGGTTCCGACCAGTAGCACCAAGAAGTCATTCCTGTCAGCTCCGTCGCCGAGCTTCTAACACCATAGCCATCGAGCTCGCATTAGCTTCACGCCCACCCCACTACACACACAGTCGCATCTCCAAAAGAAACCGTAAATTCGAGGTGCCGACGAGGCCCATTGTGGAAGTTTGTCGCGGTTCTGGTGAGCTTCGAGGTCTAAATTGTAATCCCGTTCGAGGTTCCTATTTTCAGTCCGGTTAACAGTGATTAATGCCATTTATACGAAGGTTTAATGTGAGATTTCTTCTTTTATTTTGTTTGTTCTCCTTACCATATTTATGGATGATTTGTTTCTGAATGTTTCTGTATCTATAACTTAGTTCCTTTGTTTACTGCCTATGACGTGAAAAATGGAACATGCTTATTTTATGATGTGTGTTACTGAGGATAAGTTGGTTGCCGTAAGGGATCTTCATGGGTTTAGGTCTCTAGCTACGGGTAGGATACGTAATGCTGCTATTGGGTGTTGTTACTTTGGTCTTAAGAACCTAATTGCTTAATTTTGATTTTTGAATCCAAAATACAAGAATGAAAGAAAGAACAATGTTGTGTCGTGGAAATCCTTGCCAATTGTCAAGTCCATTTCTTCAAAAAATGAACAAGCAATTCAATATTACATTTTTCCCATAATTATTATTCCATAACTGATGAACTTTTTATCTCACACTTAGGTGTTAAAAGCGGTTAAATGTTAAAATTTGCACATAAGTTAAGACATATTATAAAAATCAGATATTTAGCCATTACAATAATTTAAGCGACCGTGCTAGAACCACGGGATCCGGGGATGCCTAACACCTTCCCTCGGGTCAACAGAATTCCTTACTTAGAATTTCTGGTTCGCAGACTGTTAAACAGAGTCAATCTTTTCCTCGATTCGGGATTCAAACCGGTGACTTGGGACACCATAAATCTCCCAAGTGGCGACTCTGAATTATTAAATAAATCCCGTTTCGATTGTCCTTTAATTGGAAAAACTCCCTCGCGCCCACGCGGGCGCGCCAAAAGGAGGTGTGACAGCTCTGGCGACTCTGCTGGGGATGATAAACCCAGAACTTCGGTTCAGGGTCTAAGAATTCGAGCTCAGTTAAATTGTTGTTTTGTCTATATCCGATTTTATTACATGTTTAATTAATGTGCTACATGTCTACCGCTTTGATACTAGTTGCACTGTATATACAAATTGCTATATGTTTACCGCTTTGATATTGCGTGAACTGTATATAAAACTGTGCCGAAAATCCTTCTCTTCTTACCCCCGGGGATGTGCTTACTGGTTGAGACTCCCCTTTCTGTTAGTGTCAATACCAAAAATAAGAAAAGAGGCGGGATAAGTTACAAAGCCGGACGATCCCGCGGGTCCCCGGTACGTAGCTCCCTCCTCAAATCCGAGTTGTCTGCTCGGGTACACGGTCTAGTACCATTGAAAACATCGGGATATTAAGCCTAGATTTAGGACGTTTATTTGCATCATATCTGACTTAGGGAACTCAACACAGGGGTTGGGTCCGTCTAGGACAGGTGACCCGGAAAATTAAAGACCGAGCATGTTATATGTTGCATTTATTTGTTCTAGATTATTATTGGCTAAATTCCTGAAAAACAAAAAGAGAGAAATTTTAGATATCGAAATATTGACGAATTGTTTGAGAAGAAAATTCGAAAAAATAGGTAGAACAATTTTTGTTGAAATAATTGGTCAAATAATCTGACCGAACTACGCAGGTTTGATTCTCACCGTTAGGTGGGATACGTAGGCAACCCTCATCGGGTCCAACCACCCCTATCAAAAATTCAAAAAAAAAGGTGTATTTAGTTTTAAATAAATCGAAAGTGATGCTGTTTTTTGAAAATAGCCGAATGTTCCGAAAGGACGCTGGAAGGCCGTTTTTGGAAAAATGGTCACTTTGAAATCTTTTCCTTTTGAATAATAGCCTTGAAATACCCTTGTGGAAATGATGAAAGGTACCCCTTTAAAAAAAAAATCAAAAAAAAAATGTGTGTGTTTAATTTTGTCAATAAATCGAAGTGACGCTGTTTTTGAAAATAGCCGAATGTTCCGAAAGGCCACCGGAAGGCTGTTGTTTTTGCAAAAATAGCCACTTTGAATCATTTTTAATAATTTGCGGGCACAGCCTTGAAATATTCCTTGTGGAAATGTTGCAAGGCCATAGCCGCAAAATCAAGTTCGGGTTCACACCCCGTTTGCAAAATAAAAAATAAAAATAAATTTTTTTTTTTTTTTAAGTTTTATCTTTCTTAAATAAATTTTGCAAAAAATAGCCATTTTGTCAAATAAGCCATTATGTGGCCAATTTTGTAGAAATAGTCATAAGTGACACCAAAAATATTCTTATTCTTGTAGAAATCTCCTACACAAGTTTGTAGTTGGAGTCGGCTTGTACAATTTTTTTTCAAAAAATAATAATCAAATAAACATCTCTTTATTTCTTGCATTAATTTGCAAGAACTACGCTCGGTATGATTCATGCGGGGTCATGATACGTAGGCAATCTCCATAAGATTCGACCACAACTGTATATGTATATATATATATATATAAAAAAAAAAAAAAAAAAAAAAAATTGGAAGAGAGGTTTTCAAGGATAATGGAAAAGGAAAAGTTGGAATGATGCATGTAGCGAATACATATATGGTTAACTGACTAGGTGCATTACATCCAATGTGCGATAACATATCTGTTAAACTCTGTGAGCTTACAAGTTTGTTGCAATTTCAGAAAGTTTAGCGGTTGGCTTGACAGAATATTCTGGCCAATCACCATTACCATACTAGATCAAAAGGGCCAATTCTAGCAAGCATGTCTAGTTCCGGCAAAAGTCTCGATGGAGAGAAAACAGAGATACAGATCATGAAAGATGAGGTGGACCGGTTGAGACAGCAAATAACAGAGATGCACCTAGCCTGGGCTAGGGGACAGTCATCACCAAACCTTCCTACTCTTACACCAGCTCCAGAGCGTCCGCCCATTGACCCCTCGACAAGTGCACCGATCTATCCATATTATCAAGGGGAAAACCCTTATACATCCCAGGTTCCACCAGTTAGACAAAATACTCCTCCTCCGGTCACCCTTGTTTTTGTGGCACCTCCACCTGCTACTTTACAAAAGTCGTCCAGTGAACCGCTTTTCCAAATACATGACAATCATTGTTATGATCCTGAGCCTACCTTTAAGGCTCCTGAACCGCATTCACACACCCCTCACTGGGATAACCCGGCAGGACCGGAAAAGCACTTCAAAAGTTTGGAGCATGAGGAAGTTATTCGGAAAGTCAAAAGCCTGGAGCAATCCTTCAGGAATATGCATGGTTTAGGCAACCAAGTCAGCGTTGCTTACAAAGATCTGTGCCCATTTCCAGATGTCCAGTTGCCCGCTGGGTTCAAAATGCCCAAGTTTGATCTATACGAGGGGCATGGTGACCCAATAGCACATCTCCGAGGTTTCTGCAGCAAAAATGCGAGGAGCCGGAGGGCGAGATGAAATTCTGATAGCTTACTTCGGTCAGAGTTTGGGAGGGTCTGCACTAGAGTGGTACACCAGACAGGATCCCAGCAGATGGTTTACATGGGATGACCTGGCCCAAGCATTCATCGGCCAGTTTCAATATAATCTTGAAATAATCCCTGATCGCTTATCATTGCTCAAGCTAGAGAAGAAACCCGCTGAAAGCTTCAGAGAATTTGGGTTCCACTGGAGGGAACAGGCAGCAAGGGTGGATCCCCCGATGAGAGAGAATGAAATGGTAGACTACTTCTTGCAGACACTGGAGCCAACCTACTTTAGTCACCTGGTGACATCGGTTGGTAAATCTTTCAATGAGGTGGTCAAAATGGGCGGAATGATAGAAGAGGGACTTAAGTCCAATAAGATCTTGAGCTATTCCGCGTTGAAAGCAACAACTCAAGCTATTCAGAATGGCACAGGGGTTGCATTCGGGAAGAAGAGAAGGGAAGAAGTCGCAACGGTAGAGGAGGGTACTTGGTCCAGATCGAAAGGTCCTTCACCTCATTACCAAGCCGGACCCTACTACCCAAATCACCCTAATCACCCTCCCCGAAACACATATCCACCACCAAGGGCTTACAATAACCCTCCAGGACCAGGTTTCCGAGGGAATCATGCCTTCAGAAAGGAAAAGACACAAAGAACCTTCACCGAGTTGGGAGAAACTTATACTGCTCTGTTCCACAAATTGAAGGCAGATAGGTTTGTTGAGTCCTGTTGAGACAAGATTGCCAAATCCCCTACCCCCAAATGTGGATCGCTCAGTAAGCTGTGAGTATTGTTCAGGGGCTCTCGGACATGATACCGAGAAATGTTGGAAACTGAAACATGCAGTGCAAAATCTTATTGACACCAATAAGATCGAGGTTCAGACACCGGAGGCACCCAACATTAATCAGAATCCATTGCCAGCTCACCCTTAGACCCATGTGATAAAATTGATACACGGTAATCAGGAGGAGTTTTGGTGGTTTGTTTTGTTGTCATTTCTTTTGTCCGAGTTGTTTTCGGGGTTGTGACCCGGATCTTGTTTTGAAGTGAAACCCTCTTATCTTTCCATTTTTGGTCATTGCAGTTTGCTTAGTCGTTGCAAGTTTCGTTTCGGTTTTGTATTTTGGTTTGCTTGATTGTATTTCAACCACTTCTCCGTTTAGTGAAACTTTTGGTCTTTTATTACCCAGTTCGTCTTTTTGTTTAGTTTTCTATCTTTAAATTTGTCATTTGTTCGAACGCCAACTCTAATGACATGGCATCGCACATAATTTTGGCCTAATATTAAGGGTAAATCATGAAGCAATTCAAAGATAATCGGGTCATTTTTAAAAAAAGAAATAAAAATGATTTGAGATTATTTGGAGCCCAAATCATGTGAGACTGGGGCGGGTAAAACATGAAGAAACCCTTAAAAGGAAAATTGGCCATGCTAAGACGGGGTTCGCTCGTGATACTGAAATGAAAGTGTCATCCAGCAATACTTTAAAATGATAGATGAAAGGCGAATGGACGATACGGTTATCAATCAGGGCACAAACAAAAGATGTTGTGAATATGTTGTTTGAACCTGGCATGTTTTGAAGATTGGAATGACGAAGGCATTTTGTTCTGCTATCCAAACACTTTATCCATCGTCAACCCTTTGAGCCTTAATTTGAATTCTTTCATACCCCTCCTTCGGAATTAGTGGCAAAGACTAGAAACACGAGTTTGAAAAAAAAAAAAAAAAAGAGATAAAGAAAAAGAAAAGAAAAAGAAAACAACAAAAAGAGATAAAGAAAAGAAAAGAAAAAGAAAAATGAATGAAAAAGAGAAACTTGAAAAAAAGGGAATTGGGAACTACGTTTGACCTGATTCCTTAAAGAGGATACGTAGGCGCTTCACAGCTCGGTCATAGTGTAAATAAAGTAATAAAAATTCCCCAAGTAAAAACTGGGGCAAAGAAAAACTGTGTTGATTATAAATAAGTTTAGGTCCGAAGGTTGTAAATTTTGAATCCAAAATTGATTTTGTTTTGAGCCTTCAATACCCTTTCTTTCTAACCCTATCCAAATCCCACATTACGGTCCAGAAAGACCTTCTGATCAGTCTTCAAAAGATGCCACGTCAGGCGAGTGAGAGAGTCCTATCAAAATATAACACTCTGATTCTCAGCAGAAAAGACTCTGATTCCCAACAGAAAGGAAATACGAGAGAGTCTTGGCGGTGACACCCCAATCCCCAGCTAAAAGTGATACAAATGAGAGAGTCTTACCGGTGAAAACCTTCACAGGTACCATAAGACGACGAAAGCTGAGAGAAAATCAAAATGAGAGAGGCTTGAAAGTGAAAACCCTTCGGGCACTACAAGTCGAATAAAGGTGATAATCAGATGGAAATCACGAGACAGAAATCGTGAAAGGCAATTAACGACGAATGGTAGGCCATATGTGCATGTCATGACCAGTAGAGTTGGTATCCGTGTGGATAAGTTTTTATAGTTGTTTCTGGTTAGAGAGTCAGTTCTCCCTTGTCTTCTATTTATTGTTTCTATTTATCTTTCTCCTTTTGTCAAAATTCTCCATCAAAGTCAGTCTAGTCAAAACATAGTGAGAAATGACTTCAAAACTTGCCACCAACTTTCCAATTATTATGCAAGGCAAGGAAATGCCATTGACGGCAGAGAAGTATGGTGCAAAGAAGATTATTAAACTGGGGCAGAAAATTTTCTTTTCACTTTGAAAATTTTCTGGAAGTCAATATCCACTTGGGGAAGAAGGAAAGTCTTAAGGGAAATGGTCTTCGAACCAGTGTCATCCTCAACAACCTTCAAGAAGAGTGAAACACCAATTTTGAGGAAATGAAAATCCACCGGCAGTGTTATCTTCGGCAAGTTCCGAGGTGGTCGGACAACACAGAGTGGTAAAGGAAGAAAGGAAATCTCATCTTCAACAAAATAACCCCCAGCAAGTTGAGAAACACAGAACGGGGAAGGGATAAATGGAAAAACCCATCCCCAGCGGGAATATCATCTCCAACAAATGAAATCATTTCCCAACCAGTTTTAGGAATCCCGAGCGAGGGAAAGGAGAAAAGAAAAAAAAACCACCACATGAGTGGCACAACCGCTCACAATGTTTTGAACTAACAAATTTTCTTTGATTTGAAACAGGGAAAGAAAGTGCTATTGATAGCGGAAAGTCATGCCAATACTGGGGCAGAAAATTTTCTGCCGTTGTTGAAAATTTTCTCGGAGAAACAAGGAAGGCAATTCAAGATGACATGTCAGGTTTGTCCACCTTCAAATAGGATGCTTCAGGTTTGTCCACCTTCGAACAGGACGTCTCAGGTTTGCTCACTTTCATACATTGATATCATGGGAGTATTCGCCCTCGAACAGGATACAATGGGAGTATTCGCCCTCGAATAGGATACAATGGGAGTATTCGCCCTCGAATAGGATACAATGGGAGTATTCGCCCTCGAATAGAATACAATGGGAGTATTCGCCCTCGAATAGGATACAATGGGAGTATTCGCCCTCGAATAGGATACAATGGGAGTATTCGCCCTCGAACAGGATACAATGGGAGTATTCACCCTCGAACAGGATACAATGGGAGTATTCGCCCTCGAATAGAATACAATGGGAGTATTCGCCCTCGAATAGAATACAATGGGAGTATTCGCCCTCGAATAGAATACGATGGGAGTATTCGCCCTCGAATAGAATACGATGGGAGTATTCGCCCTCGAATAGGATACAATGGGAGTATTCGCCCTCGAATAGGATACAATGGGAGTATTCGCCCTCGAATAGGATATAGAGGGGCCATCCACCCTCGAATAGGATATTTTATGTATGTTTTATCTTACATCGTCCTATGCATATTTTGTAAATTATTGCCAGCATGCATTTTAAATTCAAAAATTGCTACTAAAAGCAGGCGCCTACCTGTATAACAAAAGGCAAGTCTTCAGTCTTTACATTGCAGGTCTTGAAAGCAGAGGGTTAATCCACAGTTAATGATATTTCAACCCCCGGCGAGTCCGAGAGAGAATGAGGGGTGAAGGAAACAAAGAATACTTCCTCAGCAGCGTCATCCCCAACAAGTGAGTAACGAGTTCCAAAGATATCCCCAGCAGCCAAAAGAAGAGTAATACGACCCAGGGGGGAAAGCAATTCCAAGACAAGATAATTCAGAAGAAAAGGTGGCCCAAGAGGCAATGCAGGAAGAAGAAAACGGTACAAAAGGCAAAAAAAGGTGATCATGGATAGGATGAAATTAGTGAGTTGTAGTCGAAGTCAGGGAGCCCGCCTGGAGAATGGAGTGGCGATTTAGTTTTGAAGTTGTAGTTGAAGTCAGGGAGCCCGCCTGGAGAATGGAGTGGCGATTTAGTTTTGAAGTTGTAGTTGAAGTCAGGGAGCCCGCCTGGAGAATGGAGTGGCGATTTTATTTTGAAGTTGTAGTTGAAGTCAGGGAGCCCGCCTGAAGAAGGGAGTGGCGATTTATTGAGAAGTTGTAGTTGAAGTAAGGGAGCCCACCTGGAGAATGGAGTGGCGATTTATTTTGAAGTTGTAATTGAAGTCAGGGAGCCCGCCTGAAGAATGGAGTGGCGATTTATTTTGAAGTTGTAGTTGAAGTCAGGGAGCCCGCCTGAAGAATGGAGCGGCGATTTATTTTTGAAGTTGGTTAAGGAAAGCGGCAGAGTGTAACGGAAATCCCCAGCATGAATCGGAAGGAAGGCAACAAGGATCAGAGAAGATAGATTCAGACTTCGAAGGAGAATAGTCACAATAAACAAAAAGAAAAAAAGAGGCATGAAGCCAATCCAAAATGCAGAAGTTGATGAAATATGTGGCATGCTCAAGACATGGCCGAAGTCACAAGCACTGTATACCTGGTCTTGATTCGAAAAGCAGCACCTGCAACTAGCAAGCATCAAGGTTCAAATTTAGAGTCTGCATGAAGCACCAACCAATACTCAAGATCAAGCTTCAGAAGACTTATAGATAGGAATCTTGTAACTAGTAGCCTGATAGGCTTAGTTAGTCTTTCTCATGTTTTGATTTTTGATGTAATAGCAGGACCACGGACCGGAACTTCGATGGGACGGAACCTCGACGGAACGACACCTCGACTGGCTCTCCACCTCGGTTACTCCTTCCTCACTCACTTTCGAACTACACGTGGCCTGATTCCTTTATAGCCAAGGATATGTAGGCAGCTCAGATACAAGGGCTCGGTCACATCCTCTTCTTTTTAGATTAGTCTCTCTGAATAAGGGTCGGGTTAAAAATCATGTCTAGTCATTCTTTGTCTGAAAATACTTTGTATTTCTAGTCAAAGAGGGGCAGCTGTGGACGTGTAATTTTTGACCCTCCCCAAAATTTTATACATTTTTATGCTTATATATTTATTTTAGTTCTAATATTGATAATTTGCCTATATTTAACCTTTTAGCTCTATTTTCTTGTAAAATGCAAAATATAAAAATATTTTCCTTCGTTTTAGATAATAGGTACTTTTCAAAGATAAAATTAGAATATATATATATATATATATATATATATATTTACTTAGTTTATTTTAAAAGTTGTAGGTTTTAGTATACATTGAATAGTATTTAACAAAAACTTAAGGTAGCTTAATTCATTTCTCTTTTAGTAAAATTGTTATTATTCTATTTAACTTTCGTTTAGCTATTCATATTTAAAGAAAGTCATAGATTTTTATATTTGTTTCTTTAACTAAAAATAAAAGACAAAAAGATTTCACAATTTTTGTTTTCAGTTCTCATCTTAATTTCACGTCATTTTGTGCTTTTCCATATTCTACCATTTCATTTTTTGTTTTATTTTTCTTTAGTTTTTATTTTTAATAAAAAATATATACTGTGGGGACCACCAACACATGGGCACTACATTATTATCAGCACATGGGCACTACATTATTGTCACATGGGGGCACATTTCATTAAATCCCTTCACCAACGAAAGTAATAGACTTTGGATTCTTATCCCAACAAATTTGGTCCTACACATGCACACAAGCATAACCAAACAATATTTTATGATTTCATTTAATTAGGGGAGGGGTCCACGATATTGGATATATATATTCAAAAGGTGAGGCACACAAGGGAGGAGAATTTCTTCTTCTTCACCGGGAATACACAGATACAAAAAAACAGTGGAGGAGGTAGCTTCATCTGGTCGAAAAAAAAATAAATAAAAGAAAAAGCAAAACGCTAGTGCTTTCCGGTTCCGACCAGTAGCACCAAGAAGTCATTCCTGTCAGCTCCGTCGCCGAGCTTCTAACACCATAGCCATCGAGCTCGCATTAGCTTCACGCCCACCCCACTACACACACAGTCGCATCTCCAAAAGAAACCGTAAATTCGAGGTGCCGACGAGGCCCATTGTGGAAGTTTGTCGCGGTTCTGGTGAGCTTCGAGGTCTAAATTGCAATCCCGTTCGAGGTTCCTATTTTCAGTCCAGTTAACAGTGATTAATGCCATTTATACGAAGGTTTAATGTGAGATTTCTTCTTTTATTTTGTTTGTTCTCCTTACCATATTTATGGATGATTTGTTTCTGAATGTTTCTGTATCTATAACTTAGTTCCTTTGTTTACTGCCTATGACGTGAAAAATGGAACATGCTTATTTTATGATGTGTGTTACTGAGGATAAGTTGGTTTCCGTAAGGGATCTTCATGGGTTTAGGTCTCTAGCTACGGGTAGGATACGTAATGCTGCTATTGGGTGTTGTTACTTTGGTCTTAAGAACCTAATTGCTTAATTTTGATTTTTGAATCCAAAATACAAGAATGAAAGAAAGAACAATGTTGTGTCGTGGAAATCCTTGCCAATTGTCAAGTCCATTTCTTCAAAAAATGAACAAGCAATTCAATATTACATTTTTCCCATAATTATTATTCCATAACTGATGAACTTTTTATCTCACACTTAGGTGTTAAAAGCGGTTAAATGTTAAAATTTGCACATAAGTTAAGACATATTATAAAAATCAGATATTTAGCCATTACAATAATTTAAGCGACCGTGCTAGAACCACGGGATCCGGGGATGCCTAACACCTTCCCTCGGGTCAACAGAATTCCTTACTTAGAATTTCTGGTTCGCAGACTGTTAAACAGAGTCAATCTTTTCCTCGATTCGGGATTCAAACCGGTGACTTGGGACACCATAAATCTCCCAAGTGGCGACTCTGAATTATTAAATAAATCCCGTTTCGATTGTCCTTTAATTGGAAAAACTCCCTCGCGCCCACGCGGGCGCGCCAAAAGGAGGTGTGACACCCGGGACCTCAACCAAAAGCACCAACGCATCTTAAAACCTCATTCAAACTTGTTCCAATCATCAAAACACATCTAAAAACAACAAATTCATCAATTCTCATGGAATTCAAGCCTAAGTTCTTCAAAAAACTTCTGAAATGCACTTTCGATAAAAAATCCGACAAAATGATGTCCGAATGACCTGAAAATTTGCTGACATATCCAAAATTACCTAACGAAGCTACAAAAACTCTCGGAAATCCATGCGGAACCTCGGATCCAAATCTCACCTACCAACCGGAATTTGTCAAAATTGAAACTTCGCCAATTCAAGCCTAATTCTACACCGAACCTCCAAATTCAATTCCGATTGCACTTCTAAGTCACAAATCACCTCCGGAAGATAACCAAATCATCAAAAATCACATCCGATCCTCCGAACTCACAACTCAACTTCCGATTAACTTTTCCAAAACAAGCATTCCTTAAAGAGAATAAGTGTCCCATTTTCTTCCAAAACCAACCCAAAAAAATTCTAACACACCAAACACTGATAATGAAACATGAAGAAGCAATAAACGGGAAAAATGGAGCAGTAATATATGAGACGGTAGATTGGATTGTCACATCAGCTTCTCTAGTGCGTACACTATTTTTTAGGGAGACACGCAAAAGTTATGGGCAGATAATAAAGGGGTTACCTCTTTCATTACGAAGTGGGATGACATGTCGCTGCAATGCTTCTGTGTGTCTTGGCAGTGGTGGATGAGGGGATCTGATGTAAGGCTTATGCCTTTCTTTATTGAAGTGTGAGGGCTGTTCCCGCAGCCCATTGCTGCGTCGATCCCTCCTTGCTTCTGACTGTATTGTCGTTAGACGCTGTGTTGGTTCATTGAGGTCATCCTCATATGCTCGTACCTCGACAAAGTATGCGTTGTGGATCTCCTCCCATGTGGTGGGAAGATACTTCATGAGTCATATCAGTAGATTTTTCGTCGCCCTCGAACCATCTCTGATCAGCTCGTTTTGGAAAGTTGCGACCGCTATACCTTTTCGATATGTTTGGTTGGCTCATCCTTAGTCTGTTGAATTTGGCCAGGAAGTCCCTAAGTCCCCCGCCTGCGGTTTGCCTGACGACAAAGATATCATTGACCTTGGCCTCTACTTTCTTTGCTCCCGCGTAGGCGGTGACGAACTTGTCCACCATTTCTTCAAATGTGGATATCGTTCCGGCTGGCAGCTGTGAGTACCATGCTAACGCCCCCGATCAATGTTTCTCCAAACTTTTTCAGCAGTACGGATGGTATTTGTTCTTTTGAGATATCGTTACCCTTCATAGCGGTCACATAGTGGATCAGGTGATCTTCGGGATCCATTGTCCCGTCATATATCCTTAAGTAAGGTGGCATCTTGAAGGTCTTCGGTATCGGGTGAGGGGTAGCCTCTTCTCTATACGGTTGTTCGACGAATCTTCCCACGTTGCGCTTCGGTAGTAACTTCGGAGTGCCAGGAATTTTGTCTACTCTTTGCTGATGCTCTTTCATTTGATCCCGAAGTGCCTTGTTTTCATTCTCCATTTCCTCCATCTTTTTAAGGATGATAGCGAGTGTGTCATCGATGGTCTGGTCATTGGTGTGGGTGTTGTTTATTTGTACAGTATCGAGTTCACTAGTGGTAGTGATGTCTGTTGTTGACGGGTTCTTAATGTTGTTTTGGGGTGATTTTTTGAGCAAGCTGCCTAGGGTGTTCATCAGCCACTCTTCCAGTAGAATCTTGACCACCGGGGTGGTGTTTCTTTGACTATGGACGTGGAAGCTCCCATTTCGTGCAAGATCGTTAGATCTTTAGATGAAGAGGGTGAGATCTCTCCCTCCTATGTGCTACTAGGTGTTGTGCTCAAGATGTTTTCCCTACCGGCCTCGTTGAGAGGGACCGATGAGGTTGGTTGTGATGCCTGCTATTGCTTTCATTCTTGCGTCATTTTCTGCCATTTTTCGATTTCAGTAGGATGTGAAGGATGATAGTTTGTTTTTGATATTCTAGGTGCAAACTATGATTTCGATTGCCGAAATCCCCACAGATGGCGCCAAATTGTTCGACTCGAAAGATAACAAATACTTTGCAAGTGAATACAATCAAAATTAATCAAGGGTAAATAATAATCAAAGATAATGAGGCCTAGAAATATGAATTGTATATCTTATTGCTTTTGATTGATTGAATATTCAAGAGAGGAAGAGATAGAGAGGGGAAGAGAGAGAGAAAGCTTGCATTAGAAGAGATCAGGTGCCTTTACAACATTGTGATCCTCCTTTATATAACAGGAGAGCCCCCTTGAAATAATAAAATAATGCAGAGATACGTCACGTGCTTTCGAGTAGACGGCGAGACCTAAGGGCACATTTTCTCCCCGACATTCTTAGGTTGTATCCTCTTTTTCACTATTATTTAGTCGTAGATCATTGCTATCGTAGTGGGCAGAATTTGACCCCATAAATATTTTATTTACATTAAACTTTTCAATTACACCACGAATTTCAACTTAAGAAAGCGTCATAACAGTACAAAATCAATAATCTACTCCAAGTAAATAATTAATATGTGTTTTATTTCCATAAACTTAATAACAGCGCTAAAAACTTCTCATGAAATGCGCTTAGTCACATAATGATTTCAGTTTGACATTCTATTAATGCTATTCAAGTGGTAGATTGGTACATGTATGATTGCGAATTATTAGTAATTAAATTAAATAGCTGTCACTTTGATGTTGACTTTCTGACCTTTTCAACCAAAAATTAAAGAATTCAGAGTAAATACTAGTGCTAGACACTTTATACTAGGGGACAGGAATCTCATAGTTGAGTGTAGGGGTGTACATAGGCCGGGTTGGTTCGGTTTTTTCCGTTACCAAACCAAACCAGAGGTGTCGGGTTTTTATATTTATAAACCAAACCAAACCAATAACACTCGGGTTTTTCAGCTTTCGATTTTCTCGGGTTTCTCGGATTTCTCGGGTTTTTCGGGTTTTTGTAGTTCAGTGTCCAAGATTCTTCGACATTTTAATTCTCCAACAGGTTCAATAAATTTCAGTCTCATCATCTGACCGCATTTCACCTTCCTCCTCAAACTCATCTTCCACATGTTGACCGCCTAATCTTCCCATAAGTGGGCTGCAGTAGTACGATTCCATGAAGGTGCTTCTTTGACTGACTTCTTAGTCATATCAGTTTCTTTCAAATACTTTGCACTTTGCTAGCTGCTCCTTTTAATGTATCGGTTAAACTCTCTTGGATTGACAATATTCTATTGAGTGTCCAATGTTTGTGAAGAAACTCATTGAGACGATTGCGATGCTCATATTTAAACTAGTGACAATTCGAATATCGAGCCACATATGCAATGATATTCGAAAATTATATATATATATATATATATATATATATATATATATATATATATATATATATATATAATATCGGGTTGGTTTAGGCGCGGGTTGGTTTTTTTTAGTTAATACCAAACCAAACCATTTATAGTCGGGTTTCTTTTTTAAATACCAAACCAAATCAAACCAAACCACTAATCGGTTTTTTTTTTCGGTTTGACTCGGTTTGTCGGTTTGGTGCGGTTTCCGGTTTGGTTTTGTTCACCCCGAGTTGAGTGGTATTACATATATTTCTTGTCCATTTGACCTGTTCAAACTTCAAATTACTTGTCGCAATTCAAACAAGAAGATGTTACGGAAGTGATTATGGATTATTAAGTTGACATAATCTTTAGAGCAAGTTACACATTTGACCTATCGATAAAAAAATAATTATATTTTCTAGTCAAATATATAAAAAAAAGTTATTTATAGAATATATATATTTTATGTAATTGTATGTTGATATACAAAAAATATTTATATTACTGGTTATTATTTTGGGAGATACTATACTATGTAATTTTCTTAATCTTGATTATATTGTCGGAAATTAACATAATTATAAGCCCGTACGTGTGAAACACATGGCACTGACTCAGCGACTTGTATTTTCTTCTTGAAACATACAGGAATTTAAGATTTGGTAAATTCAAAAGTTTAATATATGAAACAGCACGTCTTAATTACCGAAAATGGGGTCTTAAAGATTGTAGGCTTAAAGACTCATAAAATTCCAATGGTTGTTTCTTTAAGGGACTAATCTTGAGATATTGTCACCATTGTTTACTTTATTGCGAAAATATGTTTCTTTGTTGGCAAAATACCTTCCCAACCTCCTTAAACTTTACACGAATTATTAGTTATAACCTTAAACTATTCATTGTCTTAATTACCTCCCTCAACTTATCCTTTTGAGCCAATATTCCTCTGGATGCTGTGTGGCAAAAAAGGTGGGTGCACTCGCCTGCCACATAGATTTTTCTGCCACTTTGAAGAACAATTTGATAGGCCGATTGAAGATAACACATGTCAATCTCGTAGAATTTAGTAAACAACATAATAAACACAAAATCATGTTAACTGGGTAAAATTTACAAAATAATTTAATAAATAGATCGAATGCAGATAACACAAAGTCATACCAATATGGTAGAATTTGGTGAATTATTAAATAATCTCAACGTCATACCAATCGGGTAGAGTTTGTGAACAATTAACAGTATAGGTAGAGTAACTGTAGCATAAAATTTAATAATCCGTTAGAGAAATACCTGACAAACAATAATTTTTTGTGGGAACAAAGGTTATTTTTAAATATATATTAAAAACAAGGACAACATTTAAAAATACTAAAGCCTTGGCTTTAGTCCGCCTTGTATTCCATTCAACATAGGAGGATCAATAATGTTCTCACTCACCGATAATATAAAGAATAGAAATGGACCAAAACTACGGGATAAGTTTGCAATTTTGGAACCATAGTATCGCGAGTCAGATGAATTTTAGTGGTTCTCGAGTTCATCGAACATAATTATCATTTTCAAAATAAGAAGATATAAGAAGAAGATAAAAACTCATTGGATTAGAAGGAAATAGTTGGGTATGAAATGTTATTATTAAATTCGGGTTTGGATCTTATGGGTAGATTAGATCTTTAGAGATGTGCGGAACAGTTAATTTGATATATTGTTAACGAAGGACAAATTTAACCAAGATCATGGGCAATTTTGGTTTTTTTTGGTTTCGTTTTAATTGGTATACTCCCTCCGTTTCAATTTATGTGAACTCATTTGACTGGACACGAAGTTTAAGAAAAGAGAGAAGACTTTTGATCTTGTGGTGTAAAATGAGGCACCTTTATTTTGTGTGGCTATAAATCATTGTATAAAGGTAAATTGTTTCCAAATAAGGAAAGTGGTCATTCTTTTTGGCACGGACTAAAAAGGAAATAGATTCACATAAATTGAAACGGAGGGAGTATTAGTTTTTAGGGCATGTTTTGCCAAAAGAAAATGACAGAGACATTTTTTGCTCAATAAATAGATTGAGAGCATTTTTGTAACAAATCTAATAGATCCTTTTTCGTATAAAGAATTTACATTACTACTGTAATGTAACGTGTTGTAAACGGTTAAAGTTAACATAATTTTAATGTAAAATTTAACGGTAAAAAACAATCTAATTTTAGGGCTGTATAAATGTTAAGCTCTAGTTTTTGTTGATTCTTTTGTTCTTTGGAAATGCAGCAGTTGACCTATTGAAGGATGTTGAAGTTGAAGCCATAATAGGGCCAACATCATCAATGCAAGCTGATTTCATAATTGGTTTAGGAGAGAAAGCCCACATACCCATCATCTCATTTTCAGCAACAAGTCCCGCTCTCTCGTCATTTCGTAATCCATACTTCATTCGTGCCACTCAAAATGACTCCTCTCAAGTTAAAATCATTAGTTCCATTATCCAATATTTTGGATGGAGAGAAGTTGTTCCTATATACATTGACAATCAATTTGGAGAAAGAATTATACCATTCTTGTCAGATGCGTTAGAAAAAATTAATGCACGTATCCCTTATCGAAGTGTTATTCCTGAATTAGCTACTGATGATCATATACAATATGAACTTTCCAAGTTAATGAGTATGCAAACTCGGGTTTTTATTGTGCATATGACAACTTCACTTGGTGCCAAATTTTTTACTAAGGTCAAAGAGCTTGGAATGATGAGTGAAGGGTATGTTTGGGTTATTACAGATGCTATGGCAAATGAACTCACTTCTATGGATTCTTCAGCTATTGAATCCATGCAAGGAGTTATTGGAGTAAAACCTTATGTTCCAAGAACTAAACAACTTGAGGATTTTACTACTAGATGGAAACTGAATTTTCAACAAGAAAATCCAACAATTCTTAATGCAGAATTGAATGTATATGGACTATGGGCTTATGATTCAGCCACTACACTAGCTATGGCAGTGGAGAAATCTAGAAACGCTGGTGCCTCTTTTCAAAAGCTACACACTTCAGGTAAGTAAAGGTGACAAATGAGCAGCTTGAGTCATGTCTCAATTCCCCTAAAGTTTGTTTGGATCAAACTTTGTTGTGTCAAGATGGGTAAAATAACGAGTCATAACTCAATCTTTCCATCATGACCCAACCTCCTTACTCTTTTTTTTTTCGGTCCTCTTTTTGAACAAAAACTGTAAAAGTCAGTATATTTTTATTAAATCATTAGCTTAAGTATTTTCAAATTTACATAATTCTCAATGGCCAACTAATTCTCAATGGCCAACTATATATATACATTAGAAAACCAATTACCTTGGACGGGAAAGAATAATTTCAAATTTCTGATCGATTTCGGTTGGTATATTTGAATTTCTTTTAAGTAAAACTTATTTTGGTAGATAATATGCAAGTATGACCATGTCTTGGTCAAAGATTGACTATTTTCTTTCCGACCGACATCGGTCGGAATTTTATATTTTTGTTATAAGACCATTATTTCCAACCGATAGTGGTCGGTATATTTATCAGAAATAAAAGGGCAAAATATACACCTTTACTTTCAAATATTATTTACCTATACCTCTTGTTATACTATTGGGCTATCTATACCCTCTACTGTCATACTTTAAAATAAAAATACCCCTATTTTGAATGGAGTGCCACATGATAACACCAAATTAAAACGACTTTTTACCCGACCCATTTTAAAAAAACTTACAACTCGACCACTATTTTTATTTTTTCCATTTTTTTTAAATTTTAGTATTTAAAAAACGAAAATTATTTGTTTAAAACAATTTTTTTTCTTCTTTTTTTACAAATTAGTTTTTCCTGTTTTTACAAAACAAAATTCTTCTAAAAATGAAAAAATGAAAAAATGAAAAAAAAATATTTTTCAAAAAACGAAAATATTTTTTTTCTGTTTTTACAAAAAAAAAAAATCAGTGTATACAATTTTTTTTACAGTTTTACAAAAATAAAATACATAAAAAAACTGAAGAAAGGAAAAAAAATTTTTGCAAAAACGAAAAATATTTTGTTGGAAATATTTTTCTCAGTTTTTAAAAAACCAAAATATTTTGTTAAGTACTGATTTTTTTTTCTTTCAATTTTTACAATTTCTTTCAGTTTTCAAAAAAAAAAAGAAAAATTGTTAAAAAAGTGATTTTGTTTTCAATTTTTACAATTTTTTTAGCAAAATCTTTTAAGTATCTACTCAGTTAAAAAAACGAAAATATTTTGCAATTTTTTTAAGGTTTATAAAAAGAAAATTCTTTAAAAGTTTTGAAAAATGAAAATATGATTCGGGTTGTGGGTTTTTTGTAAAACAGTGGGTAAAAAAATAGGTCATTTTAATCTAGTGTTGCTACGTAGCACTCCATCCAAAATATGAGTATTTTTGTTCCAAAGTAGGACGGTAGGGTATAAATAATAGTATAACGAATGATACATGCGAATAATATTTGGAAGTAGAGGCCCTTTGACGTATTTTCTTTGACTTTTGTGACCAATTTACTTATTTTCTGACCGATTTCAGTCGGTATTATGTGGACGGAATTTGCCAGTTTTCTAATAGTGTAATCCAACCTCTTTAAACTTGGAGGGATTGGGGTAGGTTACAATAAAAATGGATTGATTTTGAACTTTCAGGAAATACAACATATCTTGAAGCTATTGGAGTTTCCAAGGATGGTCCAAAACTTCTTCAAGCTATACTAAACACTACTTTCAAAGGCCTTAGTGGAGACTTTCAAATTGTTGATGGGCAATTACAATCAGCAGCATACTAAATTATTAATGTGTTTGGTAATGGTGCAAAAGAAATTGGTTTTTGGACAAGGGAAAATGGGATTATTAAAGAACTGAATTTGGGAAGCAATGTATATTCAATTTCTAAGCCTAATTTTGGCACTATTATATGGCCTGGTGACACTACTTCTGTTCCTAAAGGTTGGGTAATTCCAAAAAATGGGAAGAAATTGAAGATTGGAGTTCCAGTGAAGAATGGTTTCAGTCAATTTGTGAAAGTTACAACAGATTTTACTACCAACACAACAACAGTAACTGGTTACTGCATTGATGTTTTTGATGCAGTAATGGCAGCACTACCATATTGTGTTCCTTATGAGTATATTCCATTTGTATCTCCTGGTGGAAATATTACTGAAAATTACGACAATCTTGTTTATCAATTGTTTCTTGGGGTAAATCTCTTAGTTTCCCTCTCTTTATTAGCAATTTGGTTTCTCTTTCCTACAAAAAATGACTACATTTTTGACAAAAAAACGACAGAGCTGTTCCTGTCAGAGTAGTATAACAATTAGAGACGGAGCTAAGATTTCAATTTTATGGGTTCTGGATTGTAGAACAGTGACTTCGAGTGCTAATAATTGGGTTCTAAATCTTATATTTGTATATATTTAATAAATTTCTTACCACAAATACATTGTTTGAACGAAAGTTACTGTGTTCGACCGAACCTGTACTAGAACTTCTAGCTCCGCCCCTGATACCAACAGTAATGTCTACTGAAATACGTGCGTTTCTAGCAGTGAAATACATTTCTTGCATATACACTTTTATTTGATTCTAACAAGTTGCTAGGATTAACCGATGAGCAGAACTTTGATGCTGTTGTAGGGGACACTACCATTTTCGCGAATAGATCGCAATATGTTGATTTCACATTACCTTACACGGAATCTGGAGTTGCGATGGTGGTGCCAATCAAAGACAAGAATAGAAATAAAACATGGATGTTCGTGAAACCATTGACTTGGGAGCTGTGGTTAACAAGCTTCTGTTGTTTTGTTTTCATTGGCTTTGTCATTTGGGTACTTGAACATAGAGTAAATGAAGACTTCAGAGGACCTCCTTGGCACCAAGTTGGCCTGATCTTTTGGTTCCCCTTCTCAACTATGGTCTTTGCACAGAGTAATTTCTTTTTTCCTTCTAAATTTCATTTATATGATACTCTTGTTTTAATATGAACTATTAAACTTGTTTTTCATTTGTTCACATCCGTCTACATTAGTTCTTGAACTAGAATATTGAGTTAGAACATGTATTAGAGTACAAGACATTGATGTACATTGGACGATGCAATGTCTAGAGGTGCCATCCATATAGTTTGGAGTATGTGAAGTGTGGACATGATTAGTGTGTTTACATGTACTATAGGCTAGATACATGCAAGACTTTTCCTATAAATATTCATGTATTCCTAGCGGTTTTGGTGTAAGTCAAGTTGAATAGCGATCATCTTTTTCTCCACTTTCTTCTTTGTGAGTTTTGAGTGTTTTTTCTTTGTGATTTTTGAGTGTTCTTTTGTGGTGTCATGCTCTCCCAAATTTTCTAACAACTCTCAACTCTGAAAATAATGATACCTTTTGTATATTTGAAAAATCTTCATATTTTCACTTCTCGTTTACCTTTAATGACATGCTCTTATTGTCATAGAAATATCATGATGTGTTCAAAATCACAAGTTCTAAGGGCGATTTGGTGTGTGCCAGAAGTCTTTTCTTTCTTAAACTTCGTGCACAATCAAATTGGGATATATATACACATGTACTTCAATCTGAATTAGCCATTGCTCTTATATATACTCCTAGCATATACTTCAAACTTCTAACCTGACTTATCTTCTTATTGATTCTTGATACTACAGAAGAGAAGATAGTAAGCAATTTGGCTAGGTTTGTCTTGATCATCTGGTTCCTAGTAGTACTCATATTGACCTCAAGCTACATGGCAAGTCTTACATCGACGTTAACAGTTGAAAAACTCCAGCCAGAACTTCTGAAGAGCAATGAATATGTGGGCTACCAGCGGGGTTCTTTTGTAGCAGGACTTCTAAGAAAGATGAACTTTGACGAGGACAGGCTTAAGCCTTATACCACTCCAGAGGAATGTGTTGATTTACTCTCTAGAGGTAGTGCGAATGGTGGTATTGCTGCTGTTTTTGATGAAATTCCTTATGTGAAGCTTATCCTTGCAAAGTATTGCTCGAAATATACCATCGTTGGCCCTACATATAACACCGATGGCTTTGGCTTTGTAAGTAACTCCTTTTTTTCTTTTGATTTCTATCTAGTTCCTTATATTATGAATTCATTATTTTTGTGATTTTCATCCAGGCCTTCCCAATGGGATCTCCTGTAGTACCTGATGTTTCAAGAGCAGTCTTACATGTGACAGAAGGTGAAAATATGACACAGATAGAGGAAAAATGGTTCGGGAAATATACTTGTTCAAATTCTAGTGCTTCACCCTCCTCCAATAGTCTTGGCCTTGATAGCTTCTGGGGACTCTTTGTCATAGCTGTTGTTGCTGCAACTTTTGCTCTCCTCATCTTTCTCTCAGCGTTCATGCATGAACATTGGCACATCATAAGACAATCTAATCTTCCGTTCCACGAAAGAATCAGAATTTTGGCTAGAAATTTTGACAGAAAAGAGTATAGTAGCCATACGCTCAAGAATAGTGAACAGAGAGATGCAGTGGGAGTTTTAGGACATATGGATTGTCCACAAAGTCCACATGATAACTTATCAATGCTTCCTTCTCCACAAATGAATGGACTGCCAAGTCCAAGTATTTCTAGCCATACAGAGCAGATTTTTCATCTCCGGGGAGAGGAAGGAGGGACTCCACCTTTGCATGAAGAGAATGTTGCAGTTAGTACTCAGGAGAGTGTCATTGGGTTTGCTATTGATCTAAATGCAGGCCATTGATTTGTATATTGGTGTAGAAATGGATTATGATTGTTTTTAAGTTAAGCCTATAATTAACTTCACTCTTACGTAGTACTAAGCTCATTTTTACTTCTTCCACTGTGCAAACGACCAAATCAGATAAAGTTAAAGCACTATGATAAAATAGAATGTTGAATGATTTTGATCAGGTGTTATGTTGAATCCTGGAACTGCAATGGGATTGTTTCCCATTAACTTAAATACCAACATGCTCATGATTCTTTCTCCGGACCCCGCGCATAGCGGGAGCTTAGTGCACCGGGCTCATGATTCTTATGATTCTTTCTATGTTTCAAGGCTATAGATTGAAATATATGCATATTTCTTTTTGGGATTTTTCCATGTCAAAGATTGGCTGATAAACCTGTTTGTAACAAACAACAGAAATTAGCCAGAAAGTAGACGCCATAGGAGAAAATTACTGACGATGGTTATGGGATGTGGTGGAAAATGTTGGGGTCGAAAATAACAAGGCGCTCATGAAAGCTGGTAAACCAAACTTTGGTGATGATCAATCAGACAACAAAGAAAATTATACTAAAAATGCATAATATACTTTAGTATGGTTTAAATCAATTGATCTACATCAATATACTACTATAAAAAGAGAAAAATACTTATAATATAATAAAATTATCTCTCTAAATAAGACTCTCTTAAAGACTACATTGTGGATTCTATTGTTGTTGTTGTTGTTGTTGTTGTTGTTGTTGTGTGAATTAGGAATCTCAATTTATAGATATCAAAATAATTTCCTCCAAGAAAGAGATTTATCTAATATGGAAGAGATCTATATTTTCCTTTAAGAAATAGTAAAACCAATAATGGTAAATAGTTTAACCTTTCTTCAAGTAATAGGTGAAATCCATTATGGTAAGAAATGAGGGCAAGCCCTATGAATTCTCCCATTTAACTTGAATTTTCTTGACAAAGTTTGATCGCCTTCGTCATATAATTTTCATCATTGCTTCTTGCTATGGTTAAAAGTAGATATAGGTTAAAAATTGAAGCCTTGTGCGTTAAAAGCGAGCACCTGTTAAAAATAGCGGAACCCTGCATTAAAAGTGCACTTAAAGTCGAGCCTATGAGCCAAAAATAAACATTAGTTAAAATGGGAACCCATAAGCGCGGGTTAAAAATAATTGTGTTTGGCCAAATACATACATAGGCACCTTAAATTGTCACAATTTTTCACTTAAACACCTCAATAGTTACGTTTCCTATTAGACACTTAAATACATGCAAACTGTATCTATTGAATACACATTGCTGACATGGCACAATGTGTATTATACATTACTTTTAGCGTGTGGAGTGACATATTAAGCTACCACTCCCTGCGTTGATATTACGTATATTATATTATATGTGATAATTTGATTCGGTACAGAGTTTAAAAAAAAAAGACTTTTGAAACTTGTGGTCTAAAAGCTGAAGAAAGTTTGAGGGACTGACATTTGTGTCACTATAAAACCTTCTGGTAAAATAAAAAAATTTAAAGTTAAATTATTTCCAAATTTAAAAATATGTCATTTATTTTGGAACACACTAATAATCAAAGAAATACGAAACAGAGGGAGTATATTTTTACTTAAATTTAGAGCTCTCTTTTGTGCTTGCCGGCGAATGAATTCCGCCGAGTTGTTTTCTCACTTCCATTACTTTCCTTCCTCTACTTCATACTTTTATGAATAGTAAATTTTCTCAACATGCCAACACGATGTCAAATCTCGAAATAGTGAACTGAAGTCCAACACCAAAAGTTTAGTGGCTTTGCAAGTCCTTAGTCCAGTTCGATATTTCCGATTGTGAAGGCTCAAAAAGACAAAAAGTTAGTAATAATGATGTCCAGGAGTGTTTGCTCTTTTAGGTTTATCGATCTCAAGCTCGCGATTTGTTGAGTTTGACTTCAGTAGTGGTTCTTTCGATGAAAATGCCGCCAAGAACTTTCTGAAGAAGATAACAACTGAAGATGAGGTAGGAAAGTGTTTTTATGGAATTAAGCCGATGGAGAGGGAGGAAGAGATTTCCGGTGAAGGAAATGATTACTACCCTCAAGAGTACTGTCCAAATAGTCAGGAAGAGCCCTTTACTATTATTTTTGGGTTTTTTCATATTGTTGTGTTTTTTAAATGTTTTTTTAACTCCGACTTCGACCCTTAAGAAACCTGTCGATAAGTGTCCATCATCGGGTCAAGCCAGCTAATATAATATACAACTAAATTATACATTGTACAACATACACTACAGAGTAAGTCTCCACCCCACACTTAAAATCATGGCATGTCCCCATGTCAGATAAAGCAAATTAAAGCATAGAAGGGTTAGAAGACTTCCCTGAGACTCAATCTGAGTCAGAGACTGTGGCGGGGTCGACGTTGCATGCTCGACCCAATGCTCTGAAACACGCCATGAAGCGGCTCTCAGACCTGGACTGTCGCTATGACATCGCATCTATGCGAGTGTGCAAGCCATCCACAAAAGTGCGTAGATCCGCAACTTCTTTCTCCAAAGACCTAAGCATAGGTCTGGTGGACTGGGAACAGGAAAGGCTAGCTCCAGAATGAGAGTGCCTAGATGGACATGCAGAGTCAGTAGACCTCCTGGACTGGACAATCGGGACTGGGTCATCATCATCATCATCAATATCAATTGGGTCGTTGCCTCGGCCAACCCGAATACCTAAAGCTTTAAATGGAGCTTTTTGTGGCAGATCGCCATCAGTAGGTAATGTGGGTGTATGGTGAGTGAGGCAAAGCATAGGGACCAATGAAGGGAAATAGAATCCCTTGGACTTAAGAGGTCCCCTCAGTATCATTTCATCACTAATAAGTCGGGCAGCGTCAAACTCTTTCTGGGTGATGAAGCACCAAGTTAACACTGCCCTATTAAAATTCACATTAGTAGTGTTACTGGAGGGGAGGAAACGGTTACAGACCACAATGAACCAACATTTGGCTAGATGCGTAAAAGAGGTGGAATTAAGTGTGATTTGGTCCTTAATCCAAAGAGGGCGTCCACCTACGCATAAGGCCTCAATCATGATGTCCCAAGTGACACCAGGCCTATCGTGGTAATAATCAACGTCACTGCGATATGAAGGCAATCTCAAGGCCTGCCTGATACTAGGCACCTTGGCATATACTCTCTTACCTCGAACAAATACCTCTCTAGCCATACTGTAGGTTACATTAGCATAAAACTCCCGCACTAGCATTTTGTTAACAAGGGCGGGTTCCTGGAACAAGAACTCCATTTCTCTGCACCGTATCTCCTCATACATGTCAGGCTTCTCTGCCCGAAGGGCCATCCTATCTATCGTAATTTCCTGCGGAAAGTCCTTGGTGGCCTTGGCATGGAAGTCATTCTCCGCCTCTTCGCACTCAAAGCGAGACTCATCGTAGGTAGGTGTTACACCTTGTGTATTCGGTGTTATCATGCTGTAAAAGGGATAATCCAATAGGAATATAATTTCTACGAGATATTTAAATTATTTGATAGTTATACGCTAAGATTGGAAGTCATTTGAGTTGTGATTAAAAATTTGACAAAGATCGTCGCAAGTTATGGGTTTTAAATTTTACTGGAATTTGGATCAAATGTTGATGCGCTTTTATCTCAATATACTGGGCGTTATGGTGTGTTATACCTATCGAACCGAAGGTCTATGAGTCTAGTTTCCAACGCAATAAACCGTTCGTTAATACGACTTCAGAGTAGAGAGATATTAACATTTTCGTACAGGGGTGCACACTGTTACGGGAACAGTGTGCAAACCGGGTTTTTTTCCCAATTTTTTTTTTATTTAAGTCATCCAAAACAGAATCCCTTCGTTTATTTCTCTCCAAAACAGAACCAAAACCCTTGGTATTTCCTCTCAAACTCCTCCCATCCATCTAGCCGAGCATAACAACAATTTAATCATCTTCAACCATGGCAACTTCGGAATCGTGAATTTCTTCGGTGATTTACTTCTCATAGCAAGACTCCGCCTTGAATTTTTTTTCAAATTTTGAGTAATTCTAGTCACATAAGGTATGATTTAACTTCCTCTTTGTTTCTTGTAAACATCTACCATAAGAATTCTTAAGAAGTAGTTGAAATCTATAGAAATATTCTTTGATTTTTGTTAAGAAACCCCTCTTAGTAGGACTTGGTTGTTTGGGCTGTTTTATATAGTTTTATTGTGTTGATTGAATCTGTGAAGATATGGCTGGAATCATGTCGATGAGGAGATGTAGTAAAGTAAAATTTTGTTGGTGTGTTGGGTAAAATTAAACTACAAAAAATGGTCTACAATTCATGCCCGTAAGTTGTTGATTAATTGTCTAAATGAGGAATTATATAGGATAAGAGCTTGAATTTGATATTGGATGGTTCGTGTTATGTAGGAAATCATTCCTAAGGCTTTCGAGTTCTTGAAAATCGAATATAACTCCATCGACAAGGTATGTAGGGTTTTCGCTATACTTTTCGGCATGACTAAAATTCGAATAAACGTTTATTGAATTGTTTCGTCGGATGAGAGTTATTTCAGCTTCAACTTATAAAGGTGCTTAGAACTTATTCTTTCTCATATAGTGCGTACTTCAGAGAATATCCATGAATTCTCGGTTTTCCTTGTTCCGTGCTTAAAAAGAATTAGAGCCTTTTTACTCGTTGTCATTTCGACATTCATATAAATCTTGAATAAGTAGCACTTACTTCAAAGGTATTCATAATACATTGATCTCATGTTCTTAGTACTTGTTGACTCGTAGTTAAGAAAATCAGATATTTTAGCGACAATTATGATAGTCCGGGAATAATGATGATATGCCATTTTGACTCTTCGTAGAAGTCTTCGAAGTTTGGTTCGCATTGCACTTATATAATTCATGATTTAGCATATGTATGTATTTACTTTTATTACCGAGCCGCACTATAGTCGATCGGGTATGATACATATTGTGTAACCACTGATCAGTTGGGATTACCGAGCTCCACGTGGCCGGGTATGATTCTACCGAGCCTTTATTATGGCCGGATATGTTATGGATATTATAGCCCCACAGAGGGATTTATTATTATATAATGTGATATATTTTAACTAGCGATAGTGAGCAACGATTCCACGAGCATACATTTATATCCAGGTTGAACTTTAATTTACTATCGAGGCTAGTTTTAAAAATTCAAATTTTCTATATATATTTTCTCTTGTTAATTACATTTTTCATGTTACATTTGTCGCCCTACATATTCAGTACATATTTCGTACTGACGCATTTTTATGCGCTGTGTTCATGCCCACAAGTTCGGATAGACAGAGCGGTGTGCCTCCTCAGTAGGACCCCCAGGATCAACGTTGGGTTTCGCACTCCACTTCTTCGAAGTTGCTGACTTTGAGTCCATAGGTACTATTACATATGTATATGTGTAGTTTTGGGTATGTCGGGGGTTTTGTCCCACCCTGTTGATAGTGTCTTACACTCTTAGAGGCTTGCAGACTAGCGGTTATTGTATATATATATATATATATATATATATATATATATATATATTCGTATAGCCCTATCGGCATTCTGGATAGTTGTTACACTGTTGTTGCAGCGTTATTGGCTTAGGTTATATGTATATATGTCATGTTGGGCTCTTCTGCCTGTAGGTTATTATATTTCAGATCATATTTCATGGTTGGTTCGCTCGGGCCTTCGTGCATCGGGTGCCAGTCACACCTCCCAAGATTGGGGTGTGACAAACTTGGTATCAGAGCAGGTCAGTCCTAGGGAGTCTGCAAGCCGTGTCTAGTAGAGTCTTGTTTATGGTGTGTTGTGCACCACACTGATAAACATGAGGCTATTGGGCATTTAGGATTATTACTTTCTTCTTGATCTAGATTGTGCAATAGAGCCTAATCATAAGTGTTCATTCCTAGTTTTTTTGTTTACCTTCTCAGTCATGCCTAATACTACGAGACGACAAGTGGCTATAAAATTTATTCGGAGGATAGATGAGGAAGCGGGAGAGGGTACAAGTCAGTTGCCACCTGCTAATGTAGATCAACATGAGCTACAGAATGAGGCTTATTCTCAGGCTTCCGGGGCAGCACCTCCACCGCCCCCGAAAGGGCGTAGAGGAGCTAAAATACCTCCAGTTCATCTCCCAGTTGTTCTTGATCGGGACCTAGACATGTGGAGTGTTGTACAATTGCTGACTCGAATAGTGGCCTCCCAGGCCCAACACCAGACCCGCAGTATTACTCATAGGTCCGTGAGTGCGAGAGTTTGGGACTTTATCAACTTGGATCCTCCAGTATTTATAGGGGTTGATCCTAATGTTGACCCACAGGATTTTCTAGATCTTATGCAACGGACCTTACATATTATACATGCCACAGATGTTGAGTCAGTGGAGCTTACTTCTTATAGACTACGTGATATTGCAGTGACATGGTATGATACTTGGAAGCAGACCCGGGGGCCTAGTGCACCACCAGTGACATGGAAAGAGTTCTCTAAGGCATTTTACAGCAATATTTGCCAATCGAACTTCGAAGAGCCCGACGAGATAGGTTCTTACACTTAGAATAGGGTAATAGGAGCGTTCGGGAATATAGCATGGAATTCAACTCTTTGGCTAGGTATGCTCCTACGATTGTTGCTGATATGAGTGATCGGGTACACCAGTTTGTTAGTGGTTTGGGGGCACATTTGATAAATGAGTGCACTACAGCTTCTCTAAACCAAGGAATGGATATTGCCCGTATTCAAGCATATGCACAGGGTCTAGAGGATCGCAAGAGGCAACAACGAGCCAATCGAGAGCATGATAGAGGTCAGCAGAAGAGGGCGCGGTTTGCAGGTAACACAGGAGAGACTCGAGGTGGATTTAGGCCACAGTTTCCTAGGTGTCCATCTTATCCGGTAGCCAGTGCGCCACCACATTTTCAAGGGCAGCGACATGATCGACCCACTTATTCTGGTCCAGTTCAGAGTTCACGAACCCCAAGTCCATAATTTAGAGGCGAGTTCAGTCAGATGAGGCCTTAGTTTCCCAGATGTGATCGATGTGGCCGAAATCATTTTGGACCATGTCGACAGGGTTCTGATGTATGTTATGCATGTGGACAGCCGGGTCATTTTATGAGACATTGTCCGATGGCAGGCGGAGGGGTTATAGCTCAGCCAACGGCATCTGCAGGGGCTTCTTCATCTTCAGTACGTCCTCCTAGGTAGAGTATGTGTCACGGCCCCAATCCCGGTCGTGATGGCGCCCAACACACCTGCTAGGCAAGCCCGACCATTTACACTCTCATTCCGAGCATGAAGCTCAAATCAATTACCTGAATATTATTATGAACGATAAAGCTAAACTGAATAGTCACCCCAAAGATCTAGGGTCACGAGTCTGGAGCCTCTAAACAAGATCGGGATAACAATATCTAAACCAAATACTAAAGTCTGAATAATTTATATACAAAGGAAAAGTGGAATAAGAAGAGTAGTCAGGTCCTACGAACGTCAAGCAACTACCTCAACAACTCTGATAAGCTCTAAAAAACAAAGACTGCTCAGCTAAGCCTCCGGTGCACCTGAATCTGCACACAAGGTGCAGGGAGTAGGGGTGAGTACTAAGTACTCAGTGAGTAATAAGTATATAAAATGTCAGCTAAAAGTAGGAAATTCACAGAATACCACAATATGAAGCTAAACTACAGTCCGAATCTCCTACGAACTAGCATCAACGGTACAATACAGCTACCATAGAATGATTCAACAGATAAAGATGCAATGTAATACACATAACCGCTACGGCGTGTAGCCCGATCCATTTAACGTCGACGGACGCTCACTGGGGGTGTGTACAGACTCCGGAGGGGCTCATACAGCCCAAGCGCAATACTGCTGCGGCGTGCAGCCCGATCCTCATATAAACCGCTGCGGCGTGCAGCCCGATCCATCCTCAGTCCACATTAATCAGATAAGTTACAAAACAATTCATTTTCTTAATTCCAGTTTACCGTTCATAATTTATGAGAAAATACTTTAACTTTTATTTAATTTGCAAAAACCGGTGACTTAGCATTTCAATACTGTGATTTCAATTTCCAGGACTGAGATCAGTGATTAAGCAAGTATAGCTATCACATAAATATTATCCCCTAAGGATACTACAGGTCGGCACAAGGCCCCAAACAAGGCTTACAACCCACAAATATGTCAAACACAGTGTATTTCCATCACTAATAGCATATTATCCATATCCGGGATGGACCAAGTCTCAATCCCCAGTCACAATCAATCCCGCACCTGCCACGGTGTGCGAGCCACGCCCTACTAGCGTCACAATGTGCTAAGCCGGGGTTTCGAACCCTCGAGGCTACCATATACACAAACTACTCACCTCTAGCCGGCCGTAGACTCGTCCGCGATACCTTTTCCCTTCAAATTTGTTGCCTCGTGCGTTAAATCTAGTCAAACCACAACAATTATATCAAATACGGGTCAAAGAATCATAACCCATTTCAATTTACATGAAATTCGCATAAATACACTAAGTTGGTAAAACCCGACACCGGGCCCGCTGCTCGAAAAATTTCAAAATTAGTACCAACGGATTCCTCGTCTCGCCACGAGTCCGTGCATATAAAATTTATCGAAATCGGAGTTCGAATGGCCTTTCAAAACCCAAAAATTCGTTTTCATGATTTAGGCCCTAATTCTTCACAAATTCTACCCAATTTCAGGAATTTTGGTGCTGATTCTAGCATAAAATCATATTTTTGAGTCAGGAAACTTACCTCCAGCAGTTACCCATTGATTTCTCTCTTAAAAATCGCCTCAGAAACTTCTTCCCGTTCCAAAATTGGAAGAAAACTCGACCTGCTCATTATAGGTATACTGTTCACGCGTTTTACTGCTCCCCATAGATTCCTTGTGAAATTCTAATGAATTTAGGCTTTTGAATCACTCAATTTGACCTTATAATGAAGGAGATATGTAGGTTTTAATATTTACAAATAGTGCAGGTTTTTAATACGCCGTCAGGGGCAGTTTCGTCATTAATCTGAAAATCTGGGCAACTTTAATAAAATAACCATAAAATCCTCATACGATGTCCAAATTCGATGATTATTTTTGCTATGGGTCCATAATTACGATACGGATCTAATGCTTCATTAAAAATAGTAATCGGAGCTTATTTGTTCAATATGGTACCCCTTTATGTCCAAAGATACGACGTTGAAACATTTAATTAAAAGCGTGATCACAACCCGAAACATATCCGAGGCCCCCGGGAGCTCAGCCAAAGGCACCAACATATCCCAAAATATCATCCAAACTTTTTTTTTTCCAATCATCAAAACATACCTAACAACACTGAAATCACCAATTCACATCGGATTCAGGCTTAAGTTCTTTAAAAACTTCCAAAACTAACATTTGATCTAAAACCCGACCTAAACACCTCCGAATGACTTGAAACTTTGCACGCATATCCAAAATCACCTAACGGAGCTACTGCAACTGTCGGAATTCCATTCCGACTCTCGGATCAAAATCTCACCTACCATTCAGATTTCGCCAAAATTCAACCTTAGCCAATTCAAGCCTATTACTACACCGGACCTCCAAATTAAATTCTGATTGCTCCCCTAAGTCACAAATCACCTCCCAAAACTAACCAAATCATCAGAATCCGATTTCGAGCCATCTAACTAAATAGTCAACTCCAGGTTGACTTTCTATATTTAAGCTCCCTTCCAAAAAGCTATTTGCCTCGTTTTCAACCAGAATTACTCCTAACTCACCCGATAGACTCTAATACCGATATAAAAGCAGGAAACAAATAAATACAAGGTAACGGGGTGGTAATTCCCATAACGACGGGCCGGGTCATTACATTCTCCCCAACTCAAACAAACGCTCGTCCTCGAGCGTATCCAGAGTTGTACTAGAAGCAACCCAATAGCTGAATGACCTTACCAAGTATATATACGGGGTGATACCACGTCACCCTATCTACCATAAGTCCGATAACACAGTATAGCTGAAATTCCACAGTCCATCTGAACCATAGACCACATTGCACTTTCCGAAATCATATACCAAATCCGACTCCCACGTCTATACTCAGAATACACCCGAACCAACTGTAATAGCCCATACTCGCCACTCCGGGTGAGATCTTATGGTGTACCAAACAACCCAATCACTCGAGGCGATGGCCTCTAATCGCAACAATTTCCCACAATAACCAAATATTAACTGATAAGCCTTTTTCATTAGCTAAAGTCTTATTCTAACACCTTCATATATTGCCCACGGCAATCGAATACGCGATATATCGAACCCATCTCTCAGGTCACCCATTCATGAATCCACTTCCCTATTAATTGATACCACAATAGATTTCGGAGCCAAGCCTCGATATTACCTGTCTAACCAGCTGAAATCACATATGCCCGCACTCATTAATGGCTCCAACGATCGTTTCAATTATAACACACCGCACTGGTGATATGACACCTCAACACCGGCCTAAGCCACGACGAGCACAACACAGGCTCAAATAGGAAACGACTGAACACACTCAACCCATGATAACTAACTCAAATACAAGAGCTGTAATTCAATTCCTCCGTACCATCATAACATGGGACTGAGATCCCGTCTCACATTATAGAAATAGAGTACCTAAACTCTCCTCGAAAAGTCATAACATCATATGGCCTTGCCACAACTTATGATTCCATCCAAACACTATTACCCATGAAGCACCTCAAGTTATCTCATCATGCTCAAAACAGTCAGCCACGCATAGATCTAGGTCTGAACTCAATCAATCAATCTCACCCACGGTGAAACAATCAATATACGCCATCAAATCTTGTAAGTACACAAGTGATGCGCCATTCGCGGAGCGACACCCAATACTGATTTTCCTCAGGGACTAGGAAGTATTGTACACAAGGTAACCTATAGAATAAAAAAACTATGCTCTATATTACACGGTTGCGGCATGCAACCAGCTCAAACTAACATACCCGTGGCGGCGTGCCACCCGATCCAGATACCATACATGTGGCGGCGTGCCACCCGATCCAAATAACCCATGGCGGCGTGCCACCCGATCCACGCAAAACTCTCACAAAAAGAAATGCACACCGAGTCAAATTGCTCATTACAATAAACATATATATAGCCTCAAGCTCGGCCACAAGAAACGCATCCTACAAAGTTCCCCAATACCGGAACTAAATCAATAGTAGAAACCTCTGCACTGATATCCGCCACGAAGGCCCAATTGACAAAGCAATACCTACCAGCCGCTCGCTTGTCCTGGGTACAACTACCCTACTGGAGCATACTCTCATGCACTCTACTAAGCAATTTGTGCCATTTCCGACATAGTCCATATCACATTAGTCTAGACGACCTAACTTATGACAACCAGTCTGAAATCGAGTATCGTAACTCAAATTCATCATATCGAGCTAAGGGAGAGCCACTAGGGCTTCCAACTTCCAATTATCGCTAAACAGTGCTGATACACACGATATACAACCACTGCATAGGCGGATTACGTGAACTTCTAGTCTCCATTACCTATATAACTCATGAATCACTATGCCTGATTCCACACTCCACTGTGCGAATACATAACACACATCCAGCATCCATTCATACCACGAAGTCATTCAGAAATTTTCCTATGCCATCACAGTCGATCCCACAAGAGAATACCACCATACCACTAGATATTATCAGTTTACAGTACCTTGTCCCTTTTTGACCATATACCCTGCCAAATCAATAGAATAGCAGTATCATTTTTTTCCTTAACCACTAGAAAGATCGATTCTTAAATTACCTGCAGCTGCCCGCGCTACTCATCATTTTTTTTAATGACTTCCCATATATTATGAACTGATCTCAAAACCTTGAACATGCCATTATCAACTTTCCATAACACATTGCATATACCATACCACACTAAGATAACATGGAAACTTCTATCCCTTTTCTGCGCCGCAAACATCAACGCACTCAACTAGTCAAGGACTTTCATTATTCCATATAGAAGAAAACTCATTACACATTCCCAGCTTCGCATACCAACAAGAATATACTCACTTTCAAACCACGGTAGAACACATCACAAACTCTTTCTCCCAATTCATTGCATAAGTTTAACTGCCAGGACTGAGTCCTTTTACCCACATCGAGCTACGCAACTGCCAGCACTCAAGAGCTTTGTAGCACAATATCTGCGAGTCTCATTACTTCGAACACATACTAGGAATTAATCGTACCCTTATCATACCGTTTTAGTTTATTAACAAGTTGTTCCATTTACTCAATTTTCTTTCTGAATCATCTTTAACTTAGTACTAGCCTTTACTGTAGCACTATATTATCTCAACTCATGTTACCACATGAGACTCATACACAAGACTACACGGTCTAAGGCTCACAGGCCGCTGAATACTTTCTCAATGTTTCCCAGAAGTACCACATTCTACAATACTTCATTTTGAAGAACTTCCTGCAATTTTGAATTTGTTATAATTCCTCTCCAATATAAATACATAGAATCTCATCATTCACATATCATTACACAAGTCTTGATCCCTTATAATGAAAACGCCGTCTTTAGCCATATACACAATCTTAATACACCTGACTGTTACAAGCAAAATCTTGAACACCGCAAAACCATTCTCGGGCGTCATTCACCCTTATTCAATTATAATTCAGCTGTCTTATTAAACAGAACCACTCGTGCCTTGTTAGAACTCTGGCACCGCAAAACATGATTACATACATATGCACTTATCTATCTTTCTTTTCTATACACCGAACATTCTTGACCAACAGCAGTTCAAATCATCCTAGGATATCTTCACATCTACAAAGCACCATAACCTTTATCAGAATTTTTCCAACATACTTAGAGATAGAACCAACATAGCACACAACAATGCAATCAGTCAATCAATAACAACCTCCCCAACTTGGCTCGGAGCCATACATCAAAGCATTTTTAGCCGCTCATAGTATTCTTTACTCAAATGATGCCACAATGTTATAGTGAGATTAAACTCAAGTCATTTACAAGTTTGAAAAAGACTCGAATCATCAGAGACCTTAACCCTTCTGCAATTCTTGCATTTATACACACACCACAATTAAGCCTACTCTCTTTAGGTGACAGAAATCTTTTCTAAGTCCCAAAATTTTCAAATAATTCGGCAGAGTTTCCTTTGTAAATTGGCCTATCCACCTGCCAGAGAATCACCAAACCATTCTAACAATACATCCACAACTCAACAAGACATCACAATGTATTTCAACAACATTAAATCTCAATACTATACGAATCATATTATCACAATTTATACCTAAACCTGCGCTACACCTGCTCGCATCATAACACATATCAAATACCCTTCAATTACACATCCGAATCAACCCACCTACGTTGCCTCAATCTAGTATTTCAGTACAACACCTTCCACCAGGATATACATAGCATAATCATTTTAGTCTTCCTGAGTCTAAACTCGTTTTACTACACGTAAGGCACTTTACCTTCCAACTAAGGGATATGATAAATATTCACCACGCCCATAGCTCGGGGCTACTCAACATATTACAATAAGGGTCTAACAACTGACAGCACGTACATTATTAAGCTGTCATTTCCACAGTTAGGAACAATACCGATCACACAAAATTTCGTAATACCAGTTTGTAAAATCAACACTTTGGTTCTCATGTCATAGACAACGATCTGGCCTCAAGTCCTCCCGACTGGCCCAACATGAACTCGCAGAGATTATATCTCACCCCTCGACTAGGGAATCACAAGCCATCAAGACAATTATATTACTGAGCATTCGAGTGTGCGTACAGGTGTATAGAAGGAATTTCCAATAATTATATCTCAAGCTGAATCAAGTACGCACGATAAGAATTCCAAGAAATGTGAAGTGTTTCCCAAAGGTTTGTAGCCTCCCGAGGATAAGCACAGGCGTCCCCGTACCGATCCACGAAGCTCTACCAACCGGCTCACGACTCGTGAGGCCTAGTGACCTAGGCTCTGATACCAACTTGTCACGTCCCCAAAACCCGGCCGTGATGGCGCCCAACACACCTGCTAGGCAAGCCCGACCATTTACACTCTCATTCCAAGCATGAAGCTCAAATCAATTACTTGAATATTATTATGAACGATAAAGCTAAACTGAATAGTCACCCCAAAGATCTAGGGTCACGAGTCTGGAGCCTCTAAACAAGATCGGATAACAATATCTAAAATCCATATACTAAAGTCTGAATAATTGATATACAAAGGAAAAATAGAATAAGAAGAGAAGCCAGGTCCTGCTAACGCCAGCAGCTACCTCACCAACTCGAATAAATACTAATAAAAGCTGGAGTGCTCGCCTATCCCTCATGTGTACCTGAATCTGCACACAAAGGTGCAGGGAGTAGGGGTGAGTACTAAGTACTCAGTGAGTAATAAATATATAAAAGCAGCTGAAAGTAGGAAATCCACAGAATACCACAATATGAAGCTAAACTACAGTCCGAATCTCCTACGAACTAGCATCAACAGTGCAATATAGCTACCACAGAATAATTTAACAAATAAAGATGCAATGCAATGCACATAACCGCTACGGCGTGTAGCCCGATCCATTTAACGTCGACGGCGCTCACTGGGGGTGTGTACAGACTCTGGAGCGGCTCCTATAGCCCAAGCGCAATACTGCTGCGGCGTGCAGCCCGATCCTCATATCAACCGCTGCGGCGTGCAGCCCGATCCTCATATAAACCGCTGCGACGTGCATCCCGATCCATCCTCAGTCCACATTAATCAGATAAGTCACAAAACAATTCATTTTCTTAATTCCAGTTTACAGTTCATAATTTATGAGAAAATACTTTAACTTTTATTTAATTTGCAAAAACCGGTGACTTAGCATTTCAATACTGTGATTTCAATTTCCAGGACTGAGATCAGTGATTAAGCTATCACATATATATACTATCCCCTAGGGATGCTACAGGTCGGCACAAGGCCCCAAACAGGCTTACAACCCACAAATATGTCAAACAGAGTGTATTTCCATCACTAATAGCATATTATCTATATCTGGGATGGACCAAGTCTCAATCCCCAGTCACAATCAATCCCGCGCCTGCCACGGGGTGCGAGCCACGCCCTACTAGCGTCACAATGTGCTAAGCCGGGGTTTCGAACCCTCAGGCTACCATATACACAAACTACTCACCTCTAGCTGGCCGTAGACTCGTCCGCGATACCTTTTCCCTTCAAATTTGTTGCCTCGTGCGTTAAATCTAGTCAAACCACAACAATTATATCAAATACGGGTCAAAGAATCATAACCCATTTCAATTTACATAAAATTCGCATAAATACACTAAGTTGGTAAAATCCGACTCCGGGCCCGCTGCTCGAAAAATTTCAAAATTAGTACCAACGGATTCCTCGTCTTGCCACGAGTCTGTGCATATAAAATTTATCGAAATCGGAGTTCGAATGGCCTTTCAAAACCCAAAAATTCGTTTTTATGATTTAGGCCCTAATTCTTCACAAATTCTACCCAATTTCAGGAATTTTGGTGCTGATTCTAGCATAAAATCATATTTTTGAGTCAGGAAACTTACCTCCAGCAGTTACCCATTGATTTCTCTCTTAAAAATCGCCTCAGAAACTTCTTCCCGTTCCAAAATTGGAAGAAAACTCGACCTGCTCATTATAGGTATACTGTTCACGCGTTTTACTGCTCCCAATGGATTCCTTGTGAAATTCTAATTAATTTAGGCTTTTGAATCACTCAATTTGACCTTATAATGAAGGAGATATGTAGGTTTTAATATTTGCAAATAGTGCAGGTTTTTAATACGCCGTCAGGGGCAGTTTCGTCATTAACCTGAAAATCTGGGCAACTTTAATAAAGTTACCATAAAATCCTCATACGATGTCCAAATTCGATGATTTTTTTTGCTACGGGTCCATAATTACGATACGGATCTAATGCTTCATTAAAAATAGTAATCGGAGCATATTTGTTCAATATGGTACCCCTTTATATCCAAAGATACGACGTTGAAACATTAATTAAAACCGTGATCACAACCCGAAACATATCCGAGGCCCCCGGGACCTCAGCCAAAGGCACCAACATATCCCAAAATATCATCCAAACTTTTTTTTCCAATCATCAAAACATACCTAACAACACTGAAATCATCAATTCACATCGGATTCAGGCTTAAGTTCTTTAAAAACTTCCAAAACTAACATTTGATCTAAAACCCGACCTAAACACCTCCGAATGACTTGAAACTTTGCACGCATATCCAAAATCACCTAACGGAGCTACTGCAACTATCGAAATTCCATTCCGACTCTCGGATCAAAATCTCACCTACCATTCGGATTTCCCCAAAATTCAACCTTAGCCAATTCAAGCCTATTACTACACCGGACCTCCAAATTAAATTCTGATTGCTCCCCTAAGTCACAAATCACCTCCCAAAACTAACCAAATCATCAGAATCCGATTTCGAGCCATCTAACTAAATAGTCAACTCCAGGTTGACTTTCCATATTTAAGCTCCCTTCCAAAAGGCTATTTGCCTCGTTTTCAACCAGAATTACTCCTAACTCACCCGATAGACTCTAATACCGATATAAAAGCAGGAAACAAATAAATACAAGGTAACGGGATGGTAATTCCCATAACGACGGGCCGGGTTGTTACAGTATGCAGACATCAGCTGGCAGGGGTAGGGGAAGGTTTGGAGCTTCTGGTTCAGGAGGTCAGCAGAATCACATATATGCTTTATCGAGTCGTCGAGATTTGGAGTCATCTCCGGACGTGGTTACAGGTATACTATCCGTCTTTTCTACCGATATGTATGCCTTGATAGATCCTGGTTCTACATTGTCGTATATTTCCCCCTTCGTTGCTAGTAAATGGGATAGAGAGCATGAACTGTTGCATAAGTAGTTTAAGGTATCTACACCAATGGGTAAGTCTGTTGTAGTTAGACGAGTATATCGAAGTTGTGAGGTGAAGATTCATGACCGTCATACGTTAGCTGATTTGCATGAGCTAGAAATGGTTGATTTTGATATCATTATGGGTATGGATTGGTTGGCTTCTTGTTATGCCAACGTAGATTGTTGGATAAAGATTGTTCATTTTAATTTTCCAGGTGAACCTATTATTGAATGGAAAGGTGATACTGCAGCACTTAAGGGGAAGTTTATTTCTTACCTTAAAGCTCGAAGGATGATTTTGAAGGGGTACATTTATCATTTGGTACGAGTGTAGGATGTGGAGGTGAAATCTCCAACCCTTCAATCGGTTCCTGTTGTGAATGAAATTCCAGATGTATTTCCTGATGAACTTCCTGGTCTTCCTCCCGAAAGAGAAATCGACTTTGCTATTGATGTGCTTCCAGATACTCAACCAATATATATTCCTCCATAGAGAATGGCTCCTGCTGAGTTAAAAGAGTTGAAAGTCCAGTTGAAGGATCTTCTGAATAAGGGCTTTATCAGGCCAAGTACTTCTCCCTGGGGTGCACCAGTATTGTTTGTTCGTAAGAAGGACGGTTCATTAAGAATGTGTATTGACTATCGTCAGCTCAACAAAATGACTATCAAGAACAAGTACCCCTTACCCAGAATTGATGATTTGTTTGATCAGTTGCAAGGTGCCAAGTATTTCTCAAAGATTGACCTTCGATCCGGCTATCACCAGTTGCGAGTTAAGGAGAAGGATATTCCAACAACGGCTTTCCGTACTAGATATGGCCATTATGAATTCCTTGTGATGTCTTTCGGTCTTACTAATGCACCAACAACTTTCATGGATTTGATGAATCGGGTTTTCCAGCCATTTCTAGATATATTTGTAATTGTTTTCATTGATGATATTTTGGTATATTCTCTATCAGAAGCAGAACATGAGGATCATTTGCGTGTGGTGTTGCAGACTTTGAAAAATAAAAAATTATATGCTAAATTCTCCAAATGTGAATTCTGGTTGAATTCAGTGGCATTCCTTGGGCATATCGTTTCCGATGAAGGTATTAAGGTTGAAGCAGTACAAAATTAGCCTCGACCCACAACTCCCACGGAGGTTCGTAGTTTCTTGGGCTTAGCAGGTTACTATCGGAGATTTGTGGAGAACTTCTCTTCTATTGCTGCTCCTACGACAAAATTGACACAAAAAGCCGTTAAGTTCTAATGGTCTGATGCATGTGAAAGGAGCTTTCATGAGTTGAAGAAACGCTTAACATCAACACATGTTCTAGCACTTCCTGAGGGATCTGAAGGTTATGTGGTATATTGTGATGCATCTAGGGTTGGATTGGGATGTGTTCTAATGCAGCATGGCAAAGTTATTTCATATGCTTCAAGGCAGTTGCAGAAGCACGAACACAATTATCCGACTCATGACATTGAATTAGCAGCCGTTATATTTGCCTTGAAAATATGGCGTCATTATCTTTATGGTGTTCATGTGGATATCTATACAGATCACAAAAGTTTACAATATATATTTAAGCAAAAAGAGTTGAACTTGAGACAAATGAGGTGGCTTGAATTGTTGAAGGACTATGATATGGATATTTTGTACCATCCGGGCAAAGCGAATGTGGTAGCTGATGCGTTGAGTCGCAAATCCATGGGCAGTTTGAAGCATGTAGAAGCTGGGAAATTAGAAATGACTAAGGATATATATCAATTGGCTAACCTGAGGGTGCGACTACATGATACAGGTGACCAGGGTATAGTAGTCCAAAATATTACGGGGTCATCACTCGTAGATGAGGTAAAAATGCGTCAATTTGAGGATCCAAAGTTAGTCAAGATTAAAGAGAGCATCCCTTTTCAGAAGAATCAGTTGTTCGAACAATCTGATGATGGAATTCTAAAATATAAAGGCCGATGGTGTGTACCTAACATTGGGGAGCTTCGTAAGCAAATTATGACGGAGATGCACCAGTCTCGATACTCAGTTCATCCTGGTTCAACCAAAATATATCATGATCTTCGTCAGCTATACTGGTGGAACGACATGAAGAAGGATATAGCTACATATGTGGCTTAGTGTCCCAACTGCCAGCAAGTTAAAGCTGAACATCAGAAACCTGGAGGACTACTTCAAAATATTGAGATTCCAGCTTGGAAATGGGAATCGATTAATATGGATTTTATTACAGGATTGCCCAATTCTCGCCGGAAGTTCAATTCAATTTGGGTCATTATGGATAGGCTGACGAAATCAGCTCACTTTCTCCCAGTTAGGACCACATATTCAGCTGAAGACTATGCAAGACTGTATATCAAGGAAACAGTTCGGCTACATGGAGTTCCGCTTTCTATTATATCTGACAGAGGTGCCCAATTTATAGCTAATTTTTGGAGGTCTTTTCAAGAAGGTTTGGGTACTCTTATTAACCTCAGTACAGCCTTTCATCCGCAGACCAACGGACAAGCCGAATGCACTATTCAGACGCTCGAAGATATGTTGCGAGCTTGTGTCTTAGACTTCAAGGGAAGTTGGGAAGATCATTTACCGCTTATTGAGTTCGCCTACAATAACAGTTATCACGCCAGTATTCATATGGCACCCTATGAGGCACTATATGGGAGGAAATGTAGATCTCCTATTAGCTGGTTTGATGTTGGTGAGACAAAGTTGCTAGGACCTGAATTGGTACAGCAAGCTGTAGAAAAGGTAAAGTTGATACAAGAAAGGTTGCGTACAGCTCAAAGTCGACAGAAATCATATTCAGATAACCGACGTCGAGACTTGGAATTTGTTGTGGGAGACTGGGTATTCTTGAAAGTGTCACCTATGAAGGGTGTAATGAGATTTGGAAAGAAGGGAAAACTCAGCCCTAGATCTATCGGGCCATATCAGATTGTTCAGAGAATTGGGCGAGTAGCCTACAAACTTGACTTGCCACCGGAATTAAGCGCAATCCATCCGGTATTTCACATTTCCATGCTTCGCAAATTCTTAGGTGATCCTTCTAGCATCAGCCCTATTGAGGATATTCAAGTTACCGAGGATTTGTCATATGAAGAAATACATGTTGCCATTCTTGACCGTCAAATCCGTAAGCTAAGGACTAAAGAGGTAGCCTCAGTAAAAGTACTGTGGAGGAGAAATAATGTAGAGGAAATGACATGGGAGGCCGAGGAGGACATGAAGTCCAGGTACCCTCATTTATTTAAACCTTCAGGTGGTATTCCTAAGACAAATATGGCAGGTGTTGCACATATATCAACCGGTAACAGCTGCGGTAATTAAGGTATGGCTAACCTTCTTCTTAATATTATTATTGTATAAGTAAGCGATCGTGTGAGGCCAAATTAATGTTATTATGATGATGTGTTGCCTTGGATATGTATGTTTGGGCTGATGACAGGTATTGGATAGTCCTATATATAGGGGAAAATCTGGCGAATTTTTTATAAAAAAAATTGAGAAGTTAAGTTAACCGTTAACATTCGGGGACGAATGTCCACAAGGAGGGGAGAATGTTACACCTTGTGTATTCGGTGTTATCATGCTGTAAAAGGGCTAATTCGATAGCAATATAATTTCTACGAGATATTTAAATTATTTGATAGTTATACGCTAAGATTGGAAGTCATTTGAGTTGTGATTAAAAATTCGACAAAGATCGTCGCAAGTTATGGGTTTTAAATTTTACTGGTATTTGGATGAAATGTTGATGAGCTTTTCTCTCAATATACTCGGAGTTATGGTGTGTTCTACCTATCGAATCGAAGGTCTATGAGTATAGTTTCCAACGCAATAAACCGTTCGTTAATACGACTTCATAGTAGAGATATATTAACATTTTCGTACAGGGGTGCACACTGTTATGGGAACAGTGTGCAAACCGGGTTTTGTCAAATTTTTTTATTTATTTAAGTCATCCAAAACAGAACCCCTTCGTTTATTTCTCTCCAAAACAGAACCAAAACCCTTGGTATTTCGTCTCAAACTCCTCCCATCCATCTAGCTGAGCATAACAACAATTTAATCATCTTCAACCATGGCAACTTCGGAATCGTGAATTTCTTCGGTGATTCACTTCTCATAGCAAGACTCCGCCTTGAAATATTTTTCGAATTTTGAGTAATTCTAGTCACATAAGGTATGATTTAACTTCCTCTTTGTTTCTTGTAAACATCTACCATAAGAATTCTTAAGAAATAGTTGAAATCTATAGTAATATTCTTTGATTTTTGTTAAGAAACCCCTCTTAGTAGGACTTGGTTGTTTAGGCTGTTTTATATAGTTTTATTGTGTTGATTGAATCTGTGAAGATATGGCTGGAATCATGTCAATGAGGAGATGTAGTAAAGTAAAATTTTGTTGGTGTGTTGGGTAAAATTAAACTACAAAAAATGGTCTACAATTCATGCCCGCAAGTTTTTCGCTTAATTGTCTAAATGAGGAATTATATAGGATAAGAGCTTGAATTTGATATTGGATGGTTCTTGTTATGTAGGAAATCATTCCTAAGGCTTTCGTGTTCTCGGAAATCGAATATAACTCCATCGACAAGGTATGTAGGGTTTTCGCTATACTTTTCGGCATGACTAAAATTCGAATAAACGTTTATTGAATTGTTTCGTCGGATGAGAGTTATTTCAGCTTCAACTTATAAAGGTGCTTAGAACTGATTCTTTCTCATATAATGCGTACTTCAGAGAATATCCATGAATTCTCGGGTTTCCTTGTTCTGTGCTTAAAAAGAATTAGAGCCTTTTTACTCGTTGTCATTTCGACATTCATATAAATCTTGAATAAGTAGCACTTACTTTAAAGGTATTCATAATACATTGATCTCATATTCTTAGTACTTGTTGACTCGTAGTTAAGAAAATCAGATATTTTAGCGACAATTATGATAGTCGGGGAATAATGATGATATGCCATTTTGACTCTTCGTAGAAGTCTTCGAAGTTTGGTTCGCATTGAACTTATATAATTCATGATTTAGCATATGTATGTATTTACTTTTATTACCGAGCCGCACTATAGACGGCCGGGTATGACACATATTGTGTAACCACTGATCAATTGGGATTACCGAGCTCCACGTGGCCGGGTACGATTCTACCGAGCCTTTATTATGGCCGGGTATGTTATGGATATTATAGCCTCACAGAGGGATTTATTATTATATAATGTGATATATTATAACTAGCGATAGTGAGCAACGATTCCACGAGCATACATTTATATCCAGGTTGAACTTTAATTTACTATCGAGGCTAGTTTTAAAAATTAAAAATTTTCTATATATATTTTCTCTTGTTAATTACATTTTTCATGTTACATTTGTCTCCCTACATATTCAGTACATATTTCGTACTGACGCATTTTTATGCGCTGTGTTCATGCCCACAGGTTAGGATAGACAGAGTGGTGTGCCTCCTCAGCAGGACCCCCAAGATCAGCGTTGGGTTTCACACTCCACTTCTTCGGAGTTGCTGACTTTGAGTCCATAGGTACTATTACATATGTATATGTGTAGTTTTGGGTATGTCGGGGGTTTTGTCCCACCCTGTTGATCGTGTCTTACACTCTTAGAGGCTTGCAGACTAGCGGTCATTGTATATATATATATATATATATATATATATATATTTTCGTATAGCCCTATCGGCATTCTGGATAGTTGTTACACTGTTGTTACAGCCTTGTTGGCTTAGGTTATATGTAGATATGTCGTGTTGGGCTCTTTTGCCTGCAGGTTATTATATTTCAGATCATATTTCATGGTTGGTTTGCTCGGGCCTTCATGCATCGGGTGCCAGTCACACCTCCCAAGATTGGGGTGTGACAGTAGGTCGTCTAGATCAACTCACTATTTGCCTCGAACACTTAGGTGCCATAGTCCTGCACATAAGAAGCACAACAAAGATTTTCATTACATTAGTGAGTCGAATGGTTACTCAGGCTTCACCATCCGCTGACTACAAACTTACTCCTTTAATTCCATCATACCATGACTCCTACTTTGCCCATTTATTTTCAACCACTCCTTCAATTCTAGCCTAATGCACCCTATACTTACCCTTTTCAATGTGAATCAAATTTACAAAGCCACCATTTACACTTCAGTCATCATGACAACACCACCCCACTCACTTATACACAATCTCCAAAATTACAACAACAACCCAACCAAACCTAGGCATAACATAACCTAAAATTATACAACGTAATACAATACCAAATTTTTGGCCAACCCATGGCTCCAATTTTATATTTACAACAGAGAACATGTTTGTGGGTCTCCACACCACCAATATAGCTTCACAATTAAACAACTTAGGAGATCCAACCAATTCAAGAACCAATAATCTCAAAAATCACATATACAACAATAGCCATATAATAATAGGGCATAATTTCATGTTTTACACTAAGCCTAGATAGGGTTTAAGAAAAAACTAAAATATAACTATACTAAACTACTTAAACTAAAAGAAAATTAGATAGAGAAGAAAGAGAAAAAGAAAAACTTACTTGAAGAGAGGAGAAGGAGAAGTTGGTGAAGTTGTTAATGGAGATGGGGAAAGGCGAGGGAAGAAGAAGAAGCGAGAGGGGAAGGGGTTTTGATTTTAGAGAGAATGAGGAAGATTTAGGGGATGGGGGGGGGCGGCTGCTATTGTGGGGAGTGATGGGAGGGTTTAGTTTTAGGTTAGAGATATAAAGGGGGGGGGGGAAGTAAAAGAAAAATATTTTTCTACCGACATACCTGGGCTTCACCGTGATCGCGGTGAAACCGTGAGCGATGAGGTTCAGAGGGCTTCTTTCACCATGGTTTGACCGCGATCGCGGTCCAACCGCGGTGGGTCAACTTCAGAGAGGGCATCTTACCGCGGTTTCACTGTGGTCGCGGTGGAACCGCGGTAGATGAACTCCTCTAAATCTCCCGCCTAGCAGCTGCCTATTTTTTTGTATAGTCTAACTATAATATTTACAATTACAGCAATTTCGTGGGTTGTGTCCCACGTAGCGCCTAATTTAACGTCGCGACACGACTCAACTTAGCGTAATTAAGGCTCGCTCAACCTTTGTGGCTCATTCAAATGTAGCTCATACTTCTCTTGGCTTTATCCATGCCCACGTACGATTTTAACCACTGTCCATTGACTCTGAAAGTGTGAGAGCCATCTTCAGTACCTATTTCCACAGCTCTAGGCGGTAACACTTCAACCACCCGAAATGGGCCAGACTATCTTGATTTTCAATTTGCCCGGAAACAATTGTAGTCTTGAGTTATAGAGTAATACCTTATCCCCGGACTTAAAGTTGCGCTCTGTGATGTTCTGGTCATGCAGTCGCTTCATCCTCTCCTTATATAACCTCTTGCTCTCAAAAGCCAGATATTGGAACTCGTTTAACTCATGTAATTCAGTGACTCTTGTTTTGCCTGCTTCTTCCCAGTTGAGATTTAGTTGTTTAAGTGCCCACATGCTTTATGATCCAATTCAACGGGTAGGTGCCAAGCTTCCCAAATACCAATTTGTATGGTGACATGCCAATCGGTGTCTTAAAAGCTGTCCTATATGCCCATAGTGCATCATCGAGCTTCCTTGACCAGTTGGTCCTTGTGGCATACACTATTTTTGTTAATACACTCTTTATTTCCCTGTTGGATACTTCAACTTGCCCACTGGTCTGCGGGTAATATGGAGTAGCCACCTTATGCCTCACATCGTATTTTGCCAAAAAAATTTCAAATGCCCGATTACAAAAGTGAGTGCCCCCGTCGCTTATAATTACCCTCGGTGTCCCAAAGTGAATGATGTTTTTCTTGAGAAACCCCACGACCACCTTAGCATTATTGGTGGGTAATCCACACATTTGGACATATAATCTACAACAACAAGAATATACTTATTGCCATAGGAGTTGATGAAGGGACCTATGAAATCAATCCCCAAACATCAAATACTTCTACCTCTTGGATTGGGTTCATGGGCATCTCGTGACGCCGGGAGATGTTCCCGGTACGTTGACATTCATTACACCCTTTTACCCATAAGTGTGCATCTTTAAACATCGTTGGCCAGAAAAATCCGGCCTCAAGCACCTTAGCTGTTGTTCGAACTCCTCCGAAATGGCCACCATATGTCGAAGCATGACAAGCCTGCAAGACAGAAGGTTGTTCGATCTCGGGGACGCATCTCTGGATCATGTTATCAAGGCAAATTATAAATAAGTAGGGCTCATCCCAATAGTACAATTGGCTTTCACGAAAAAATCTTTTCCTCTGGACCGATGACAGGCCGTGAGGAACAATACCACTGGCAAGGTAATTTGCTTAGTCTGCATACCATGACGCTTCAAGAAGAGTGGTTGCGAGCAGATGCTCGTCGGGAAAGGTTTCCAGAATTTCTTCACTCTCTTTAACATTTTTAGCTTCTTCAAGTGGTGATAAATGATCATCGACTTGATTTTCAGTGCCCTTGCGGTCACGAATTTCATGATCGAACTCTTGCAGTAGCAGCACCCAACGAATTAGGCGCGGCTTAGAGTCCTTCTTTTCAATTAAATATCTAAGTGTTGTATGGTTAGTGTATACAATTACCTTGGATCCTATGAGATACGACCTGAACTTGTCAGGCAAACACTACCGCAGCATCTCCTTTTCCGTCACAGTGTAATTTAGTTGATCTCCACTGAGTGTTCTACTAGCATAGTAGATTGGATGCATCAACTTGTCCTGCCGCTGGCCCAGCACTGCCCCCACATCATAGTCACTAGCATCGCACATGAGCTCGAATGGTTGCTCCTAGTTGGGGGCAATAATGATTGGTGCTGTGACCAGCCTCTTTTTTAATTCCTCAAATACAGTCCTGCAATCATCAAAAAATACAAAAGATTGATCTTTTTCCAGTAACTTACAGAGGGGGTTGGCAATTTTGGAGAGGTCTTTAATGAACCTCCGGTAAAAACAAGCATATCCAAGAAAGCTTCTAATGGCTTTGACGAAAATTGGTGGAGGTAGCTTTGCAATGACATCAACTTTTGCTCGATCAACCTCAATTCCCCAGCTAGACACCCGGTGCCCAAAGACTATTCCCTCTTGTACCATGAAATGGCACTATCCCCAATTTAGAACCAAGTTAGTCTCAATGCACCGTTTCAGCACACGCGTCAGATTGACAAGGCATTCATCAAACGAATTCCCTACCACTAAGAAGTCATCCATGAACACCTCCATAATATCTTCCACCATGCCAGTAAATATGGCCATCATGCACCTTTGGAATGTGGCTGGTGCATTGCATAGGCCAAATAGCATCCTCCTGAAGGCAAAAATGCCATATGGGCATGTGAAGGAGGTCTTTTCTCGATCCTCAGGGGCAATAGAGATCTGATTGTACCTTGAGTACCCGTCTAAGAAACAAAAGTGTGACCTCCCTTCCATCTTGTCGAGCATCTAGTCAATGAGGGGAAGTAGGAAGTGGTCTTTTCGGGTGGCTAGATTCAGTTTCCGGTAGTCCATGCAGATCCTCCAGCCGGTGACGGTTCTTGTTGAAATTAACTCATTATTTTCATTCTTCACAACCATCATGCCACCCTTCTTTGGTACACATTGCACTGGGCTAACCCATCTACTATAAGAGATTGGGAAAATAATTCCCATATCTAACCACTTTATCACCTCCTTCTTCACCACTTCCTTCATGTTTGGGTTCAGCATTCTCTGGTGTTCCCTGGAAGGTTTGTGTCCCTCTTCCAGGAGAATCTTGTGCATGCAATAGGCAGGGCTGATCCCCTTTATGTCTACCATGGTCCAACCGATGGCAATTTTGCATTCCTTGAGTACCTATATATGTTGTTGAGCCTGAACATCTAGCAAACCAGATGAGATAATAACAGGTAAAGTGGAGTTAGCGCCCAAATATTCATACCTGAGATGAGTTGGTAATGGCTTGAGTTCCAGCTTGGGTTGTTCCTCAATGGATGGTTTTGCTGGAGGGGTCTCTCTATTTTTTAGGTGTAGAGGTTCAAACTCCAAATTTCTATCCCAAAACCCCCTACCTTCCAGTACTAACACCCATTCTACCAAACTTTCACCATTTACCTCCTCTAAGTTCATTAGGCATACTTTTAGTGGATCCTCAGTTGTCAAGGCTACATCGGTCGTCTCCACTATCACATCTAGTGCATCAATAAGGGAGCAATTTGCGAACTCACTCGGGCGCCTCATAGATTTCTGTACATTGAATATGATTTCTTCATCGTTTAGTCTCATCTTGAGCTCCCCAGTCTCACAATCGATCAATGCTCTCCCCGTGGCTAAGAATGGTCTTCCTAAGATTGTAGAAATCTCCTCATCCACCTTGCACTCTAGAATCACAAAGTCGACGAGAAACACAAACTTCCCCACCTGAATGAGCACATCATCTAATATCTTGAATGGCCGTTTTACACTCATGTTAGCTAGCTGTAGTAACATTAAAGTAGGCCTGGCTCTCCCAATGCCCAACCTCTTATAGATCACCAAGGGCATAAGATTTATACTAGCCCCCAAATCACACAATGCCTTAGTAAAGGCAAAATTTCCTATAGTGCACGGAATAGTAAAGCTACCTGGGCCAGATAACTTCTCAGCTATGGGTTTGGATACCACTGCACTACATGTATGAGTAAGAGTAACTATGGCCAAGTCTTGAAAATCAAACTTTCGCGGCATCAAGTCTTTCATCATTTTAGGATACCCAGGCATCTCTTTCAAAGCTTCAATTAAGGGAATATTTACCTGGATTTGCTTGAGCATTTCAAATAACGTCTTGTATTATTCCTCTTTCTAGTGCTTGGCCAACCTTTGGGGGAATGGGGCTAGCAGCCTCTTCTTCCTAATCAATTGGTATTTTTCCTTCTCTGCTATTTGTTCCACAACCGGCTGTTCTACCTATTCAGCTGTTTTCTTAGTTTCCTGCTGCACATCATTATTTTCAGTTGCTGGCTGGACTGTAACTTCTTTCAACCCTGTAGACTCATCCAGTTCAATGGGTACTGGAATGAGTGTCTCAGCTGGCAAGTTGCCTCTAGTTCTCTCTTGTTCAGCATCAAGATCTCTACCATTTCTCAGACTCACTACCATCAGCTGCTTTGGGACTTGATATTTTGGGTTGTTTGAATGTCTACAGGTAATGCACCTTGAGGACGATTACTCAGTTTCATCGCAATCTGTCCCACTGGCACCTTGATATTTTTAATAGCTGCATCGTGTGCATCTACTCTTTCATTGATTTTGGCATTGGACCCAATAACCTACTGCATTATAGCTTCTAGCCTTGCGAACCCATCTTCATGTCTGCCCCCGTGTTGTTGTGGAGGTGGATGATACCCTTGCTGTTGATTGTTGAAAGCCTGAGGTCTAGGATATGGAGCCATATTGTTGGGTGGCCTTACACCCCCTGCATTATATTGTGGCTGAGGGGACCTGTATTGCTGTGGAGCCTGCTGACCCCAATTCTGATTTCCCTGTCGCTGACCTACATAATTAGCCACATAAATTCATGTCTTCATGGTGGTGGTGATGTTCCTGTTCCGCAGACCATGGGTTACCTATGGGTTGGCTAATACAAGATGTGTATAAACCCCCACTGGTAGTATCTACAATATGTACATGCTACTTAACTCCAGATTCTTCCACCTTTTTGGTCAGGATACTCATCTGTGTCAAAAGAGTAGCCATATTTTTCGCCATAGTGTTGGAAGGGTCCAGAGGCACAGAGTGTACCACTGGTGTGATAGGAGAATTTTTGGTTGTCCATCCTGAATTTTGAGCCATCTTGTCTAGCAAATTCTGGACTTCTCTCCAGGTCTTGCTCAGAAAAGCCCCACCTTCTGAGGCATCAACTATATTCTTCATGCTATCTGAGAGCCCCATATAAAACCTTTGACCCAATATCCGTTTTGGAACCCCAAGGTGAGGACACATGACTAGTATACCCTTAAATTTGCCCCAAGTCTCATGTAATATCTCCATTGGTTTTTGCTTGAAGCTTACAATCTCATCAATTTGTTGAGCTGTTTTGTTAGGTGGATGGAACTTGTTGTGGAATTGTTTGACTAACTCATCCCATCTTGCTATAGAATTGATAGGGAGTGAGTTGAGCCATACCTGTGTAGCTCCTATAACTGAGAATGGAAAAAACAATAGCATGATTGCTTCCGGTGTTACATTTGGTTGTCTCTGCATTTTGCATATAGAGAGGAAATTCTTCAGATGTTGCTGAGGGTCTTCAAACTGTGTCCCAAAAAATAGTCCCTTGTTTTGCAACAAGTGTAGCATGTTATTTGTGATCTGGAATGATTCAGCTTGAATGGCGGGCACAATAATGGAAGTAGCCAAGTTGTCAGCAGTTGGTTGTGCCCAATCAAAAAGTGCACCCTCAGGCGCCTCCTACGCCTCTTCCCTAACGTTCAACCCAGCTTGCTGGTTAGGATCATTTACGTCTCCCATGTTAATGTCTAGTTTCAATGTCTGCTGAGAATGTTGATGTTGTTTGTTTGCGCGGTTTAGTGCCCGGAATGTTTGCGCTGGGTTTGAGAGTCCTTCAAGTAGTTCTCCAGTCCTTGTAGATTTTCTAGGCATGCACCTCAGCAACCAATTCAACAATCGTCAAAATTTTCAATCAAAAGTTTGTAGAGAGAAAGCTGACTACAACAAGAATCTTGTAACGCTGCCAATGCCAATTGATAATTCCGTTAATTCCTCGGCAACAACGCCAAAATTTGATCACGCCCAACTATTCCTTATAAAAAGGACAATGCGGTCGCAGCAAATATACCCAAGTATTACACACGGGGTCGAATCCTCAGAGAGTTAACCTATCAACTACAATCTTCAAAACCCAGCAATCTTCCGAATCAGCTTCCCAAATATTCAAATATCTCTTTGAGTGTTTCCTAATAACTACTTTTGCAAAGAACTAAGTAACTGAAATAATAACTGAATGTGTTGTAAACAAGAATGAGAAAGACTAAAGTGATGATTTCCCCTATTGATGGAATCCCTTCTGTTTATACTCATGCAAATTTATCAATATCTCTATATCAATCATGAATAATATTTCTACTGTAAATCTCTCCTGAGTAATTACAATAATTTACTATTGCACTCTTCCGAGCTACCCTAGCTTGCTTTAATTATCACAGTTCACTTCAGATTACACCTAAGGTTTCGTTATTCCTAATCCCACCTTTAAACCCGTAATTATAGATTTCTCTAATAATCTAGATATGGTGTTGTTCAACAATAACCCAAATATGCACTCTTTTCCAAGTTATGCACACTAAATAGGCACAGCTAATTGAGGATCCTATCAATTAACTACAACAAGAACGAAGTTGAACAAATAGAGATTAACTAATAATTTTTATTCACATAAGCCAGAAGTTCATCAACCAATAGGTTCCGTCACAACCTTAGATAAGAATTTAGCTACTCATAACTATGAAAGCAAAAGATAGAATAGATTTCATAATCAAAATTCAAAAGAAAAGTAAGAGATATGTTTAGAGAATTCTCTCACACTAGTTGCCTTGCAAAATTACTCAATAATACAAAACTTGCCTCCTTTGGGCGAATTCTAAGGTTTTATATAGGGTTTAGGTCTTAAAAATCCCGTTTTTACACTTTGTTCCTTCACTTTTATGCCTTCTGCCGCGGTTTCACCGCGGTCGCCAACACACCCTTCTGAATCTCAAAAACTTCAGCAGACCTCATCCACCACGGTTCTACCGCGATCGCGGTAGAACCACGGTCAAACAGTGATTCTGAATCTTCAGGGCTGTTCAAGCGTGGTTTCCATGATTTTTGCACAAATGGCCTTTTTCATCTCCTTTTGACTCCAAAATTGCTCTTTTAGCCTTCTTCAACTACTGTGTACCTATAACACATGAAAAACAATGATAAGAGCATTTTGTCATTATATATATTATCGAAACAATTAAAGTGTGATTATTTAGGGTATAAATATAGTAAATTTACATATTATCACCTTTCCTTATATAGAAGGAAGGCCCCCTCGTCAGAATATCACTTTATTCTAGGACTATTGTCGTTACAGAAATATAAATGGGCGGAGGGGACGGAACGTTCGCACAGGTGAGTTTGTCAGTGCGCCTTTATTGTTAGGGGTGTACTCCTTCTCGCCTTTAGTAGCTGTAGAGGGAGGCATGCTCGACTTACATCATTCGTGCCCGATTCGACCCCTTACAAACCCAAGAGTCCCTAAAGCTTGTACCTAGGTTTAACTTAATTATTATTAAAATGCCATATTGAGTACTTGGATACTATAGTCAAATCTCATATCTCTATAAAACTCAACTGTCCAACAAATTAATCAGACTCAAATGCGTCCTTTGTCAAAATGAGAAAGAAAACTTGCATAGTCTCTTCTTTCACTTCCTTTTTTTCTCTCTTCTTCCTATGTTTAGGGATATTTTTCTGCGTGGATACGGCCATGGCACAGAACAAGTCAACAGTTCCAATAAATGTGGGAGTTGTGTATGACATGGATGCATGGGTTGGAAAAATGGGATTAAGCTGTATTTCTATGGCTTTGTCTGACTTTTATAGTTCTGATCATGGCTCTGATTACAAGACCAGACTGGTTCTCCACACTCGTGACTCGAAGAGAGACATTGTTGCTGCTGCTGCAGCAGGTAAGTTATAAAATACGTCTATAGTGTAAGAAAATTTTACCTACTTATAGTAAATTTACGTATCATTAAAATCATGACATTTTTACATATATTTTTCTATCCTTTAGTTTGAATCTAAGACAATTTTTTTCTGGAAGAAAATAGTCTATGTATCACAAGATTTTATGTATAATACATGGAAAGCATACCATATTTCAATGGATTGACGTAATTTTTTCACAGCGTGTACATTCCCATAATGATGATGTTTTTTCAAAATCAAACTTCCTTTCTTAATTTTCATTGTGTTCTTGCAAAAGATTTATTAAGTCCTTCAGCTTAAGCCAAATAATTAAAGCCAAGCATATAGATACTGGATTTTCTTCAAATTGAACTTTTCAATTACACCACGAATTTCCACTTTAAGAAAGCTTCATAACAGTACAAAATTAATAATAATCTATTCCAACTAAATAATCAATGTATGTGTTTTATTTCCATAAACGATCAATAACAGTTGTAAAAGCTTATGAAATTCGCTCGTCACATGATGATTTCAATTTGACATTTTATTAATATTATTCAAGTGGTTGATTGGCACATGTATGATTGCGAATTATTAGTAATTAAATAGTTAGTCATTTTGATGTTGACTTTCTGACCTTTTCAACAAAAAATTAAAGAGCTTAGAGTAAATACTACTATACCAGTACTAAAACTTTTATATTAGGGGACAGGAATTTCCTAGTTGAGTAGTACTACATATATTTCTTGTTAGTCCATTTGACCAGTTCAAACTTCGAGCAATTTAAACAAGAAGAATGTCACGTGATTATGGGTTATTTATTTGACATAATCTTTAGGGCTAAGTTACACATTTGACCGACCGATTAAAAATAATTATATTTGCTAGCCAAATATATAAATATTATTTATAGAATATGAATGTTTTATGTAACTAGTCTTAGGATATGCGTTTTGCGTGTGTGTTTTCATCTCATGTAGTTGGTTCAGTAAAAAGAGAGATCATGTCCCACTAAAATTCCTTAGATCTTACTGTGATTTCTGACGAGTTTCATGAAAATATCTGATGAAAGTTATTGTTATTTCTGCGATGTAATACTAAATACAAATAAGGAATAAAAATTCTTCATAGATTTATATAGCACTAATTTAAAAATGGAAATTTTACCACCTATAGAATAGGTTAAGACCTAATTATAACATATAAATATCTTTTCAAAATTTTACATAATATAATAACCTTTTCTATTTTTGTAGCAAAAAATCAAAATTTAATGATTTCCTATATTTAAGCCTTATTTTTCTCAATCCAGTATAACTCCCGTTACTATTTTCACGCTAAATACATATTAATACACTTAAATACAGTTTGGCATTTATAGTAATCCCAAATTATGCGGCGGATCTTAATGTTGTATTATTAAATACAACTTGTTTAATACACTAAATACATTATAGAATACCGTAAAACATTCCTATATCATGTAATATTAGAAATGGTTTCTATTTATTGCTAATTAGGTCTTTATGAATGCTCTTTATGAAAAATTCTCTTTAAAAATTGAATCTCTAGTTTTTTAGACATTTGAGAATGAAGAAGTTGGCCTTATAGCTCCTAGAATAAATTTAATAAGTGATAACGTAAAATCTAAAAATGTGTAAGTAGAGTTAAATTTTTATAACAAATTAAATAACTTAATATATAAGAAAAATACAGGGAGCTATTGCTTATTGGGATGCGTGCATAATTTTATTCTCCACATTAAGGGAAGCAACTTATATTCTTATTGATTAATATTCTTAATATCAGCGCATCTAATGTTTTAAATGTTTAAATATAATTATAATGTCATGTAAAGGAAGAATTCAATTTTCTAAAATACCATCTCATAGTAAATACTAAATAGCCGTAATACATACATAACCATAAATAGATGTGCATGCCTATTCTTGCTATGGTGAATTGGATACAAATTAAATTAGTCCATCACTCATCTACATAAATTCTAAGTGGATATAATTCTGGTTGAACTTAACTAATGTCTAAATATTAGTATAAATTAAGATAAATCTTAATTAATTTTAAAGTTTTAAATATTAGGACTTTCTACATATTTCAAAGATCTAATAAACAAATTTTAATTTTCTTCAAAGTCCAAAATATTAGGAAAATAATTAAATAACTATTGTCTAGTGTGAAATTCATTTTTTAAAAGATAGAAAAGACGAACGATATTTCGCTAAGGATTTCGCATTTTTAATAAAGTATAGATATATATAGATATAGATTATATGTTAATATACAAAAAATATTTATATTACCGATTATTTTGTTGGGAGCTACTATACTATGTAGTTTTCCTAATGTTGAATATATGGTCCGAAATTAACATAATTACAAGCCCGTACGTGTGAAACATATGACACTGACTCAGTGGCACGTTTAATTCAAACACCGATTTACTAATCTATATATAATTAAAAGCCAAAGACAAAAGCCCCTCGTGAAGCCAAATGTCACAACAATAACATGACACATGGCATGTTAGGACATTGGTCCTAATTATTAGGAATTACAATTTTATTGCTCTTGAAAGCCAAAATAACTACTAGAATTATTTGAAACTATAGAAAATAGGCAAAAACAAAGAGAATGCTATAGACACTATAATTAAAAGCCAAAGACAAAAGCCCCTCGTGAAGCCAAATGTCACAACAATAACATGACACATGGCATGTTAGGACATTGGTCCTAATTATTAGGAATTACAATTTTATTGCTCTTGAAAGCCAAAATAACTACTAGAATTATTTGAAACTATAGAAAATAGGCAAAAACAAAGAGAATGCTATAGACACGATTCAGTTTTTACTGCACCCTAAAATTTCTCTTCAAAAGCCAAAATAATTGGTAGAAGTTTTAAAAAAAAAAACCTCTTGAAACCGCCTAAAATCAACATGGGCAACAATCACAGCCTAAGGGTTGGTCAGTGATGCATCCTTCTTTGCTCGACTTTATTACATCCTTTTTTGCTCGACTTTCTTGGCCATCGATGGGTAACGTGCCACCACCTTCGGCGCCAGCAAGGAACTCTCCAAATCTGTAACTATCTAATAGAAAATATTCCGAAGTGATACATTGCTGTAGCTTTGTTTGATTGGATCTTCATTTGTTGTCCCATCAGGAAAACCGTGTAGTGACATTAAAACAAGAAGTTGAACATTATATTAAGATGGCAGAATTGATAGAATACAATTTAGAAGATGTTGCTGCTATTGGCTGTACGTGTAGTTCTTGCCAATGGAATGAGTTGGGAAGATTTTGCTCGAATGGTGAAAGAGGAGAAAAGATCTGCAAAATGCTGTAACGGGACTTATTCACAAGCTCCATCTTGAAAGAGACTGCATGACTTTTCTCTTAAGCAACAATCTTGATGAAATGGATGATGATGAAAAAACACAACCAGTCGACAAGGTATGGTGACCTGAAAATGTTTTGCTGATTGGAATTTCACTTTAATTTTTCTGTTAAGAACCCACATGTAGCAAAACTTTTGTACATGAATGGATAAAAACATAAATGGGAAGGAGGGTTTAATTTAATTGTTAATAAAAAATAATTTAAAACTAATAATTATTATGATTATTAGTAGATTTATGGCATATAATAAAAGAATTCTATGCTTACTCTTTGAATTAATTAAACATTATTCATTTAACACTAAATAAAAAATATTTGATGAATATAAACTAATGTATAAGGAGGAGAATATATACATTACATGATTTTATCCACAATTTAAATTTATTTGATAAAATTAAGTAAACAATAATACTCAAAAATTGTTGATACATCAATAAATAGAGTAGTTGACAACGATATTATAGCACGTGGTACTTTCAGGACCAAATTTAATAAAAATTAGGATAAATTCTAATATCTAGAATAAAATTGTCACGATCCAAATCCCGGTCATGATGGTGCCTAACACATTGTTAGGCAAGTCCGGCCATAATTTCCAAATAACCAACTCATTTATTATTTAATACTGATTCAGTGGAGTTAATAGCTTAATTCATAAAAGAAACAACAAGTGCGGAAAAGAAATACATGAAATACAGCCCAACAATCTCGGTGTCACAAGTCTGAGCTTCTAACAGATGGAAAATATCCTATACAATCCAAGTTTAGGCATAATAGTAAAAGACATAATGATAGGGAGGGGAGAGATCGAGTCCTGCGGACGCCGACAGCTACCTCGATGTCTCATCGGAATAGTAGAATAGTAGCAGCTACGGGTAGCTCAAATGCCCTCCTGAACACATGTATCTGCACTAAAAAACGAAAAAAAGAGAAGAAAATCTATATATTATTAAAATGAAAGAAAAATACCTTCTCTTTAAGTCAAGTGACAACTTTAGAAAAAGCCACATGGCGTAGTTAGTTATTAAATAGTTATTTATTTAATAATTATTTATTGGTTATTCTTTTTAAATATATATATATATATATATTAATTAGCAACTTTAATTATATTAATAAATATAGATATCTTATAATTAATTAACTATAATAAATAACTATATAAAAAATATAAATATATAATAAATAACTACCCATTCAAATTTAGTGAGAGTAGTTTCAAGTTGGAGTTTTTAAATTATTTTAAAATAAAAAAGCAAAAAAAATCTATAAAAAACGAAAAAAAGATAAGAAAAACTACCCATTCAAATCGAGGAGTAGTTTAAAGCTGGAGTTTTAAAATAAAAATAGTTATCTTATAATGAACTACAATAAAAAAACAAAAATATAAAATATAGAAAAATAACTACCCATTCAAATTGGGTGGGAGTAGTTTCAAGTTGCAGTTTTTAAATTATTTTAAACAAAAAAAAAACAAAAAACAAAGCCAAAGAAAATGAAAAAAAGAGAAGAAAAACTACCCATTCAAATTGGGGAGTAGTTTCAAGTTGGAGTTTTAAACTAATTTTTACATAAAAAAACAAAATAAAAAAATAGTAAATTACCAATTCAAATTGGGGAGTAGTTTTAGGTCTCAAGTTCGAAACCCACCGGGTGCAAATAATTTCTGAGGGCCATCGGACTGGGTATAACCTGAATTAATCGTGGTGCACTTGCGGGAAACTCCTTGCCGAGGGCCTGTGCACCCCGGGATTAGTCGGGGCTCGAAGAGACTCGGACACCCGGTACAAAATCAAAAAAATTGGGGTATAATTTCAGTTGGAGTTTTAAAATTATTTGAAAATAAAATAAAAAATCAAAAATAAAGAAAAAATAAACTCCAGAGAAAATTTTTAAATAACGTAATATGCTAATGAACTTTCTATTAATAATTTAATAGTATTAAATATTGGAAGATATAATACAGAAAAATATTTAACAAAAACGTTGCGCTGCCTGTATAAGTCCCATTAGTTTATCATAGATTTTATTCACTAAAATTTTGATAATATTATTAAGAACAACAAAATAAACTTTAAAATAAATAATATTTCAATAGTAATATATTATATATCTTCTCATATATTAGAAAAAGAAAGTGAATACTAAATATTATTTAATATAATAAAGAAAACAGAACAGAAAAGTTATTCACTCGCTAAATAAATACCTTTGATTTAATAGAGATTTCATTATTGGTATATCGTATTGACAAACAAGATGACAATTGCATTTTATTAAAGAAATATGATCTAATAGGATCAAACAAGTTTGATCATAATTTAATTTAATTAATTTTTTTTAATATTGACCGCGCATCGCGCGGGTATGACTACTAGTTTATTTTAATAATCTTGAAACTCCATTGTTTGGTTTTAGAAAGTGTTGAAAAAGATAAAGTGGATCATCTGAATTTGCTATTATTTGATTAAATTGCTGTTTGGGAATCGTTTGTGTTGGTATTTGAAAATTTTGTTCCAACTGGAGATCATCTCTAGAGCAGATTTGGGGATGGTTTGATCGAAATTGAAACTACAATTTTGAGGAACACTTGTCGAATAGCATATACAAATTATGCTAATCGGATAAACTTTGAAGAACAATTTGATAGGCCAATTGAAGATAACACATGTCAATCTGGTAGAATTTGGTGAACAACAGAACAAACACAAAATCATTTCAATAATTTATATATAATTCGGAAGAGACCTAAAAATACCGCTCAGCTTTCAGAAATAGTCTATCTATACCATCCATTAAAAAAAATGCCCATTTCATGCCACCGCCGTTAAAGAAATGGCCAGTCCATGCCATTATTGACTAACGACAGTGGCATCAAATAAGCATTTTTTTAACGGATGACATGGATAGACTATTTCTGAAAGTTAAATGGCATTTTTAGGTATTTTCCATAAATAATTTAACAAATAGATCGAATGCAAATACCATAAAGTCATACCAATACGGTAGAGTTTAATTGGTGAATAATTAAATAATCACAAAGTCGCTCCAACAGGGTAGATATTGTGAAAAATTAACGGTATAGATAGAGTAAATATAACATAAAATTTACCAATCCGTTAGACAAGCAATAAATTTTTGTGGGACCAGTCGTTATTTTTAAATATACATTAAAAACAGAGACAACATTTAAAGATCATAGTTTTATAGAAGGAAAGAGATTGGTCATGATATTTGATTATTAAATTTGGGTTTGGATCTTATGAGTAGATTAGATCTCTAGAGATGTGTGAAACATATAATTTGATATATAGTTAAGGAAGAACATTTTTAACCAAGATCATGGGCAATTTTGGTCTTTTTCGATTTCGTTTTAAATGGTATGTTAGTTTTTAGGGTTGTTTTTTTTTTTTTACCAAAAGAAAATGACGGAGACATTTTTGACTCAATAAATAGACGGAGTATATTTTTGTACCAAATCTAATAGATAGGGGTAGTTTGACCCTTTTCGTACGGTTAAACTCAATCTAATTTTAATGTAAAATTTATTTACGGTTGTTAAACTCTGCTTTATTGATTCTTTTTTGTTCTATGGAAATGCAGCACTTGACCTATTGAAGGATGTTGAAGTTGAAGCCATAATTGGTCCAACATCATCGATGCAAGCTGATTTCATAATTGGTTTAGGAGAGAAATCTCACGTACCCATCATCTCATTTTCAGCAACAAGTCCCGCTCTCTCATCATTTCGTAATCCATACTTCATTCGTGCTACTCAAAATGATTCCGCTCAAGTTAAAACCATTAGTTCCATTATCCAATCTTTTGGATGGAGAGAAGTTGTCCCTATATACATTGACAATCAACTCGGAGATGGAATTATACCATTCTTGGCCGATGCTTTTGGAAAAATCAATGCACGTATTCCTTATCGAAGTATTATTTCTGAATTCGCCACGGATGATCAGATAACATCTGAACTTTATAAATTAATGAGTATGCAAACTCGGATTTTTATTGTGCATATGACAACTTCACTTGGTGCCAAATTGTTTACTAAGGCCAAAGAACTTGGAATGATGAGTGAAGGGTATGTTTGGATTATTACAGATGCTATTGCAAATCAACTCAACTCTATGGATTCTTCAGTTATTGAATCCATGCAAGGAGTTATTGGAGTAAAACCTTATGTTCCAAGAACTAAACAGCTTGAGAATTTCACTACTAGATGGAAATTGAAGTTTCAACAACAAAATCCAACAATTCTTAATGCACGACTGAATGTGTTTGGACTATGGGCTTATGATTCAGCTACAGCACTAGCCATGGCAGTGGAGAAATCTAGAATCGCTGGCGCCTCTTTTCAAAAGCTACACACTTCAGGTATGTAAATGTGACAAATGAGCGGGTTGGGTCAAATTGATAAAAGAGTCGTGCCTCAATCCTCCTGAAGTTTGTTTGGATCAAAGTCTGTTGTGTCAAGATGAGTCAAATAACGAGTGATAACACAGCCTCCTTACTCCTTTTTTATTTCAGTTTTCTTTTTGAACAAAAACTATAAAAGTTAATATATCTTTATTAAATTATTAGCTTAAGTTCTTTCAAATTTACATAATTCTCAATGGCCAAATATGATTTTCGTATGTTTGGGTTTGAATTGCATTTTGTCACGTCGATTGCACTATTTGACCCAATAGTTTGATGGGTTATTCGAGTTAAACCCATTGAGACAAATCAACAAACAGGTTATAATCCAACCTCTTTAACACCCAAAACTTACAGGAAATACAACATATCTTGAAGCTATTGGAGTTTCCAAGGATGGTCCAAAACTTCTTCAAGCTATACTAAACACTACATTCAAAGGCCTTAGTGGAGACTTTCAAATTGTTGACGGGCAATTGAAGTCAGCAGCTTATGAGATTATTAATGTGTTTGGTAATGGTGCAAAAGGAATTGGTTTTTGGACAAGAGAAAATGGGATTGTTAAAGAATTGAATTTGAGAAATACAAAAAATGGATATTCCATTTCTAAGGCTAATTTTGGGTTTATTATATGGCCTGGTGACACTACTTCTGTTCCTAAAGGTTGGATAATTCCAACAAATGGGAAGAAATTGAAGATTGGAGTTCCAGTGAAGAATGGTTTCAGTCAATTTGTGAAAGTTACAACAGATTTTACTACCAACACAACAACAGTAACTGGTTACTGCATTGATGTTTTTGATGCAGTAATGGCAGCACTACCATATTCTGTTCCTTATGAGTATATTCCATTTGTATCTCCTGGTGGAAATATTACTGAAAATTACGACAATCTTGTTTATCAATTGTTTCTTGGGGTAAATCTCTTAGTTTCCCTCTCTTTATTAGCAATTTGGTTTCTTTTTCCTACAAAAAATGGACTACATTTTTGACAAAATAGCAACAGAGCTGTAGGATTTCTAACTTTATGGGTTCTGGATTTTAGAATAATGACTTCAAGGGCTAACCATTGGGTTCTAAATCTTTTTATATATTTAATATATTTCTTAATACAAATACATTATTTGAACAAAACTTATTGGGTTCGACGGAACCGGTACTCGAGCTTCTAGCTCCGCTCCTGATACCAACGGTAACATTGCATTTCTAGCAGTGAAATACATTTCTTGTATATGCACTTTTATTTGTTTCTAACAAGTTGCTAGGATTAACCAATGAGCAGAACTTTGATGCTGTTGTAGGGGACACTACCATTTTCGCAAATAGATCGCAATATGTTGATTTCACATTACCTTACACGGAATCTGGAGTTGCAATGGTGGTGCCGATCAAAGACAAGAATAGAAATAAAACATGGATGTTTGTGAAGCCATTGACTTGGGAGCTGTGGTTAACAAGCTTCTGTTGTTTTGTTTTCATTGGCTTTGTCATTTGGGTACTTGAACATAGAGTAAATGAAGACTTCAGAGGACCTCCTTTGCACCAAGTTGGCCTGATCTTTTGGTTCCCCTTCTCAACTATGGTCTTTGCACAGAGTAATTTCTTTTTTCCTTCTTAATTTCATTTATATGATACTCTTGTTAAAATATGAAATAATAAGCTTGTTTTTCATTTGTTCATATGCGTTTACATTTATCTACATTCTTTCTTGAACTAGAATATTAAGTTGGAACATGTATTAGAGTACGAAGACATTAATGTACGTTGGACGATACAATGTCTAGAGGTGCCATCCATATACTTTGGAATATGTGAAGTGTGGGCATGATTAGTGTGTTTACATCAACTATAGGCTAGATACATGCATGACTTTTCATATAAATATGCAATGTATTCCTAGCCATTTGGATGTGTAAGTCAAGTTGAATAGAGATCATCTTTTTCTCCACTTTCTTCTTTGTGAGTTTTGAATGATCTTTTGTGTTGTCCTGCTCTCCCTATTTTTCTGACAACTGTCTACTCGGAAAATCATGATTCCTTTTGTAGATTTGAAAAATCTTCATATTTTCACTTCTCGTTTACTTTTATGACATGCTCTTATTATCATAGAAATATAATGATGTGTTTAAAACCACAGGTTCTAAGGGCGATTTGGTATGTGCCAGGAGTCTTTTCTTTCTTAAACTTCATGCACGATCAAATTGGGATATATGTATACACGCACGTACTTCAATCTGAATTAGCCATTGCTCTTATATATATTCCAAGCATATACTTCAAACTTCTAACCTGACTTATCTTCTTATTGATTCTTGATACCGCAGAGGAGAAGATAGTAAGCAATTTGGCTAGGTTTGTGTTGACCATATGGTTCCTAGTAGTACTCATATTGACCTCAAGCTACATGGCAAGTCTTACATCGACGTTAACAGTAGAAAAACTCCAGCCAGAAATTCTGAAGAGCAATGAATATGTGGGCTACCAACGGGGTTCTTTTGTAGCAGGACTTCTAAGAAAGATGAACTTTGACAAGGACAGGCTTAAGCCTTATAGCACTCCAGAGGAATGTGTTGATTTACTCTCTAGAGGTAGTGCGAATGGTGGTATTGCTGCTGTTTTTGATGAGATTCCCTATGTGAAGCTTATCCTTGCAAAGTATTGCTCGAAATATACCATCGTTGGGCCTGCATATAAGACCGATGGCTTTGGATTTGTAAGTAACTCCTTTTTTTCTTGACATTTTTTTCTTTTGATTTTCATCTAGTTCCTAATACTATAAATTCATCATTCTTGTGATTTTCATCCAGGCCTTCCCAATGGGATCTCCTCTAGTACCTGATGTTTCAAGAGCGGTATTAAGTGTGACAGAAAGTGAAAAGATGGTAGAAATTGAGTACACATGGTTCGGGAAATCCACTTGCTCAGATTCTAGCGCTTCACCCTCCTCCAATAGTCTTGGCCTTGATAGCTTCTGGGGACTCTTTGTCATAGCTGTTGTTGCTGCAACTTTTGCTCTCCTCATCTTTCTCACAATGTTCATGCATGAACATTGGCACATCATAAGACAATCTAATCTTCCGTTCCACGAAAGAATCAGAATCTTGGCTAGAAATTTTGACAGAAAAGACTGTAGTAGCCATACGTTCAAGAATAGTGAACTGAGAGATGCAGTGAGAGTGTTAGGACATAGGAATTGTCCACAAAGTCCACATGATAACTTGTCACTGCTTCCTTTTCCACAAACGAATGGACCGCCAAGTCCAAGTAATTCTAGTCATACAGAGCAGATTTTTCACCTTCCAGGAGAGGAAGGAGGGACTCCACCTTTGCATGAAGAGAATGTTGCAGTTAGTACTCAGGAGAGTGTCATTGGGTTGGCTATTGATCTAAATGCAGGCCATTGATGTTTCCTCCTTTCTAACTTAAAGATGGCATAGCCATCTTTGATTTGTATATTGGTGTAAAATGGATGATAATTGTTTTTAGATTAAGCCTTTAACTTCACTCTTGCGTAGTACTAAGCTCATTTTTACTTCTTCCATTGTAAAAATGTATGCATATTTCTTTATGGGATCTTTCCATGTCAAGAACAGAAAACCTATTTGTAACCAACAAACAGCAAATGGCCAGAAAGTTGAAGCCATTGGAGAAAATTACAGACTATGGTTATGGGATGTGGTGGAAAATGTTGGGAGCGAAAATAACAAGGCGGCGTACGAAAGCTGGTATAGCAAACATTGGCAATGAACAAATTAGGCTATAAAGCAAATCATATTACTATAAAAGTGGGAAGCCTAAAACTAAAAAGTTGAATTACCTAAATGCTCTTCTAAATAATTTAAATATTCTACTTAACAAATTAAATATAATCAATTATTAATTTGAAGGGACGTAACCATTCACTTATTCATAATAGAACTCGTCTCCCAAATTGAACATATAATCACCAAGCAACCTGAAATCCAGAATTAAACTAAAAGAGAAATGGAATGACAAAAAAGTGCAGTATATATTAGACTTCGTTCTATTGCAAAGTGATGAACTTGGTTGAACACTTGGATCATATAACAAATTTCTGTATTTATACAAGTGAGTAACTATAGCTTTTTGAACTATTAAAATACATGTATAGGCTTTTGTTGGAGAAAAAAGGATTTGATTTTTGGGTACGTTTTAACAAAATGCGTGGTTCTCACAATCAACGAAATGAACAATTTTATTTGTATGATATTCTTCTCCTTCGTTCACCATGAAACAATTACTACTATTTGGAGTCCAAATATTTTTTTCCTTGACTACACATCTCCAAATGTTTTCCTAGACATTTGTTAGTTAGAATAAGATTGTGACTCATAGTATTTTACATCTAACTTATAAGAATGAAAATTTTATTTAGAAGAATAATAAATTGACCAATGTCCAATTACTAAGAGTTGAATATATACATTTTGAAAGTGTTAATTTATCAGAATACTTCTATTGTGTCGATCTAAATTCTATCAGTTCATCAAGAATCCTTGTTGTACTGATGAAATTGCTTTGTTTATGCGGAAGGTATTTTTGGCGAGATAAAGTTATCTCCGAGGCGTAAAAACCAGAAGAAAATAGTGAGAGAAAAAGGATTCAACAGTTAATAACAAAGTCGTCGAGTCATACTTCAACAACATCGTTCGAAAGAACACCTTTGTTTACTGAAAAAGTAAAAGTTACCATTGGTAAACTTGCTAGGTGACATTATCATGATTGGTTGCAACTTGCAGGATTACATTATTAAAAGGCTAAGAATTTCATATTTTCATTCTTATGTAGATTGCAGAACATGCAAACCAATTGAATATTGAAATAGAGAGAATTAACCATCCAAATATAACCAATAGCGTGGTTTTGAAGTCAAAATAGTTTTCTCTAAGGAAAACTAAGTCAATTAAAAGAAGGAAGTGGCAAAAAATGGGTTTTGCTTTCTTTGTTCTACTAATTTTAAATATATAAAAAATCCCGTGTGATCTAGGAAATTTAGTTTCTACAAATGTTAAGCTAGATGCTTATTAATTATGTGCATGAAGATCACCAAATATTTTATTTGTTACCATAAAGATTGGAATAACATAAGTTTAAAGGTTAATGGTTGAAATCCGCTTTAGAAATCATGGCAAAAAAATTATGTCTATCGTTTTGGATCACTAAAGTATCTTATTTTGATAGAAACAAACAATCAAATATCGAGGAGGTGAATACTCTACAATGACAGGTAATAGTTTGTTTATAACTATAAAAATTTCTTATTGAAAAATAACCCAAATAAATCCTACAACGACAACTGATGATGAAGTAAGTCAAGGTAGTTAGAAAAAAGAGTGCAATAACAATAGATAAATTTTAATTATTTATCTATTAAGACGATATCCAATCATCTTGCCTCCATAACCAAAATTATTATACGACGATCCACATTGATCATTCAAAAAATTGTGCTTTATTTTTCATAAATAATTATTGACTCAATTTTCTTTTAAATAATATTAATATATGTTTACAAAAATATATACTATATGACTTAGCATACACGTGCAACGCATATGCCGAGAAACTAGTTATACTAAAAATGCGTAATAAACTTTAGTATGGTTTAATGAATTAACCAATATCAATCTACTATTATAAAACGAGAAAAAATACTTATAGGAGAATAAATTTTCCCATAAACAAAACTGTCTTAAAGACTACATAGTGGATTCTATATATTGTTGTTGTGTAGGAGAATTCTCAATTTCTAGAGGCCAAGACATTTTCCTCCAAGAGAGAGATTTATTAAACATGGAAGAGATCTATATATTTCTTTTAACAAAAAGTAAAACCAATTATGGTAAATAGTTTAACCCCTTACTTAGAGTAATAGGTGAAATCCAAATATGATAAGAAAATGAGGGGTAAGCCTTATCAAATCTCTAATTTGGCCTGAATTTTCTTGACAAAGCTTAATCTCATTCGTCATATAATCTTCATCACTATTTCTTGCCATGGTTAAAAGTCGATATAGGTTGAAAATTGGAGCCTCGTGCGTTAAAAGCGAGCATTTGTTAAAAATAGTAAAATCCTGCGTTAAATGTGCACGTAGAATTTAAAGTAGAGCCCATATATACGTCAAAAATAAATATTAGTTAATATGGGAACCCATAAGCATTGGTTAAAAATAATTTTAGTTTGCCCAAATACATACATAGCCACCTTAAATTGTCACGATATTTCACTTAAACACTTCAATAGTTAGGTTTCCTATTAGACACTTAAAGTACACGCAAACTGTATCCATTGAACACACATTGCCGCAATGTGTGTATTATACATTACTTTTAGCGTGGGGAGCGACATATTAAGAGGGTGTTTGGCTAACCTTATAGGTAGGGGCGAATATATTGTGCATGATTTACGGGTTTTCGGGAACCCAGTAACTCTTGTGTAGATCCTGTATTCATATTAAGGAATTCACTAAATATTGGTAAATATATGACTGTGAACCCATTTATTATTGTATATTAATATGAAATTACGACAAGAACCCATAAGTCTCAAAGCCTGAATCCATCTCTGCTTATAAGCCGGTGAAACTAGCTTATAAGTACTTTTTGGTTTATATAATCATTTGATAAAAGTTAAAAGTGCTTATAAGTTGAGTGCTTATAAGCCAAAAATAAGCCACAAGCCATAAATTGGTCTCCCCCAACTTATCAAAATTTAAGCTTATAAGCACTTTAAATTTAATAAAAAAAAAATTACTATTCTATCCATAAGTTCTTTAAGCTCATCCCTAAGTTCTTTAAGCTTATAAGCACTTTAAGTTCTTGAGCTGCATATTATTAATTCAACACTTTTATTCAAACACATAACTACTTATTTTTTAAATGAGTTTTATCACTTAAAAAGTGCTTTTCAGCATCTAATGCTTATCAGTTACTCTAAATTAGATAAGCCAGATACGCTCTAAGCTACTTATATTTTTACTTAAATTTAGAGCTCTCTTTTGTGCTTGCCGGCTAATGAATTCCGCTGAGTTCTTTTCTCACTTCCATTACTTTTCTTCCTCTACTTCATACTTTTATGAATAGTAAATTTTCTCGACATACCAACACGGCAACACGCAGGGGCGGATTCAGGTCTTGGTACCGGTTCAGGTTCAACTGAATCCAGTACTTTTAGTGCGGAGTATAAATTTATATATAAAAATTATTAAAACTACAACATATAGTAAATATGATTCCATAATTTTAAAAATATAATTGGTTTGAACCCATATAATTTAAATTTTGTATCCGCCTGTGCCAATACAATGTCAAATATGGAAATAGTGAACTGAAGTCCAATACCAAAAGTTTAGTGGCTTTGCAAGTCCTTAGTCCAGTTCGATATTTCCGATTGCGAAGGCTCAAAAAGACAAAAAGTTAGTAATAATGATGTCCAGGAGTGTTTGCTCTTTTAGGTTTATCGATCTCAAGATCGCCATTTGTTGAGTTTGACTTCAGTAGTGGTTCTTTCGGTGAAAATGCCGCCAAGAACTTTCTGAAGAAGATAACAACTGAAGATGAGGTAGGAAAGTGTTTTTATGGAATTAAGCCGATGGAGAGGGAGGAAGGGATTTCCGGTGAAGGAGATGACTACCGGGTGTGTCTGTTCTGAAGATAGCGTCTTGTTCATTTTTTTGGGCTCAAGATTTTTTTGTTGTTGTAAATAATTGGACTCAAAGACCACATGGCTTCATTTTATTCGTTGTCTTTGCCACATCACACACTTGATTTATTTTGCTGGCTTGTAATGAAGGGTTCAACACATACACTTTACATGTTTAATAGGAAAACATCGTCAGTTTAGGGGTCAGTTGAAAATCGTAACAACTTCAGGTGGCTATGTATGTATTTAGCCTTTTTGTTTTAACGAAGCAGTATGAGGTATGTTGAAAATATAGTTGAGAATTTGGCTTAATACATAGTTTATCGCCAAACCTTTGGCTCAAATCCTCTTACACATTTTCTGTGGACGCTAATAACCTTACACAAGAAACCTTTCTAAAGTATATCTCGTACCATCTCCTTTGACCAGATCCTATTAATAAGACATCCGTGTATGTCACGCGTTTGAGTTTACATAATTTTAATCCATTACCTTATAATAACTAACCCGACCCTAACTGATCCTACCCGACCCATAAGCTAAAAAGCGTTAAACCCCACTTACCCAAGTCAGTATTCAAAATCTGATACATCTAGAAGGAGCTACTATAAAGGCGATTCCGGTGACCATCTCAAGCTACCCTTCCATCATCGATTTTCGGTGGATTTATGCAGTTAATAGGTTAGTAATTTTTTTCTCCTTGCATTACCCGTTTATTTTAGAAGTGGGTGGGTTGCACCTAGGGTTTTTTTTTTAAATTTCTTCTATTTTGCTTAGGGTTATCGGACTTTTAAAAGGGAAATCTTTTGTCATTGTCGATATCATCGTGAAGTTGTCATCTTGTTGCTTTTACAAATAGTTTTTTTTTTTATAAAAAAGATTTGTCTTGTGTTTGCAAATTGTATGTAAAGTTAGGGTTTAACTGATTATTGTAATAGCATTGCTTTGAACAATGTGATATGCTCTTGTCTTTGTCTCCACTTTTATATTTCATAGTTAGTTCTTTATTTTCAATTGTTGTATGTGAAAAGTCCATTTATTTGTCCCTTATTTGTTTGCAGATAGTGTCTTTTAAAATCATTACCCTGAGGTAGTACCATGATGGGGTATTAGTTTCTGGTAACTTTGCTCGTTATGTAAATGGTAGTCAAATATTGACTTTAGATGTAAATGTGGATTTACTGTCTTTTGTTGAACTGGTGAACTTCACTAGGATCTATGACTTTCAAAATATGGCTGAGTTGTATATTTGTCCAATGGATAAGACAGATAAATTGGTAAATATTCTCATAGACAAAGATATTTTAGACATTTGTAATGAATTGGAGGATGTGGAGACCTTAGATATTTATGTAACTCATGTTGCCCCTTTATGTGTTGCTGAACCTACCGCTTTCCCACCGCCCAAACAATTTGCCCCTGCTCATGAACCTACCCCTTCCCCTTCCCCTCCCCCTTCCCCTTCGTCTGAACCTGCTCATGACCTACCTCTTCTCCTTCCCCTGCCCCTTCCCGTTCCCCTCCTCCTTCTCCTAAACTTGCTCCTGCCCCTGCACCTTCAAGAGAACAAGAGAGTGGAGTAGAGAGTGAATCAGACATTGATAATAGTGAAGGTGAAGATGACAATGAGAATAATTCAGACTTTGACGATAGTGATAGTGATGGAAGTGATGGAGTATATTTATATGTTCCTGATGATAAGGATTATGGATTTGATGTTCATGAAGAATTTGTAGAGTGTAGGGATGAACTGAGGAAGTATAGAGTAAAAGGAGTGAAAGGCCAAAAGATAGATGTGATATTAACCTAGGTAATGCAGGAGTTGATATTGGCTTTGATGAATTAAGAAGTGGTAGCGAGCATGATAGGTACACATGCTTAGTAGGGACAGATGAGCCTTACTTTGGGTCTTCAGATGCTGAAGATGAATTTGATGAAGAACATAAGGAGAAAATAGCTGCCAAGAAGAGGAAGAAAGTCCTGATATTTGATCCAACTACCAAGAAATCAACCTGGGAGTTAGGGCTAATTTTTTGGAGTGTTGAACAATTTAGGCATGATGTTAGTAAGTATGCAATTCATAAAGGAGTTCAAATTGAATAGTATATTAATGATCCTGGTAGGGTGAGGGTAAGATGCATGCCTCCAAAATGCCCATGGATCTTGGCTGCAAGCAAAGATGGCAGATCTAACGATTTTAAGGGAAAAAGGTATTGTCTTGTCCACAAGTGTTTCAAAATAAATAAAAACAAGCTTTGCGGCTCCAGATACCTATCAAAGCACTACAGGGATAAGATTGTGTGTCAATTAAATATGAAATTTTAGGAGCTAAAGAAACTCATTAAGGATGAACTGGACATATATGTTGGTAGGTCTACTGTACATAGAGCTAGAGAAAAAATTCTGAAAGAGATAATAGGTGATGTGCATGCTGAGTTCAAGAGACTCTATGATTATAGATATATTATGTTACAGACAAATCCAGGTACAACTTGAGTTTTGAAGGTAGAAGATCAGGTGAAGGAAAGCTTGGCTTCAATTCATTTTATGTTTGCTTTTATTCTATGAAAAAAGGATGGTCTGAATGTTGCACAAGGATAATTGGCCTTGATAGTTGTTTTCTGAAAGTCATTTGTAAGGATCAACTTCTTGTAGCAGTATCAAAGGATGGAAATAATCAGATGTTTCCTATAGCTTGGGCTATTATTGAGGTTGAGAACAGCTTCACTTGGACATGGTTTCTGAAGTGTGTGACTCATGAATTAGAGCTTCAAGATGGAAGGTATCTTACTATCATGTCTGATATGCAAAAGGTGAATATATTCTTCTATTTCTGTTTTCTATCAATATTTATCATTTCTAATTTATGTTTCTATTGGCAACTTATTCAATTCTTTGTATTTTTAAGGGATTGCTTGAAGCTGTATCAGAAGTGCTGTCTGAAAGTGAACATAGGCGGTGTGCCAGACATATATTAGCAAACTGGTCTAAAGATTGGAGAGGATTAGAGAGGAGAAACAACTTGTGGAGGTGTGCTAGAGCATCATGCGTGGCAGAACTGAATTTTCACCTAGACAGTTTGAATATGCTTGAGAATGGGATATGTGAGAGCCTCTTTAGGTATAACAAGGCAACCTAGGGCAGAGCATACTTCAACTGTGACAGGAAATGTGATATAATTGACAACAATATGTGTGAGACATTTAATGCTTGGATCCTTGCTGCTAGGCACAAGACAATTATCACAATGTTAGAGGAAATTGGAGTGAAGATGATGGAGAGAATAGGAAAGTTGATGGAGTTTGCAGATACATGGATATGTGATATATCCTCAATTGCTTTGAAGGTGTATCAGGATAACATGGCCCAATCTATGAGGTGTACAATCAAGTGGAATGGTGAATATGGCTATGAGGTTGAGGATACCTGATTAAGAGTGGTGTTGAAACATTGTGTGAATATGCAAGCTCAAACTTGTACATGCAGGTCATGGATGCTGAAGGGTATCCCTTGTGCTCATGCCATTGCTGCTATGCATTTCAAGAACCTTGACCCAATGAACTACATATCTCATTGGTACCACAAATCCACCTATCTGAAGGCACATTCAACATTCATCCAGCCTGTGCCAAACATGCAGATGTGGCCAACGTCTGCCAATCCACTAATTGAACCCCCACCAATTAAAAAGATACCTGGCAGACCAAAGAAGAAGAGAAGAAACTAAACATCCTACTTCTGGAAAGCTTTAAAGAACGGGTATGGAGATGATATGTTCAAACTATAATGGATAAGGACACAATAAGAGGAGCTGTCCTAAGAAAACAAGGCCTGCAGATTCTACTCCAACAAATGCTTCATATATACAAAGATGTGGAGGAAGAGGCAGAGGTAAAGAAAGAGGAATTACTACCCCTGTTGTTGCTTCAACTCCAACTACTTCTACCCATACTACTGCTGGTAGAGGAAGAGGAAGAGAAATTGCTACTACTAGAGGAAGAGGAACTGGTAGTGGTAAGGGAAGTTCTGGGTTTGGGCAGTTTCAATCAAACAGTGGGTTCACAAGTTTTTCTGTAAGTATTTCAAAGTTAATTTTATATCTTGTTAACTTTAACAACTTTACTTAATATTTTTTATTTTTGGCAGTCTGGTGGAGGTAAGACAAGAGTGGTCTATCATGGTGGTGCAAAGAGGTACTCAGCAGAAATTCTGGAGTGTGCATACAAGCCAAGAAGTGGTGTAAATGGAATGGTAGACCAACCATTACTAGAAGACAACTAGAAAGAATTGCTGCAACTCATTCCAGAACTGCCACATCTCAATCCAATTTTAGTCAATCAAGTTCATCATCCCAGCCATCCAAGAACAACCACTAAATTCTGTTATTGTCAGTGTTAATTTATTTTAAAACTTTTGCAATTTCCCTTTGGAATTGTAATTTATTTTGGAACCGCTATTAGGTTAATTTGGAACTGTTATATAGGTTTGTTATTAGTGTTGTTATTTTGTTAAGGTAGCCTGCTCTTATTTTGATATGCTGTAAATCTGGGTAGGGTATATTTTTATTAAGGCAGGTTGTTGCTATTAGGTGAATGCAATGAACACCTTTACTCTATAATGAAATATAATTTTAGTGTTGTTTGATAATTTCTAGGTAGATGTGTCTTTAGTGTTGGTATGTTGTTAAGCATTTGTACTGTCATTTTTGTATGATGTTATTGCTGGAAAATATCAGCATTTGAGTTGAATATCAACCACTATTTGACTGTGTTTCAGTGTTTTATCAGCCACAATTTGAGGTGTGTTTTAACTGTACTATCAACTCACACAGCAACAAAGTCAAATGAAACAACATTAACAATTACCAAAAAAAATCATTCAACTCATAAAACAACAAACTCAAACAAAACAACAATAATAATTGCCAAAAGATTTCATTCATTTCTAACAAAGGGATACAAAATCTACCAACAAACTTCATTTATTTTCTTACATTATATAACAATTATTAGAACTACCTAACACAATCAACTTCAACACAATTGCAATTAACATCAGCACACACAATCTCCTCCAATTTCTTTGGTTTCTATTTTCTTTCAACAATGCATCAAATGCCCTCTTCTTCTTAAGTAGCCCCAAAATCATCCCTTTCAAGTGCTCTGGAGTTGGGGGTCAAACCACATAAACAAATTACATGTCGATTGATCAGTGCAGACCCAACCCTTAGGAAGAGTGGGCACTAATTACTCTTACCCAATAGCGGTGACGGGGTCAATATCCATAGGGAGCTAGATTTGAGAGTCGAGTATTTGTAAAGTCTTAAAAATGTGTTTTGGATTCTAATTTTTGCTTCTATCATTTTTGGTTTGTTTTTATGTTTATCAACTATACTTTTAACAACTACTAAATTGAACTAAATTATGCTAAGATAATGATTCTAGATTATATGCAATAAATAGAAAAATACTAGGGCCGTGGCATTTACCAAGGTGGTCATCTAACGGGTAGAGATTCCTAATGCACAAATGATGATTATGGGACTTATGCTGTAACCGTTGCACGATTGCATTCACTCTCACATCTCTCGGTAGAGAGAGTGGTTTTGCCCAACTGACTCTCTCGGGACCAATTGGGTAGGCCAATATGACCAAACAACTAATGGTTCAAGTTGAGTAATTACTCTCTCGAGGTTTAACCTGTTAATTAGGACTACCATTCTCATGGGTTCACCCCAATTCCTTGTTGGGTCAATTTTGGAGTCATAGACACTCTTTCTCAAGAAGTGTCAAAACCCACTAAGCTAGACTTAGTGTTTGAAACCACCAAATCCTAATTAAACCATAAAATTGACCCAAATAACAAATACTCAACATCATCCAAGCACTAAATAATCACACCCATTAATTACTCACACTAAGGTTGAGCCACAACCTTAGCTAATGGGTTTATCTAGACATGGTATAAGCAGAAAATGAAGAAATAATAGATAAACCCAACATACTAATTAATTATGTTGAATAACTACAAAAATCCATGATCAAAACAAAGGAAAATTGCCAAAAATAGTCTTAGAAGCTATTCTCACAAGTGCAGCGGCTTTGTGTAAAACTTAACCTAAAATTGATAAAATACTCTATTTATACTAGGCTAAATTAATTGGACAAAAATGCTCATGCGGGACTGGCGTGGACCGCATAGAAATATTGCGCGGCCGCGGAGGTCATTTGGTCTTCAATTCTGCTCCTGGAACTAGGGAACGCGGACCGCACGATTATGTCACGCGGACGTATTGGCTGACGTGGAACACACAGGAATGGTATGCGGCCGTATAGCAGGGCATCATAAAAATTACAGCTCTCTTAACTTTACCCACGCAGACTGCACTGCTATGGACCGCGGCCGCATGGGTTCTTGCCTTGAAAAATTAGGTTTCAGGACTTTCATTAGCTCGAACCGCGTGGAAAGAAGCGCGGACCACATAGCTTGACATTAGTTTTGCATGGTCTCTGAACGTTTCTACGCGACCGCGTGGCAAAGCAATGCGGACCGTGCAGGGTGATCTCAAGCTGACTTAGTCTCTGAACTCTTATGCGCGACCGCATAGTAAATCAGTGTGGTCCGCGTAGGTCATCTTGTTCCCTACTTCAGTTGTCTTTTTTATACTTGGTAAATTTCACTCCTTCTTGAGCTGATATTTGATATTTGTTATCTTGTCACTCAAACCTGCAATCAAGTGCAATTTGTAAGCATTTTGGGACTAATATATGGTATTTGATGCACAAAGCTCAGGTAAGAATGGGTAGAAAACTTGTAGAAATCACAGTTATCAACTCCCTCAAACTTAAACCTTTGCTTGTCCTAAAACAAATAAAATAAGACGTACCCCTCATTTGAAAACAACCAGTTAAATTCAGTCTATCCTAAAGTAACCTCAACAAGCATCTATTGGCACTAACAATTGCCCTTAATGCGAATGCATCATTAACACATTTAAGCTTTTAAAACTTATGGACCAAGTGCGACACTAGAGCATCAAAGATTGACACATATTCATCAAAGAGCTTTTTCTCAATTACTTTGGTCATTGTGGAACCCAAATTCGTACATCCTCAACTTTCCTAGGCTAACCTCACCTTTTAGAGTATTGGAACACAAACCGAGGTGGATGGTATTTCTCTCTTTTACTACCCCAAACGCTTAAAAGCGTATAAATACACTTGTAGGGTATACCCCGACGCTCAATTACCCGAAACGGATAAAATAACGTAAGGGAAGGAGTTTTTCCAATTAAAGGACAATCGGTTCGGGATTTTATTAGAGATTAATCAGAGTCGCCACTTGGGAATGATAATGGTGTCCCAAGTCACCGGTTAATCCCGAATCTGAGGAATTTTGACTCTTAAAAATGTCTGCGAAGCAGAATCCGGATAAGGAACTCTGTTAACCCGGGAGAAGGTGTTAGGCATTCCCGGATTCCGTGGTTTTAGCACGGTCGCTCCACTGTCATTCATGACTTTCGTTTGACTCAATTATAGGTTTTAACAACATAATGTGCTTTTACGTTAAATATCATTTTTTAGGAATTTGCGGTGTCGCGAAAACACGCCTCGAGTCATACCGCAACCAGTACGCCTATGACTTTTGGTGTATTTCAGCTTTACCGAGATTTGGATTTGAGTCGCACCAAGTGCACACTCGTTCATAGGAAGGTATTATTATTAAGTAACGCGCCTAAAGTAATTTCGCGTTTGTACTTTGCAAGGGCCACGAAATTTGCTAAATGGCACGCCTCGAATTTACTCCACTAAATGAATTAAAGATATGCATATTTAAAGCTAGTTCGAAACTTAATACCACAACTACGTCACGGAAACCGTACCCGTAGCCGTGACAATTTAATTACGCACCGATTTCTTATTCGAGTAAATGAACTGTTCCTTGGCAATTTTGAAAGCTTGTAACGACGAGCTCCTCTTATTTTCTGGGGGAAGTTCAGGACCTTGAATAGCCTTTATGATCTTGAATATTTCTCGTGAATTTCTTCCCTAAAGCTACCATCGAGTTCATTTTTTTTGCTCTATCTTGTTTGATTCCATAGTTACACAATATTCTTAACAGAGAATTAGAATATGGGATATATAGAAAGGTGTCACCATAACTAATTTTAGACATAAAAGTCGTCATAATGTTATTAAAAATGCAGTAGGATACTTCATGTTTTGACTTTAACACTAAGGTTTACATGGACAAAGCCTTGGCCAATGATTCTGGTGGCTCATCCCTTCTTCATAATCTGATAGTATTTCCAGAGATGTTCTCCTGATTCGTTTAACTAGATTTTTAATATCCCACCCTATTCTTTTAGACTACATCTGATCAAAATACCGCAAATACAATTAATACATTAGCGTAAGTAGAAACTGAACTTAACACTGTAACAACTAATTATTCAGGCAGTCCAATTGACTGAACCTGTTAATACAATAAGACTCTTGGTTAGATAAATGATATATTGTCTGTCAAAAGTATCTACTGTCACTAGAGAATTTTCGAATCCATAACTGGCAGTAATTTAAAGTAACTTAACTGTCCAATTCTCGATTACATATGTTAAAGCAGTCTAAATTTCACAATAAATTTCTTAAATCAATGGCAATTCACCAACGAAAACAGTAAAATCAATATAGATCAGCAAGAGAAGGGGAGCATCACTTCAGTTTATATAAATGTGTACCTGAAATTTGAATAGATTCCATTAGATCTATAAACATAGAGAAGTAGAGTAGGACTCAGCAACAATTTCCAGCAGTAAAAGCATAACAGTCACAAAGTCCACAGCAGCAGTGTATTAAACAGTTTACCCAGAAGAGGACTTTTCAGAATTTCAAGTTATTGCAAAACCCAAATTAACATCAAGACTGTTCTTCACTGATTTATGATGAATCTACCACTGTTTTTTGATTTTTTGATATGAATTTGAAGGTATAAAAGAAGAAAATTGAATCTGAAATATTAATTTCAGATCTGGAATTCAATAAATATTTTTTGGAATTTTCTGAGGTTCATATGGCTAAAAATGCTAAAGAAAATCCTAGAATCAAATTGAACCCCCTTTTCTAAAGCTGAAAATACCTATTTATAAGCCAAAATCAAGAAATCTGAATTTCATTAAAACCCTTCAATTTTTGACTTGTTGCACAAGTTAGTGCAATTAATCTAGTGAAAACTACACTAAGACCCCTTCTAGAATAATCTACCATGTTCCATTTCCCTTGGAATTCCCATGGTGCCCTCATTTCCTTTTACTATCTACTAAAATACCTTTTGTTATGCCCATATTACCCTAAAAGCTCTATATTTATCACAATTCTACCAATTCCCTTTCCAATTAAACCCTTTTCCTTTTAACCCTATTACAAGTTTACCAATTCTTTTTCCAAATTCACCCCTACTTCTTAAAGCTTATTACATTCCTAAATTCTATAATTTATCCCTATTTTATCCTATTTTCAGATTTGTATTTATCAAATAGCCACAATTAAGTGACTATTGCTCAATTAACCAATTGACCCTATTAACTACTTTAAATTCAGAATTAATTCGCTAATTAGAATCACATTACATCAATAGCCAATCCTAGGTAGTCTTACAAACATAGCCACTTATGATTAATCATCAAATTAACAAGACTCGGGAGACAATTTGATAGATGGTGAGTCCTATTAATCAGAATAATTCATCGCAATTGAATCTATCGAGCAAAACACCTTAGGTGGGTACTAATCATGTGATTCTTACTATCGACTTAACTTGAATCTCAACTAGTCTAAAGTCGAATTCACTAATTGAACTAAAATCACTAATCTAACAGCTATAACCAATACATCCTAATTGAATCGATATTGAACCTACTGAACTTAGACAGAATACCAAAATAATTCCACTAATAGGTAATTAATCAACTTGCATTTCAAAACAGGTTCAAGACTATCAATTAACAAATTTCAACAATTAACAGATAATTCCTAAAATCTAAAATAAGAAACTAACATTTTTAACACTTATTCTAACAAAAATCAGGAATTGACAGAAGAATAGACAGAAGAATAGAATCAAATAAACAGAAAAATCCAATAATTTGCGGAAATTATTATTTTAACAGAAAATTTAAAAGAAAGAATCTGGAAATCTAATTACTAATCAGAAATTAACAAAGTCTAATTACTAATCAGAAATTAACTAAGTCTAATTACTAATCGGAAATTAACAAAATCTAATTACTAATCAGAAATTAACTAAGTCTAATTACTACTCAGAAATTAACAAAATCTAATTACTAATCAGAAATTAACTAAGTCTAATTACTACTCAGAAATTAACAAAATCTAATTACTAATCAGAAATTAACTAAGTCTAATTAAAAATCTAAAAATCCCACACTTCATGAAATCAGTCACAAGAACATTGACAAACAGATTACCAAATTCAACAAGAAAAAGAAAACAATAGTGCGAGGAGACTTAGCTCTCATTGCCGTGTCTTTTTTTTCCGTTTTCTGTTTTTCCCCTTTTATTCTGTTTTTCTCTTCTTTTCTGATTATTCACTTGCTTCTTCACTTGTTCTTGAATTTTTGATAGAACTCGAACCTTTTCTTGAGTCTTTCTTGAATCGACCAATCTTTGAAGACCTTTGAACCCGTCTTGGTAATTTTCAGCAGTCTTTGGGACTCGGTTTTCTTGTGTCACGATTGAGAGGTGTTGAGAGGAGGGTAGGGGTTGATTTGGGGTGGTTTTGGAGGTGGCGCCGCCATGGTGGTGAGTGGCGGCGCAACTAGGGTTTAATTGACGTTTGAAAGAATATAACGGCGGGGGAGTGATGAGGAGGGTGTGGGGATTGTTTTGGTGTTGGTTTGGATCGGAAATAAGGCCGGCCGCCGCCGCCCGCGGCGGAACCGAAGGGGCGGCTGGTTTGGAGAAGAAGACAGGAAGTGAGTGTTTGGAATTTTTAAGGTCTTTTGTTATGTCTTTTAAGGTTTTATGTACTTAAATTGTAAGAATAAATTGGGGCCATTGGATTAGAATCTCGGACGGTTGAGATTAAAAAGGGGGGGACTGGACCGGGTCTGGGTATTTTAATTGGGCTGGGCGGCTGGGGCGTTGGGATTTCGGCAGATTGGGCTAGTTATTGCCTTGGCCCAAGTCTTTTGCCTTTGTTATTTCCCCTTAATCTTCTTCTTATCATAACTTGTATTTTTGTATTTTAATGCATTTTTGTATTTTTTGTATTTTGTATTTATTCTACTTTGTGATTATTTGGAACTAATTAATTACCCTCTTTTTTGGCAATTTTTAATTTTTAACAATTGCCCTCAAAGCGAATGCATCAATAACATGTTTAAAACTTTGAAAACTTGTGGATCAAGTGTGACACAAGAGCACGGGTTGACACATATTCATCAAAGAACTTTTCTCAATTTACTTTGGTCATTGTGGAACCCAAACTCGTACATCCTCAACTTTCCTAAGCTAACCTCATCTTTTAGAGTATTTGCACACAAATCGAGGTGGATGGAATTTATCTCATCTCTTTCAAAGAAAAGGCCATAAGTCCGGCTCTAAGTACCATATGCTTGCCCCTCATGTAAGTATCCACTAATGAAGGCTTCTCTCAACTCAAGATCATGCAGGGCTTTTGAGGAGTCATTATGAAGGCTTTTGGGTCGAGGTAGGATATATGGTTGTACAATTGGGTTCAATCTTCCTTTAAGCACTTATTTTGATTTTATTTTGGCATACTTTCTTGACTCATTTGAGTATTTCTTCCTTCAAGGGGTTAGAGAAACACATTGTCACTCTTTCTTTTGCAATTAAAACTTTACTCCTTTTTGTTCACATTTTTCACATCTTTTTCACTTTTTTGTTGACCTTGAACCCCCTTTTTGGTTCTTGTTCACTTTTGTCTTTCTTTTTGACTTTTTCACTTTTTCATGGCCTTCCTTTTCTTTTGCTTTTGTGCCTTTTTATCATATTGCTTCCTTTCTTGTCTCTCTCCCCCAAACTTATTTATTTTCCAACTACTGAAGGGAGGATTTCGGTGCCAAGAGAGGGTTTCATTAAGAGCGGGTATAGGCTTGTAACTTTAGTTCATGAAAGAAGAAGGTTTAAGGCTCAAAAAGGGTGAACTAGTTATCATTTCATTGGTAGGTCATGGGCATTGTTTAAATTAGCAGTTTTGATCAAAGATGGCCTATAATCACTTCTCAAGTCAAGTTTAACCTATGATTTTTCCTCAACAAATACTCGGGGAAAGTTCTAGACCATCGGCTCGGTACTTAGGCTCACAGTTCAAATCATCACCACACGCTCAAGGATTGCTAAAGACAGAGTCGAGGTCCCACAACGACCTTGGATATGATTCAAGCGCACAATGGCTCAACATGACCATATGATGATTTTGGTCAACACAAGAGTCTCAAGGCCACGACTATCACCATCCTAAACACAACTTAATGTCTTTGACCATAAGATCAAAGGAAAATGTGCCAGGCCCAAGTGAAGCTTTGCTTGGGGTGCCCTTAACTACCGAATCTTGAAAACCAAAAAGAGAGAAAAACAAAAAACAAAAATAGACTCAAACCCTTAAGAAGGTTGTCATGCCATCTATCATTGGGAAGATCCACCCGGTTCCTACAACACTCCACCCTTGGAAAGAATCGTGGCATTAAGAAAATTAAGGGCTTATTGCAAACGTCAAAACAAAACAAAAATACTTCGAGCCTAACTTTGCAACTAAAAGCGAATTTAAAAAAAAAAATAGAAAACCAAAATGAAAACCGAATGAATGTGTACAAAAAGGGACTAGAATATAGAACTAGGGGAGATGAATATATATATGAGGTTAAAGAGCATCTTGATTGCTAATACATACATGGAGCATCTACAACTACGAATGTACTGAAAGTAAAATAATATATACAGTCATCCATAATATCAATCAAAATGGTACGGCCACACCCCCACGAATAAAAGCTAGAATTGTCCCCAATGCTAACTATAAAAGTAAAGCATCAAAAATACAGTAAAGGATATAGAGCGGCCCTTCAAGCCTCATCAATCACCCTGTGCTGCTCAGTAGCTCCCAAGTCCTCTGTTTCGGTGGAGGGTCTCAAACTGGTCCCAAGCTTATTGCTGCTGTCCTGATGGGACTGGTGGAATTGTGGAGGGCTCAACATCTGGAGCACTGGAGGGAACCTCCTGGACCGGAGCCACCTCAATCACTCTTCCCTCTGTGTTAGGGAGCTCTCTCTTCTTCTTTTGTTTGTGCTCCTCCACCTGTAGTTGTATTGCTGATGGCTCAACAGCTAGATCTCCAAATAATAGGTCAAGGGGCATATTATCCGCTAGCAATTTGTCCATATCCTCTCTAATTTTCAGAACGGAATCCTTTGAGGCCTTTGTCTTCCTTAGCTTCCTATGCCAATCATATGTCCAATCGATTTGGCCATCAGTTAATGATCGAAGATGCAAAATCCAATCTTTGTGTCACGACCCCAATCCCGGTCATGATGGCGCCCAACACAACTGCTAGGCAAGCCCGACCATTTACATTCTCATCCCGAGCATGAAGCTCAAATCAATTACCCGAACATTTATGTCAACAATAAAGCATAATTGTATAACAACCCCAAAGATCTAGGGTCACGAGTCTGGAGCCTCTAAACAAGATCGGATCACAATATCTAAACCAAATACTCAAATCTGAAAAATGTATATACAAAGGAAAAATAGAATAAAAAGAGAAGCCAGGTTCTGCGAACGCCAGCAGCTACCTCAGCAACTCGGATAGATACTGATAAAAGCTCGAGTGCTCGTCTATCCCTCATGTGTACCTGAATCTGCACACAAAGGTGCAGGGAGTAGGGGTGAGTATTAAGTACTCAGTGAGTAATAAATATATAAAAGCAGCTAAAAGAAGGAAATCCACAGAATACCACAGTATGAAGCTAACTACAGTCCGAATCTCCTACGAACTAGCATCAACAGTACAATACAGCTACCACAGAATAATTTAACAAATAAAGATGCAATGCAATGCACATAACCGCTACGGTGTGTAGCCCGATCCAATTAACGTCGACGGCGCTCACTGGGGGTGTGTACAGACTCCGGAGGGGCTCCTACAGCCCAAGCGCAATACTGCTGCGGCGTGCAGCCCGATCCTCATATCAACCACTGCGGCGTGCAGCCCGATCCTCATATAAACCGCTGCGGCGTGCAGCCCGATCCATCCTCAGTCCACATAAATCAGATAAGTCACAAAAACAGTTCATTTTTCTTAATTCCAGTTCCCAGTTCATAATTTATGAAAAGTACTTTAACTTTTATTTAATTTGCAAAAACCGGTGACTTAACATTTCAATAGTGTGATTTCAAATTCCAGGACTGAGATCAATGATTAAGCAAGTATAGCTATCACATAAATACTATCCCCTAGGGATACTACAGGTCGGCACAAGGCCCCAAACAAGGCTTACAGCCCACAAATATGTCAAGCACAACATATTTCCATCACTAATAGCATATTTTCCATATCCGGGATGGACCAAGTCTCAATCCCCAGTCACAATCAGCCCCGCACCTGCCACGGGATGCGAGCCACGCCGTACTAGCGTCACAATGTGCTAAGCCGGGGTTTCGAACCCTCAGGCTACCATATACACAAACTACTCACCTCTAGCCGGTCGTAGACTCGTCCGCAATGCCTTTTCCTTTGAATTTCGCCTCCACGTGCGTAGAATCTAGTCAAACCACAACGATTATATCAAATACGGGTCAAAGAAACATAACCCAATTCAATTTACATGAAAAACTCATAATTACGCTAAGTTGGTAAAACCCGACTTTTGGTACGCTGCTCAAAAAATTACGAAATTCATACCAACGTGTTCCTCGTCTCGCCACGAGTCCGTGCATATAAAATTTATCGAAATCGGAGTTCGAATGGCCTTTCAAAACCCAAAAATTCGTTTTCATGATTTAGGCCCTAGTTCTTCACAAATTCTACCAATTTCAGGAATTTTGGTGTTTATTCTAGCATAAAATCATGTTTTTGAGTCAAGAAACTTACCTCCAGCAATTACCCATTGATTTCTCTCCTAAAAATCACCTCAGAAGCTTCTTCCCGTTCCAAAATTGGAAGAAAACTCGACCTGCTCATTATAGGTATACTGTTCACGCGTTCTACTGCTCCCAATGGATTCCTTATGAAATTCTAACGAATTTAGGCTTTTGAATAACTCAATTTGACCTTATAATGAAGGAGATATGTAGGTTTTAAGATTTGCAAATAGTGCAGGTTTTTAATACGCCGTCAGGGGCAGTTTCGTCATTAACCTGAAAATCTGGCCAGCTTTAGTAAAATGGCCATAAAATCCTCATACGATGTCCAAATTCGATGATTCTTTTTGCTACGGGTCCGTAATTACGATACGGATCTAGTTCTTCATTCAAAACAATAATCCAAGCTCATTTGTTCAATATGATATCATTTATGCTTGAAGAAACGATGTCGAAGCATAAGAAAAACGACCATAACGCAACCCAAACCTATCTGAAACTCACCCGAGCTCCTTGGGACTGCATACGAACATACTAACATGCCACATATGATCATGCAAACTTAGTTTCACTCTCAAAACACCAAAACTAATATCAAAACACCAAATTTACATCGGATTCAAGCCTAAGTTCTTCCAAAACTTCCGAAACTTGCATTTGATCTAAAATCCGACCTAAACACCTCCGAATGACTTGAAATTTTACACGCATATCCAAAATCACCTAACGGAGCTACTGCAACTATCAGAATTTCGTTCTGAGCCCCGGATCAAAATCTCACCTACCGTTCGGATTTCATCAAAATTCGACCTTAGCCAATTCAAGCCTAAAAATTCACCGGACCTCCGAATTCGATTCCGATTGCTCTCCTAAGCCATAAATGATCCTCCGAAACTAGTCGAATCATCAGAATTCAATTCCGAGCTGCCAAAGTCATCGGTCAACATTCGGTTGACTTTTCCAACCTATTCTTCTCAAAAAGGGATTTATGGCCTTATTTCTATCTAAATTCCCTCCGATTTGCTTCTAACTTTCCAAACACATATAAGTTAGCATATTGAAGTATTAAATGGAGAAAATGGGTGATAACTCCCGTAACGACGGGCTGGGTCGTTACAGTGATCCCTCGTGAAACAAACGCTCGTCCTCGAGCGTACCCAGAGTTGTACTAGAAGCAACCCAATAGCTGAATGACCTTACCAGGCATATATGCGGGGTGGTACCACGTCACCCTATCCATCATAAGTCCGATAACACAATATAGCTGAACTTTCATAGTCCATCTGAACCATAGACCGCATTGCACTTTCCGAATCATATACCAAATCTGACTCCCACGTCTATATTGGGCAGCTGTGAGCACGTGATTTTTGCCCTATATGAGAATTACTCCCAAAAATTTAAAATAAAAGAGTTTTGTGTTGTTTGCAATTGTTGTGAATTTAGTGTCATTTTTAAAAATAATGACAATATATATATATATATATATATATATATATATATATATATATATATATATATATATATATATATATATATATATATATATATATATATATATATATATATATATATATATATATATATATATATATCGCATTTGCATTTAGGATTTAATTCTACAATTAGGAGTAATTAATTTTATCTTACAAAAATGAAAATCACAAAAAATAGGCATCTTTTGCATTTTAGCCTTTAATGTCCAAATTGTGTGATTGTATTTTAATTACCATTTAAAATTAGGTGACAATTATTATTATGAGATTAGTATTTCAAGATAATTTTAGTTTTTATAAATTAATCTTAGTATTTTGGGCTTTATTAATTAGGAAGTTGAATAATGGAGAAGAACAAATTGGAAAAAATTTGGATTGGGCCATCTTGCAAATTATGTTACAAGCCCAATCCTAAGAACCCTTACCCAACCCAAAACTCCTTGGCCCAAGAAGAAAATTTCAGATTTTTTTAGCAAAAAATAATCATAATTACATGACATAAAGTAGTGGGGGGCAAGGAAATCAAGGAAGAAAACAAGGAGAGGAAAACATGGATTAATGGGTTTTCTTTAAATTAAAAAAATATTTTCTTTTTAATAAAAAATCTGAAAATTTTCGAAATTCTTGCCTATAAATAGAAGAGAAGATTTATGAAAAAAAGGGTGGAAAAAAGAGAGGAAAACTAGGAAGAGAAGTAAAAATAAAAAAAATTCCCTGCTGTAGTATACACTCGATATACATTCTGGACACAGAAGTATACACGGCAAAAATTTCAATTTTTGAGAGTTTCTTTTGAGAGTTTCTTTTGAGAATTGAAAAGAGTTCAAAGCTAGAAAGACAAAACAAAGAGAAAATCTGGAATATATTTTTCTTTTCTATTTTTTACTGGTTTTTGTTTTTCTCCGTATTGTTGGGATTTTCGGGATTGAGGTGTTGAAGCTACTGCTGGTTGTTACTGTTGTTGTTGCTGTATTTTCACCGCCCTGTTGATTTGCCATTTTCCCATTCCTTTCAAAACCAGGTACACATCTTGTAAATCTCCAAAGCTTATGGAAATGAAAGTTGTTTTGAAGCTATGTTGCTGCAATCTTCTCTTTCCTATTTTCTCTTAGTTTTCTTTTGTACATAAAAAATAAGCAGATTATATGTAGTAGATTTTAAAGACTGATTTCTAATTGCAAGTCATAATTGGACTTTTAAAATAGATACGGTATTAGCCTGCTAGTTAATTACTAGTTTATAGTTCAACAATTATTTAAATTGATAGTATATAAATAAGTTTGGTTGTATTTGATGAAGCTGTTCATATGTATTTCATATTAAATTTGTTAGCTCATTTAGAATATCTCAAATATGGTTTAGTTGTTAAGAAAGGTTTAATCGAAAGTGTAGCATTAGGCTTGGAAGCAGCGATTATGTTTAAAGTAGTAATTTGAGAATCACTTTAGTATATTAGTTAATTACGATAGTTAGTTTAGTTTAATAACAGTATACAGATTATATAAACTGTTTGCAAAAGTGGAGTTTCGTTAAGTGTTTTAGAGGAATCACGATTTATTTTGCTAAAATGAAGATTTGCTCAATGGAATCACGTCCTTTTAATGTGAATCAGCCATACAAATGACTGAAATTATGGTGTAAACAGATGACTATAATAAGGTAATGGGCTCTAACATGTCTTTAACAGGCCCAAATTGCTGTAAATCAGAAAACTATGCAATAATGTAACAGTTAGGTAAAAAATAACAAAGTAATTAGGACCTTTCTTTTATTATTAGAGATAAATCATAGAAAATCATAGTCATGTTAGGATTGACCTTAAATAAAATAATGAGACGAGCCTCGCCAAACAAAATATACAATTGCGGGGCCCTCAAATAAATTGTTATGAAAATCTTAGACTTGGAAGGACCGTTTAGTAAATTTCATGGTCTTTCCCGAAGTTAACAACATGATAAGACTCATTAGGCACGACTTAAATAAAATTACTTTCCTAAATACGGGTGCGCATTTATGTGACCAAAATCTATCTCTCGACGAAACTGAAATACATTAAAGTCACAGGCGTACTGGTTGCGGTGTGACTCGAAATGTGTTTTCGTGACGTCGCAATTCTTCTAAAATTGAAAAGCGGAACATTAAAAGCACATAGTTAAAATATAAAAAGAAATCAGATAAAAGCAAAAAGAACAGTTGAGCGACCGTGCTAAAACCACGGAATTCGGGAGTGCCTAACACCTTCTCCCGGGTTAACAGAATTCCTTATACGGATTTCTGATTCGCGCACTGTAACAGAGTCATAATTTTCTTGGTTCGGGATTAAACCGGCGACTTGGGACACCATTATTTTTCCAAGTGGCGACTCTGAATTTAATAAATAAATCTCATTCTGTCCTTTAAGTGAAAAAAACTCATTCCCTTTGGTTATTATATCCCTTTCTCGGGGTGTAGTAAAGCCAAAATAGGGCATTGTGCGAAAGCATATATGAGATTGCGTAAAAAGGAGGTGTGACAGCTCTGGCAACTCTGCTGGGGACAAGTAACCCAGAACTTCGGTTCGGGGTTTAAGAATTCGAGCTCAGTAAAATTGCTATTTTTGCTTATATTTGATTTCATTATATGTTTTGATTATTGTGCTACATGATTACCGCTTTGATATTGCGTGAATTGTATATATAAAACTGTGCCGAAAATCCTTCTCTTCTTATCTCCGGGGATGTGCTTACTGGTTGAGACTCCCCTTTCTGTTAGTGTCAATACCTTAAATTAAGAAAACAGAGGCCGGATAAGTTACAAAGCCGATTGACTCCGCGGGTCACCGGTACGTAGCCCCCTCCTCGATTCGAGTTGTCCGCTCGGGTACACGGTCTAGCAATCTATGAAACCGTAAGATTTTGAACATAGGTCTAGGACGATTATTTGCATCATATTTGACTTAGGGGACTCAACACAGGGGTTGGGTCCGTCTAGGACAGGTGACCCGGTATTGAAAACACCGAGCATGCTATGTGTTGCATTTTATTGTCCTTGATCGTTATGCGGACCGGCGAAAATCCCGAGATTGGAAAATTGTTGAAAAAGGAAAAAGAGAGAGAGGAAAATAATGATTTGTAGAAAATAGGTATCCGTAAAATTTGAAAACTTGAAAAAATAGGTGGAACATTTTTTGAAATAATTGGTCAAATAATCTGACCGAACTACGCAGGTTTGATTCTCGCCATTAGGTGGGATACGTAGGCAACCTTTAAACGGGTCCAACCACACTTTTTTTTAAAAAAAAAGAAAGACCAAAAAGATTTTCCTTTCAAATAATCGAGGTAATCGCTATTTTTGGAAATGGCCGAATGTTCCGAAAGGACGCCGGAAGGCTGTTTTGGCAAAAATGGCCACTTCGAAAGTCATTTTCTTTCCTTTCCTTCAAAAATGAAAACTTGCATTGAAAAAGATTTTCCTTTTTTCTAAATAAAATCGCCTTAATAAATGTGCAGGACGAGCACAATGATGAATGAGCATTTTTCCCTAAATAAAATCCCTTTGGAGCTGAAATTATGGTGGCAAGACATGGGATCAGATGGTCAGGACTGGGTCAAAGGTTATTTGAAAGATCTTACAGGATTATTGGACATAATCCCCCGAGGCGACATAATTAGAGCGTTGGTCACATTTTGGGATCCAACACACAATGTATTGCATCTCCCGGATTTTGAACTCACTCCTACTCTAGAGGAAATTGCTTTCTATATCGGGAAGACTGAGGTTCCGTTAAAAGGAAAATACCCGGTATCTCCAAGGACGGTAACGGTGCATCGTTTTCTGGACTCTCTGAAAATTGCCAGGAATGTTCACAACGAAAATCTAGCCAACGGGTTCTGCTCCTTAAACTTCATCTATAGTAGGTATGGACACATCGGGGGTTTCAATGACCCCACGAACAAGTTATGCAGCAAGTCCAACCGAGCAAAATGGGAGGAGCACCGGAGGTTTGCTTTCTTAGTGGCATTTCTCGGAATTTTCATATTTCCGAGAAAAGACGGGCATATCAATATAAAGGTTGCCGGGGTAGCTAGCACATTGATAGTACAAGACAATTGTACTCTAGCTCCAATGGTTGTAGCTGACATCTACCGTGCTCTGACTGCGTGCAAAGCGGGAGCCAACTTCTTTGAAGGGTGTAATTTGATCTTGCAGATTTGGTTAATTGAACATCTATGCCATCATCCTTCGTTCTCAAGTTATGGTTCGGCTGAACGAACATGTTTGGAAGAATTCCATACCAGAACAAAAGAAGTGAAATTGCCAGAGGGAGTCAAAGATTGGATTTTGCATCTTCGATCATTACCTGATGGCCAAATCGATTGGACATATGATTGGCTACCTCTTGACGAGGTAATATATATGCCGACGGAAGGGTCGCCATTTTTGATCATGGGCTTGAAAAGCATCCAACCTTATGCCCCATACAAGGCCCTGCGACAGTTGGGTAGATGTCAAGTAGTTCCGAGAGACGGAGACCTCAGTCCGCAAGCTATAGAAATTGGTCCGGATGAGCAATTCCCGGAAGCAAAGATCCGGCAAATCTGGAATGAGTGCCAAAACCTGAAAGATTGATACTTGTGTGCCGAATAGAGCAAAGGGGGAGATATCACCTGGGTACTCCACATGGTACCGACGAGGGGTTGAACACGAACGTCTTTCAAAGAGACCTCACTTGCAAGACCCGATAGAGCAATCCGAGGAAAATCGGAAATGGGCGGCCAAGGAGAAAGAATATAAGGCCAAAATCAGTTTGTTGGAAGATAAACTGAGAAATCTTCATTTCGAAAGCGGCTTACAAGCAGCATCCGACGAAGTGGAAAAGAAACAGCTGAAGAAAGAAAATGATGTGTTGAAGGCTCAAATAGCTCAAATGAAAATTGCATCCGAGACCCCAGTTCGTTCAGCCCGAGATGAAAAGTTAATTGAGATTCTCCGGCGGAAAGTGAATGACTATAGCTTTGATTTGGACGTAGCCGAAAAAGAGTTAGTCAAGGCTCGGAAGCAAATGGACAAAGACGCCGAGGAAAGAGCCAAGTTTGTCCGGCAGCTACAAGGCAAGCATGATGTTGAAATAGCTCAACTTAGAAAGAAAATGATCTCAGCCACGGCCAAGAGCAACAAGATTATCAAAGATCTTGAGGAAGAAAGAGAATATTGCTACACGACCATGGCTAGATTAAAATTGAAGCTGCAACAGGTGCAAAAGGACAACCAACATACCTTGGATGCTCGCGCTCAACAAATAAGTCGACTATTGCAAGAAAAAGGGGTCATCAGAGAAAATGTTGTTCGCATCGCCCAATACATCACCCGAAAGACTCAGCTTTGTGAAGATATGACCTCGGAGGACTTTTGTATCTGCAGTGAAGTTTTTTGTACAACAAGTCATGGCCGACCTGGATAGGCTTCAAAGGGGTTTAGCATATAGGCCCGCGGCAAGGCCGAACGATGCCTCGCGGGCACTAGGTGCATTAATGTACTCTTAGGTCATGCATCATCTTTTATTTTTCTTTTTTCTTAAACATCACTTTGTAATCAAGGTTTTGAATTATCAATGAGAAAACAAAGTGTTGTTACCAATTCTTTTGCTTTATGTCATTTCCTTTATATCCGCTAGGCAAATAAATAGGAGCATGATTATGAAAACGGCAAGGAAAAAGAGAGAAAAGAAAAAGCAAGAAAAGAAAAAAAAAAGAGAAAAAAAGAGAGAAAAAAGCAAAAAAGAAAAGAAAAAAAGAAAGAAAGAAAACTAAAGAGCGGAAAAAGAAAAAGATGATCGAAGTGAGAAGCGGCCGGGATGATGCATAACGATTCGAGCAAATATGTTTGTTTTTAAAGTCGTTACATCTTATTCATGCGCTAACAACTAACAAGTGTTGATGTTTGTGAGATCAGATTTTCTAGGCAACTGGCATACTGGCTACCCACCCATACAACACCAGATCTAAAAAGATGACAAAGGCTGTGTCCCAGGAGATCGAGGCAACCATTGTAGACCCTGCTCACGAAGAAGAGATCGTGGATGTGGCAGGGATGAAAGAAGAAATGTACAAGTTAAGACAACAGATGGCTGAAATGTACCAGGCTTGGTCAAGAGGTCAACCACTACCAGCCTACCCTGCCAACCCTGCATACGTCCCTCCAGCCAATCCTAACCCCGAGCCACCAACACCGAACTCATCCTCCACCTACCCCGATTACCCTCACTACTATGCTTCCACCTCCCAGATACCACCACCTCCAGCCAAGCAAACACCACCTCCTATACCACAAGTTGCTCCTGTATATGTGGCACCTCCGCCCGCTGTTATCCACAAATCCTCTAGCGAACCAATGTTTCATATCCAGGATTCTCACTACTACCCTCCGGAGCCGACTTTCAGACAACACGAATCTCATGCTCCGATGATAAAAGCGAGTGCCGGGCAGGAAGAGATGGCTCGGAAAGTGAAAAGCCTTGAGAATGCTTTCCGCAATATGCAAGGACTGGGAGGGCAAGTAAGTGTAGCCTACAAAGACCTGTGTTTGTTCCCCGAGGTGCAGCTTCCTGCGGGATTTAAGTTGCCAAAGTTCGACATGTACAACGGACACGGGGATCCGGTAGCTCATCTAAGAGGATACTGTAGCAAGATGAGAGGCGCGGGAGGTAGAGATGAATTGTTGATGGCGTACTTCAGCCAAAGTTTGAGTGGATCAGCTCTGGAATGGTATACCCGACAAGACCATACAAGATGGTTCGTTTGGGATGACTTAGCGCAAGCTTTCGCTAGTCACTTTCAGTACAATTTGGAGATCATACCCGATAGGTTATCCCTTACCAAGTTGGAGAAAAAGCCAGGAGAGAGCTTTAGAGAATACGGTTTCAGATGGAGGGAACAGGCCGCTAGAGTGGATCCACCAATGAAAGAAGGAGAGATGGTGGATTGTTTTCTGCAAGCTTTGGAGCCAACATACTACGGCCATCTAGTGTCAGCAATTGGAAAGAGTTTCAACGAAGTTGTGAAAATGGGAAGTTTTGTAGAAGAGGGTTTGAAGACAAACAAAATTATGAGTTTTTCGGCTATCAAAGCCACCAATCAAGCTATACAGAGTGGAAGCGGAGGAGTGATGGGAAAGAAGAAGAAAGAAGAAGTATCAACCATTGAAAGTAGGTCATGGAGTCGCAACCCACATTATAACCCACCAAGACCCTATCGCCAACACCCACCAAGCCCAGCAACTCCATATAATCCACCACCACCATCTTACCCGCCAAATCCCTACAATGCACCGAGCCCATATAACCCACCACCACCACCATACCCACCAACTGTACCACATTACCATCACCCTCAAGCCCATATAACCCACCACCACCACCCCACGTGTGGAGAGCTCAAGCTCCACACAATGTGTACCACACCCAAAACACATACCCAACCCTTAAACCTTACCGCAACCAGAATAGACCCAGGCCGGACGCTGATTGGAGAAACAAAGCAAGAAAGACATTCACTCCTCTCGGAGAATCATATACCGGTCTTTACCACATGTTGAAAGAATTGGGGATGCTGAGACCAATCGCACCAAAAAATCCAAACCCACCCCCGAAAAATCTTGATTCTTCTGTCAGATGTGAATACTGTTCGGGAACATTGGGCCACGATACTGAGAAGTGTTGGCAATTAAAGAATGCCATTCAAGATCTTATCGATGAGAGGAGAATTGAAGTGCAGGCTCCCGAGGCCCCAAACATTACCCAGAATCCATTGCCGAATCACCACGAAACGAATATGATAGAACTGGTGCAGGGTGATGGCAATCAAAAACCATCTCAGGCCGTCATGATGATAAAGTCGAGTGACAAGTTAGAGAAAGAAATTGTGAAAGAGGAAGCAATTGTTGAGAAACCAAAGCCAGTAGTGATGGGAGGTTTAAAGGCGGTAGTTCCAGGTGCAAAGACGATCGTGACTGTGAAAGGAGCAAGTGCAGAGCCAGTAATCATAAAACCAGTAGTGCAAATACCAGTGGTGAATACAAAGACTGCGCCTTGGAACTATAACAAGGTAACAGTAGTTTACAAGGGAAAAGAGATTTCTGGTGAAATTAATGAAACGCATGGACTCACTCGGTCAGGAAGGTGCTTCGCTCCAGAGGAACTGAGAAAGATGAAGACGGTAAAAGAAAGTCAACTGAAGAAGCCAGTGTCGGAGGAGAATAACGTAAAAAATCTAGACCCGTAAAGGATAATGGCCGGTAGGGGGCATTTGGAAAAGTCAGGCCGATAGGGTGTCTTTATTCAAGCGACGGTACAGAAGAAGAACGAAACGAAGTGAGAGGCCAGGGGCAGGGAAAAGAGTCGAGTCGATCAGGCTCGACGATCGGGAGAAGCAAAACGAAATCAAGATTTGGCCGAAAAAGAAGCAAGGCTATGGATACCATGACCGATCATCATCGATAAAGAAGAATCGTTCTAAATTACTTCGTGTCAGCGGGGCCATCAAGCATCCGAAATATGCCGGGATTGAAAATGACATAGCGTTCCTGATAGAAAATGATGACTCCTTCAGAAAACAAACTTATTCAAAGTCTTTTTACCAAAGAAGTACCGCTCCGACCGCCCGACGAGTCATCAACTTAAAAGGACCCTCCCCGCAGTCCGCCCTTCCTTGAATTATTCGGTCATGCAATACTTATTGAATACAAAGAACAAAATTCATTTCGACCCCGTCATAGTTCTCAATCATTTTGTGGCACCGGGCGTGGCTGAATCGTCTACGATGGAGGAGCTAATGCACAGGGAAGAAGCTTAGATAAAAGAATACGTTCTTGCATCGCTTTTTTTGTAGAAAGCTCGACCAGCGAGAAAAAGTGTTTGGCCGAAGCCAAAAAGAGGGTGACCCACTTTATTCGCCAAGCGAATGATCTTCGCTTCGCGGGAACAACAAAAACCACCATCTCGCTCTTTCCTTTCTTCGGTGCTACCTTTTTTTTCCAAGGGATAGGGTTGGGGTGTATAATAACTTTTTTTTAGGATGCCCAGGAACAATTCCTAGGTCAATTAAGGATAAAATGTTGGAAGCTCATGGGTAAGTATAAGGTAATGGAATTGATGCAACAAAGTGCATTGAGACCCAACTTGATGAAGAAATGCTTGGTTTTGCAAAAATGTTTTGGGAGGTGAACACGATTGAAGCAGGGGAAGGCACGAGCAGAATGGACGTGCAATTTGTGGGGCCTAGAGTCACATTGAACAATTGGGAAGCTACTCCTTTCCTTATTCGGAAGGAGTCTTGGTAGTTAGCTCAAAATTTCATCATTGCTTCCCCGAAAGTTGTTATTTTATAATTTCCCCATTCCCCTCATGAAAAAATCACCACGTATCCCGAACATTGTTCGTTTCTTTTATTAATGAAATGCAGTTTTTCCTTTTTCTTCACTTTTGCCTTATTTTTCTTTATTTTTCCTTTTGTACAGTTTTGCATGTGTTGATTCCAATGCCATGTCATGCGTGAAGGATTCTAGACCCAGTTCTGACAATCACGTTAATATACAAGAAATCGAGGAAGATAGTGAAATAGAATGTGAGGATGAGGAAGCCCTCGAGGAAATAAGTAAGGACATGAAACAATACGAGGAAAAACCCAAGCCGAATCTGAGTGATACGGAATCTGTAAATTTGGGGAGCGAAGATGATGTCCGAGAAACAAAGATTAGTGTGCATTTGGAGGCACCCCTCAGGGATGAATTGATAAGGTTGTTACATGAATTCAAGGACATCTTTGCCTGGTCCTATGATGACATGCCCGGGCTTAGCACAGATTTAGTGGTACACAAGTTGCCTATCTACTCGGAATGCCGGCCCAGTAAAACAAAAGCCGAGAAAATTCAAAACGGACATTAGCCTGAAGATAAAAGAAGAGGTGAATAAGCAGTTCGAGGCAAAGGTCATAAGAGTTACCAAATACCCCACCTGGTTGGCAAATGTTGTGCCTGTCCCGAAGAAAGACGGCAAAACCAGAGTGTGTGTAGACTATAGAGATCTCAACAAAGCTAGTCCGAAGGAATTGACAAACATTCACATATTGATCGATAATTGCGCCAAGCATGAAATCGGTCCGTTTGTGGATTGTTATGCATGTTATCACCAGATCCTGATGGACGAAGAAGATGTCGAGAAAACCCGCCTTCATTACACCTCGGGGAACGCATCGTTACGCAGTAATGCCGCTTGGATCGGAAGAATGTCGCGGGCAACTTACATCGAGGGCAACGACCACAATGTTTCATGATGATATGACGCATCGAGAAATTGAAGTATATGTGGATGATGTCATCATAAAGTCCGGAAAACAACCCTGATCATGTGAAAGATTTGAGGAAGTTTTTCCAAAGACTCCTGAGGTACAATCTAAAACTCAATCCGGCGAAGTGTGCTTTTGGAGTACCTTTCGGGAAAAATGTTAGGATTCATTGTCAGTAGGCGAGGTATTGAGTCGGATCCATCAAAGATCAAATCCATTCAAAGTCTACCTCCGCGGAAGAACAAGAAGGAGGTCATGAGCTTATTAGGAAGGTTGAATTACATTAGTCGGTTTATTGCTCGCTGACATCAACATGCGAGCCGATTTTCAGGTTGTCAAGCTAAAGACGCAACAGTTGAAACGGACCGACGAACGTCGTGAAGCCTTTGACAAGCATCAAGGAATATTTGGCCAATCCTCCGCGGTTAGTTCCTCCGGTAACCGTGGCGTCCTCTCGATTTTATATTTGACGCCGTGCCGGATAACTCTTTCGGCTGTGTACCGGGTCAATACGACGAGACAGCAAAGAAAGAACAATGCTCACTCTACTACCTAAAGAAAAAGTTTACATCCTACGAGTTGAAGTATACCCAACTGGATAGAACTTGTTGTGCATTGATTTGGGTGGCTCAGAAGCTAAAGCATTATTTGTCAACATACACCACGTACTTGATATCACGGTTGGATCCTCTCAAATATATATTTCAGAAGCCTATGCCTACGGGAAGACTTGGCCAAATGGCAGATTCTGCTCACAGAATTCGACATTATCTATGTAACTCGTACGGCAATGAACGCACAAGCTATTGCGGACCACTTAGCCGAGAATCCAATGGATGATGAATATGAACCATTGAAAACATACTTTCCGGATGAAGAGGCAATGCTTGTCGAGGAGACGGAGCAAGAGGAGAGATCAGGATGGAAAATGTACTTTGACGGAGTCGTCAACAGCAGGGGCGTTGTATCGGAGCGGTACTCATTTCAAGTATGGGTCAACACTATCCCGTTACAACTCAGCTTCGATTTTTCTGTACCAACAATATGGCCGAATACGAGGCACGCATCTCGGGATTAAGCGATGGCGATCGATACGGGTGACTCGTGATCTTGGCACACCAAATTCGGACCGAGAATCCGGAGACACGAGATTTGAAATCGATACCATATTCGGCATTGCTTCTGCACGAGTGCCTCAAAGATTCCAGTCTATAGAATCCAAGCACATCCCGAGAACGCACAATGAAGTTGCATATGCTTTGGCCACATTGTCCCCTACGTTGCATCATCCGGACAAGACATACATAGATCGGAGTCCGAGATCGTACGCTTATCGTTTTCGCCGCGAAATAAGAGCTCGACGAGAGAGCCGGGTATCACGATATTGTAGAATACTCGAAAGCCGGCAAATACCCGAGCAAGCGACCGGAGATCGGTGAAGAGCCATCGTGCGTCTAGCCAATGGATTTTTCTTCCAGCCGAGTGGAGTCGGTATACAAAAGAATAACTCGCATCCGGGTTTATCGAGATGCGCGATGCACAACAAGCAAGACGAAATCACGATCGAAGTACACGCCGGAGTACGTGGACCCCACATGAGCGGATATGTTTTAGCAAAGAAGACTTTGAGAGCAGGGTCTACTGGCTCACGACGGAGCGTGATTGCAGACCGTGTATGTAAAGCAAATACCATCAATGCCAGCACACGGAGATCCGATCCACTCCCCGCCCTTGGCGAGTCGCACACAATGCCGCACTCGCCCTTTGTCGCTTGGGGGCACGGATGTCACTGCCCAATAGATCCACCGCTTTAACGGGCACAGTTCATCCCGGTTGCAACTTGATTATTTCTACCAAGTCAGATCAAGTGCACATTCAACGGCAAGCGACGAAGAAAGCTGCGTGGATTTTGTGCACGTAAAATATTATATGCCGATTTGGAATCCCAAGGTGATTATCACAGACAATGGAGCCAATTTAAACAGTCATCTCATGGCAGAGGTTTGTGAAAGGTTCAAAATCACGCACCGCAATTCCACACCTTACAGCCAAAAGAAATGGCAGCAGGGAGCTGGCAAACAAGAATATCAAGCAAGATTCTCCGAAAAATGGTGGAAGGATCCCGGCCGATGGCATGAAAAGCTACCCTTGCTCTCATGGGTTACCGCACCACGGTACTCACTATCGGAACCACACCTTATACACCGGTGTACGGAACGGAGGCCGTTATACCCGCAGTAAACAAATACCGTCATTGCGAATTATAGCTGAATCTCGAGCATAGATGGACGACTGAACGGGTAAAGGCCCGTTAGAACACGTATGAATTTGATTGATGAGAAGAGATTGGCCGCAGTCCGCCATGGGCGACAGACTAAGGATGGCCGAGGACGGCATAGCATATACGTTGTGCAACGACCTCGAACGTTCGAAGCTTCGACAACTCGGCATCGAGGCGTATCTTACCACATCGGGCAGGCAAAAGGCAAGTTTGCGCCGAATTGGCATGGACCGTTCGTGGTATCACGGGTGTTGTCCAATGGAGCATTATATTTAACAGATGTTGAAGGGAAGTGCGTAGAGACTGCTATCAATTCAGATGCGGTCAAAAGATACTATGTATGATTCCTTTTCAATTATATGTTTTGTATTTTGTTGTGATTTTGGAATTGAAATGACGAAGGTATTTTATTCTCTATCCAAACACTTTATCCATTGATAACCCCTTTGAGCCTTAATGAATATATTCTTTCATATCCCTCTCTCGGAATCGCTTTAGCGCAATAAGATGCCAAAATGAAAAATGATGATGAAAAATGAAATGAAAAAAAAAAGAAAAAAAAAGAAATTAAAAATGAAAAAGAAAAAGTCAAAGAAATCGGGAAAAAGTAAAAAAGAAATCCATCTAACTAATGAAGTCGGATGAACTACGTCTGACTTGATCCCGAAAGGGTACGTAGGCAGCCTCTTTGAGGTTCAGTCATAATAAAGAAAAATCCAAAAATTCTCCACATATTGAAACTGGGGCAGAAGTTATGTTTAATAATTCCGAGAGTTGTAAATATCTTTGAACCCTTGTGAGAATTAGTTTTTGTACCTTTCTTTTCTTAACCCATCCAAAAGCCAAGTTACGGCCCAAAGAAACGACCTTCCGATCAATTCCAAAACGATAACGAATGCAATGTGAAGGAGGAGCGAAACATCGACAACACTCGTGGTAAGAAAACAAAATACAAAAGGAAAATGAGAAATAATGAAAATGAGAGAGTCTCATCGGGAAAACCTTAACCGCACTTCACGAGACGACCGTGAGTTTCCGAGAGAAATAAAACGAGTAGTCTTGTTAGTGGAAAATCTTAAGGTCAGCACCGCGAGGCGATATGCGAGGTCGAGAATAAACGCAGAGTTCTATTCGTTAAAACCTTTCGAGGCACCGTAGTAGGCGATCGTAAGGATCACTGTAAAAGCAGAAAAGGTAACAAAAAGACGGATTTCGGTCATGAAACAAGTCCGAGACAGAATAATGATTGGAACGAACCGGGTCGGAGTTTAAATACATGGTATGGTCGGAGGAATCAGCCATCATACCCATATAAGTTCTATCATCTCTTCAAAACGCCCTTACCTTTCTTGTTTATTTTTTCGCATTTCATTGTTTACCTTTTGACAGCTAACTACTACTTCCCGATAACGAAAGTTCGAAACAACATCTGGGTTAGAAAGAAGCAAGCAGTCGGGAAGTAGAATAGGCGAAGCTTGGCAAATATGGCCAAAGGAAAAGAAAACAAAACAAAAATGGAAAAATGAGAAAATACAAAAAGAGTCTGGAAGGGATATGCAGCATGAGAAAAGCCAAAAAGAAGAAAGCAATAAGTAGCAGGGACGGATGCCAGCAGCTTATATCTAATAAGCTTTGTTTACAAGAACAAATTGTCACTAATCACTTTTAAAGTGAATATAAACATGGAAAATAGAAAATACCAAAAACAGATAAGTTCGCCAATAAGTGGAGAAATTCACAGAAGCAGAGATAATTGGTAAAAGAAAATACCAAAAAGCAGTGTAACATCTTTTAAAATCCACTCCCTACCCTCGTGCCACGGGAATATTTTCTGCGCATCGCATTGCACGTTTCAATTTCGTTAGGCGCCCACCTTCAAATACGGGAATACTTTTCTGCATCGCATTGCACGTTTCAATTCCTGTTAGGCGCCCACCTTCTAATACGGAATATTTTCTGCATTCGCATTGCACGTTTAAATTCTGTTAGGGCGCCCACCTTCAAATACGGGAATATTTTCTCGCATCGCATTGCACGTTTCATTTCTCTTAGGC